>OY720445.1:39376345-39546345 GCA_963082915.1 Dolichopus griseipennis
GGTTAAATTAAAAATACCGAAAAATCGGTTTTATATTCTATGAAAATCATGAAATGTACTAGGCGCCCAGGAACTCATATTTACAATTAGCAAACTTTTAAAAAAATTATTAATAAATAATTTAATAATTAAAAATATTTTTGGTTTTTTTAAAAATCCCGAAAAATCGGTTTTATTTTCTGTGAAAATCATGAAATATACTAGGCCCCCAGGAACTCATATTTACAATAAGCAAACTTTAAAAAAATTATTAACAAATAATTTAGTATTTAAATAAATTTTTGGTTTTAAAAATCCCGAAAAATCGGTTTTATATTCTATGAAAATCATGAAATGTATTAGGCGCCCAGGAACTCATATTTACAATAAGCAAACTTTCAAAAAATTATTAAAAAATAATTTAATATATAAACATATTTTTGGTTTTAAAAATCCCGAAAAATCGGCTTTATATTCTATGAAAATCATCAAATGTACTAGGCGCCCAGGAACTCATATTTACAATAAGCAAACTTTCAAAAAATTATTAATAAATAATTTAATATTTAAATAAATTTTGGTTAACTTAAAAATCCCGAAAAATCGGTTTTATAATATATGAAAATTATGAAATGTACTAGGCGCCCAGGAACTCATATTTACAATAAGCAAACTTTCAAAAAATTATTAATTAATAATTTAATACTTAAATAAATTTTTGGTTAATTTAAAAATCCCGAACAATTGGTTTTACTTTCCGTGAATATCATTAAATGTACTAGGCGCCCAGGAACTTATATTTACAATAAGCAAACTTTCAAAAAATTATTAATTAATAATTTAATACTTAAATAAATTTTTGGTTAATTTAAAAATCCCGAAAAATCGGTTTTACTTTCCGTGAAAATCATGAAATGTACTAGGCGCCCAGGAACTTATATTTACAATAAGCAAGATTTGAACAAATTATTAATAAATAATTTAATATTTAAATATATCTTTGGTTAATTTAAAAATCCCGAAAAATCGGTTTTATTTTCTGTGAAAATCATGAAATGTACTAGGCGCCCAGGAATGCATATTTATAATGAGCAAACTTTCAAAAAATTATTAAAAAATAATTTAATATATAAACATATTTTTGTTTAATTTAAAAATACCGAAAAATCACTTTTATATTCTATGAAAATCATGAAATGTACTAGGCACCCAGGAACTCATATTTACAATAAGCAAACTTTCAAAAAATTATTAATAAATAATTTAATAATTAAGAATATTTTTGGTTTATTTAAAAATCCCGAAAAATCGGTTTCATTTTCTGGGAAAATCATGAAATATACTAGGCGCCCAGGAACTCATATTTGCAATAAGCAAACTTTCAAAAAATTATTAATTAATAATTTAATACTTAAATAAATTTTTGGTTAATTTAAAAATCCCGAAAAATCGGATTTATTTTCTATGAAAATCATGAAATGTACTAGGCGCCCAGGAACTCATATTTACAATAAGCAAACTTTCAAAAAATTATTAATAAATAATTTATTATTTAAATAAATTTTGGTTAACTTAATAATCCTGAAAAAACGGTTTTATAATATATGAAAATTATGAAATGTATTAGGCGCCCAGGAACTCATATTAACAATAAGCTAACTTTGGAAAAATTATTAATAAATAATTTGATAATTAAATATATTTTTGGTTAATTTAAAAACCCCAAAAACTCGGTTTTATTTTCGGTGAAAATCATGAAATGTGCGAGGCGCCCAGGAACTTATATTTACAATAAGCAAACTTTAAAAAAATTATTAATAAAAAATTTAATATATAACTATATTTTTGGTTAATTTAAAAATCCCGAAAAATCGGTTTTATTTTCTATGCAAAGCCTGAAATGTACTAGGCGCACAGGAACTCATATTTACAATAAGCAAACTTTCAAAAAATTATTAATAAATAATTTAATACTTAAATATATTTTTGGTTAATTTAAAAACCCCGAAAAATTGGTTTTGTTTTCTGTGATAATCATGAAATGTACTAGGCGCCCAGGAACTTATATTTACAATAAGCAAACTTTAAAAAAATTATTAATAAATAATTTAATATATAAACATATTTTTGGTTAATTCAAAAATCCCGAAAAATCGTTTTTATTTTCTATGAAAATCATGAAATGTACTAGGCGCCCAGGAACTCATATTTGCAATAAGCAAACTTTAAAAAAATTATTAATAAATAATTTAATATATAAACATATTTTTGGTTAATTCAAAAATCCCTAAAATCGGTTTTATTATACCCGTATGACCATATAGTCAAAGGGTATAATAAATTTGCCATTACGTTTTTGACGCAGAGAAGGAGGGGGGGTAGATATAGACTCAAGTGTATGGATCAGATCAGAATCGAAAAATAAATCGATTTAGCTATGTATGTCCGTCCGTTCGTCCGTCTGTCCGTCCGTCCGTCCGTCTGTCCGTCCGTCCGTCCGTCTGTCCGTCCGTCCGTCCGTCCTTCCGCACGATAACTCAAAAACTAAAGGAGCTAGGATCTTGAAATTTTCGCAAATTCGTTTTTTTGCAATAGCCGTCATCGCTATTTAAATCCAGCCATTTTGGTCCATGGGTTCGGGTAGCTGTTATACAACTTCTTTTTTTATATGAGCATTACTCTGTACCTATTACAGCTGCGTGTGTGAAATTTTGCCAAAAGTAGTTTAGTTTTATGGCCAAAGTTTCTGCAAAATTTGGTTGGTCTAGTGGAGTGGGTTCGAGTAGCTGCCATACAACATCTTATTTTATATGAGCATTACTCTCCACCTAATGAAGCTGGGTGTCTGAATTTTTGCCAACAATTGTTTAGTGTAATGGCCAAAGTTACTGCAAAATTTGGTTGGTCTACTGTAAAGTGTTCGAGTAGCTGCCATACAACTCCTTCTTTTATATGAGCATTACTCTACATCTAATAAAGCTGAATGTTTGCAATTTTGCCAAAAGTAATTAACCGGATGATATAATATATATGTTACGGTCATACGGGTATCCCAGAGTTGACACAGTCTACTCTACTACACTCTTCCTCGTTTTCTATGAAAATCATGAAATGTACTAGGCGCCCAGGAACTTATATTTACAATAAGCAAGATTTCAAAAAATGATTAATAAATAATTTAATACTTTAATATATTTTTGGTTTATTTAAAAACCCCGAAAAATCGGTTTTATTTTCTGTGAAAATCATGAAATATACTAGGCGCCCAGGAACTCATATTTACAATAAGCAAACTTTAAAAAAATTATTAATTAATAATTTAATACTTAAATAAATTTTTGGTTAATTTAAAAATCCCGAACAATCGGTTTTACTTTCCGTGAAAATCATTAAATGTACTAGGCGCCCAGGAACTTATATTTACAATAAGCAAGATTTCAAAAAATGATTAATAAATAATTTAATACTTTAATATATTTTTGGTTTATTTAAAAACCCCGAAAAATCGGTTTTATTTTCTGTGAAAATCATGAAATATACTAGGCGCCCAGGAACTCATATTTACAATAAGCAAACTTTAAAAAAATTATTAATTAATAATTTAATACTTAAATAAATTTTTGGTTAATTTAAAAATCCCGAACAATCGGTTTTACTTTCCGTGAAAATCATTAAATGTACTAGGCGCCCAGGAACTTATATTTACAATAAGCAAGATTTCAAAAAATGATTAATAAATAATTTAATACTTTAATATATTTTTGGTTAATTTAAAAATCCCGAAAAATCGTTTGGTTTTCTAGACAAACTATGAAATGTACTAGGCACCTAGGAATAGATATTCACAAAAGGGAAACTTTCAAAAATTAATAAAGAACGTAATATTTAAAAATTGCTTGAGATACAACTTCTTATTTTATATGAGCATTACTCTTCACCTAATAAAGCTGGGTGTCTGAATTTTTGCCAAAAATTGTTTAGTGTAATGGCCAAAGTTTCTGCAAAATGTGGTTGGTCTACGACAGAGGGTTCGAGTAGCTGCCATACAACTCTTTATTTTATATGAGTATTCCACTACACTTAATAAAGCCAAAAGTAATTAACCGGGTGATATAATGTATATGTTACGGTCATACGGGTATCCCAGAGTTGACACAGTCTACTCTACTACACTCTTCCTCGTTATTTATAATTTTAATATTATTAAAGAATTTTTTATTTACTCTTTCTGTATAAATTTTGTAGCCTTAAAAAAGGCTATTTATATATTAATTTTATTTAACAATAAAGATAAATTTTAATAAACTTTTTAATACTTACATCTTTAATTAAATTCTTTGGCATCTGAAAACGAAAATCATATAAAAAGTATCACCTTAATCTGGCCTCTTTCTTAAATAACGGTAAGTCTTTAGAGAAGAATTGAAAAATTTATTATTATGGAAGATGTATCTAATAATACGATGCTTAAAGATATGGGTATTGCTAAAAAATCTATTTGAATATAGTAATCTTTAACCTCTGAGTCACAAACTTTGTAAGCAGCTTTACATCATGCTAGTTTTATTTTTAGCATATTTGTAACTAAAACAAATTACATCTAAATAGTAGAGAGCTTTATCCATTATAGATAATTGTAAAATGTAATTGTAAATGTAAAATATTTAAATAAAAATCTATAATCAATTAATAAATATTCAATTAGGAAATTTAGTTGTTCCAAATAATCAAATACATACAAATGTCAAATTTGTATTTTACAATCGTGACACTTACTCAAGACTTCTTATAGGCCCGGGGTGTTTTTTATCTTTCAATTGAATCTTCGACTTATTGAGAAATAAAGTCCCAAGTTATTATTTCTAATTAAATATGTAAATTAAAATTAAAATTAAATATTACTAATTAAAATTAAATTTGTAATATTCAAACATGAAAAAAATATAAATATATATATACAAGTAAAATATTAGATGTAAAACAACATATGCGAGATTCTATATTAGGAAGCATATTTAAGTTGCTTAAAAAATTAAAGTTGACCTTTTTTCCAGAGCATTTTTGAATTAATGTATGCAAGACTTTGGTTACAAAATCAGGTTTATATATGTAGTTTGTAGTATAAATGTAGTTTATATGTTAAATTATTATTGGTTTTTAAATTTTGGAAAAAGGGAAAACCCCTGATTTCGATTCCAACTGCAAAACGTGTGCTAATTATTTTTGATATTATAGTTCAAGAAAGTCTGCATATATTTGTATGAAACCATAAAATATATGAAACTATTGTGTTTTTTTAATTTGCAGGGGTTTTATTTCTCACAAAAGTCGTAGCTCAACTTGAAAGAGAAATAAAACCCTGGGCTTTATTTCTCAATTACTACAAGAAATAAGACCCCAGGGCGTTATTTCTAATTAAATGGGAAATAACACCCTGGGGGCTTTATTTCGCAGGGCCTTAACTCAGGTCACCTAATGTTATCTTAATTAATTTTTATGAAACATTTTATTGAAACATTTCTTAACTATATTTTCCTGAAGTATTTTTGTTTTGAATTAAAACCTAATTACCTTAATTATAAAATTAAGTAGGTACTAATATGAAATTTATAAAACACGATCCTATCGTATATTTTTAACCTATTGGGGTTAATGATTGAAGGTTAATTAAAAAAAATGCATTTTTATTAAACTTTGTATTTAATTGAAATAATTGTAAATAATATTTTATAAAAATACAGTCAACAATATTTATATCAAAGAAAGAGATCATT
Source organism: Dolichopus griseipennis (assembly GCA_963082915.1). Classification (NCBI taxonomy): domain Eukaryota; kingdom Metazoa; phylum Arthropoda; class Insecta; order Diptera; family Dolichopodidae; genus Dolichopus; species Dolichopus griseipennis. The sequence goes on from OY720445.1 coordinate 39,382,099, forward strand.
GGGGACATTAGATTTAAAATTCACTAATTACTCTAATAATTTAACAAAAATTAATTTAATATAAATATTTTGTAATTATTTTAGAATTTTAAATTTTTTTTTTGTTTTCAAATTAAAAATAATTGATGGAAATTCAATATTACTAAAGAAATTTTTTATTTAAAATATTTTGATAATTTCTTTTTGACTTGTACAAATATGCAATATGCAATTAATTATGAACTTTATTTGATATTTGATATATTTTTTTTCATTCTCTAATTATTTTTAATTTAATAAATTAAAATTAATTGCAAAATAAATAAAATATAAATTTCCAAAAGGTACAAGTCAAAGTTTTATTTAAATTTTATTAGAATTAAATTTATATTAATTATTTATTTAATTAAATTAAAATGTGCTGCAGCTTGCGGATATACCTTTGTCTTTTTTACAAAACTTGTACTACTAGTTTTTCATCTTGATTTTATCTAATATCAATTGAAAAATTTAATGGCTTAAAATAATTCGTATTCGAAAAAAGACGATCATGTTTACGATACGATAAGGGTCTACTACGAAAGCCAGTTTATCATAATCTTGTTTTATCAAAATCCTGTTTATCAAAATCCTCTTAATTTAAATCCTGTTTTTTAAAATCCTGTTTTTGACTTTCTATTTTATAAAATCCTGCTTTTGATATCCTATTTTTTAAATCCTCTTTTCTTAAATGGTTTAATAATCCACCTATAAAGTCCCTTCTGATTAAAAAACCTAGCATGAACACAAATTAAAAAAATATTAGTAAAAATGTATAACTCTGATTTTGTAACCAACTCTAAAATCTCTCCTAATTCAGAATGCCGCATATACATAATAATCTGATTCCTAAAAAACTGATATTTTAAAAACAGGATTTTAAAAAAACTAAATTTAAAAAAACAGGATTTTGATAAAACAGAATTATGATAAACCGGCTTTCCTATATATGTATATATATAAAAAAATGTTAATAACTATATTTTTTAATTATATTCTAAATAATCCCAAATTAATTCAACTTTTAAACTTTCAAATAAATTGCTGAAATAATGTACTTTTACCATAACTTTTAAACTTTAGTTTGTTTCAAAAAGTACGAGGGCATGTTGCAAGATACTGCCCTAAGTTTTTAGTAATATATCACCATAGTTTCAGCCTACTGCCTACTCTCCTCATTACACAATTTAAAAATTGTGAGAAAAGACAAAAACCTTTTGAAAATAAAAACATTTTAAATTAATTGAAAGGTATTTTTTTAAGCAAGAGACAAACTGACGAACTAATAATAATTTAATAACACAAATATTATAAAATTATAATTTTTAAAAGAAAATAACAATTTCAAAATTTCAAAAACATAAAATAAACGATAATAAATGTTATGAATAATTTTAATTAAATATTTTTTTTAATTTAATAAAAAAATAATAATAACACATGTTTCTATAAATTATATAATTAATTATTTTATTTATTTATTAATTATTAATTTTCCATCATTAATTTTATAAAATAATCAATTATAAATTTTATTTAAAAGAAATACCTTAAAAATTTAAAAAAAATATTATAGTTTTTTTTCTAAATTTAATTAAACTGAATTTATTAATTTATTTTTTTATATTAAAGAATTTATTTTATTTATTAAATTATACCGCGAAAATTAACTTTTAAATCAAAATTATACATAAAAAATATCTACACATATTAATTGTAATTAATTTTAATAAATATAATTTATATAAAAATTGTTTTTTTTAAACTAAATTTTGATAATTAATATTTCGCGGTTTTTCAAAGAATCTTAATTATGCAATATAATATTATTCTTGTAATACCGCGGAAAAAAAAGTAAAATATCTTTTGCCCTAACAAAAGTTATTCCTTTTTTCGGAAACGCCTAAATACGAAAAATTCTTTGTGTGTCTGTTTGTCTCTGTCTCTGGCTTTGTGTCTGTTAACACGATACTAACGTAAAGTTCAAGCGATTTTGATAAAATTTGGTATGAATGATTTTTCGTTAATAATAAAGATATTTTCGTAGCTGAGCAAAATTGAATAACGGTATAGAGAGCCTCCCATACAAAACCATCAGACTTTTCGAGATATCTCAAGTTTTAAACGTTGAAATGAGTTTAAAATGAGTAGCTTTTATAAATAAATTCGAATATAATTGGGTCTAGAGATTCTAGCAGTTACGGGAATGTCATGTTCTAATAATTTATCAAAATCTTAGCCGCTTTTCATAAGATTTGGTAAGAATGATTATTTTGCCAAAAGAAAGAAGCACTTCAAAGATGGACCAAATAGGACCATAAAAATATTAACAGATTTAAGAGACTTGACAATAAAAACCACAGTATGCAAGAACTATTGAACTATTGAAAAAAGGGTATTTTTTAAATATTTTAATTAAGGAAAATACCTAAAGGAATACGCAGATATCATAATCTTTTAAGTCGACAGAACTATGTAAAACATTCGATGGAATTGTTTCAAATTGACGGGGTATTTTTTAACAATGCATATTGCAATTGAATTTTCCTCTAACTTTGCTATCATTTTTTTTTGCTTTCTGGAATGCCGGCATTCCTAAAGTTAGTTTGCATGTGCAATATCCCCTTCAAAAAGAAAAGTCTCTTAGTATTCCAAAACATATATAACTATGTAAACTATATATAGAAATATAACTATGTATAAATTGGGATAAAATTGATAAATTCTCTAATATTAATAAATTACTACCCCATACAATAAGACATAGAAAACAAGTCCCATGGGGTTAATTTATTAAACACCAAAACACTGACCAATAAACAAAATTATTTTAATGTAAAAATCCTATTATTTGGTTTTAAGAAAAACTGATAATCAAAAATCGACTTTCAAAATAAGTATGAAATTAAAATAAATTAATAATTAAGTGGACAAGATGAATAACATGTAAATAATTAAGTTGAACAAAATATGATATTTTTATTAAAATATGTTTTTTTTTAATTAATTTGAATTTAAAAAAAATTAAATATAAAAATATTTAAAATAATTTTAAATAACGTATATATACATTTAAAAGTGACTTTAATTAAATTTTTGTAATTAATTGAAACGTAAATCCAAAATACAGGATGCAATAGCATTATGATACCTCTATAGCCCACAAAAAGTAAAGGTACCATCTTACTTTGTTTCAAATTTTCAGATTGAGCTACTACGCTTACGACATAGAGTTCATATAAAGATATGAGAATTTTAAATGAACAACTTGAGCCATTTTGTTCATTAAAAATTGTTCAATGTTTATAATGTGGGACACGGGACAGAGGACAGAGGAACTTTATAAAAATTCTTGTATGAAATTCTTATTAATTTTTTTGATCAAAGTTCTTTAACTAACACCGGGTTGAGTAATCCAATTAGGTAATTCATAATTCACAATTGATGGATAACAAAGTTATGTACATACCGACAAATGGACAAATTTGAATTTAAAGTCGAGTATTTTAAAAAACAACCTAAATTAATTAAAAACTATAGGATATAATATAAATATGTAAAAATATATTTTAAATTATATTTAATATAGTTATAATATACATTATCTCATACTGAATTAATTTAAATATATATATACATATATTATATATTTTTTTGCATTTTCAATACACTTAATATTTAAATTTATCACATTATTAACTTTTAAAATAAAATTTTTAATATATTAACTTTAAATTTTTTTTTTTTTTTAATTTATACTTATTTTATATTAAAAAAAAAAATTTTTTATGAATTAAATAATTATTAGAGCATAATAAAACACATCAATGGGCTAATTATTAACCAATTATTATGTACATATCCATATATAAAATTAATATATTAATTATATGCACATAAGTAAACATATAAGTACATATATTTGAATATATTATATTATATATTATACATATAATATTATAAATATGCATATAATAAATATATAATATAAAATTTCTATGAAAATTCTTTAAAAAAAAAAAAAATTAATTTTTAAGTTTATATTAATAATGGACTAACTAATAAAATGAGCGAATAACTGAACACACTTCTGAACCATATATTATATATTAATACAATATATAAAATACATATACCTACAAATTTTTGTATATGTAATACATAATTTTAATATACAGTTTATATGTAAATATACCTTTAATTAAATACCTACCAAAAAAAAAAGAAAATATTTACTTTCACCTCAGGATTTTTTACACAACATTATTTTGAATTTTTGGGGAATTTTAGAGAAGGAATCTATTACTTTATGCATCATGCAACAAGTTAATTTTAACCTTTGTAATTATAAATTTATTTTGTATTAGGCATAAAACGGTTATGCAATTTTAATTTGAATTACCTTTCATGAAATCAAAATTTATAGTTAATTAAAAATTATTTATGATTTACGATAGTTAAACATTTAATGACGAATTTTTGTATAATAGAAATTCTAATAGAATATTATAAAATATAGTTTTATTAAAATTTTATAGAATAGAATTTATTATAGAATTTTAATTTTCCAGTTAGATATTTTAAAATTTCTATTGAATCGATATTACTTTGAAATATAATAATTAATAAATTTTTAAGTCTGAAAAAATTCATAGAAAACATATTGAATAAATGATTTAACATTCAATATCCTATCAATAAAACATGATTTCAAAATTAATCATCTTTCACTTTATAAAATTTAAAAATTTTATATTTAAAAAATAATAAAATTTAACACTTAACACTTGAATTAAATTTATAAATTTTAACACTTTTAAATCTAAACTATTAGATTAAAAATCTTTGAAATTTAAACTATAAACAAGAACTAAAAAGTAATCGATTCACTATAAGTATATCTTTTGACCTTATGACTATGCAATTCGGCTACCCGAATCTACGCCCCAAGAATTTTGACCCCAAAAAAAATTAAAAAGGCCCCAAAACGTGGGGCCAAAATTCATATGAATTTAGGCCCCAAAAAAAAATGAATTTTGACCCCAATTTAATTTTATTTTTCCAAAACAAATAATTCCAAAAAAAAAAATTCCAAAAATCAAAATTTAATGACAAACTATTTTTTAAAAACAGTAATTTTTTACATGCATATTTCAACAAATAAAAATTTAAAAATAAAGGGGGCTGCCGCTTCCAAACCCCCGCTAAACAAATTATTGAAACCCTGATTTTGAATTCAACTCTGAAATCCCTCCTAATTCAGAATCTCACGTATACAAATATATAAATATTATATATTCATTTATTCAAAATGTTTTCTATGCATTTTTTCAGACTTAAAAATTTATTAATATTACTTCAAAGTAATATCGATTCAATAGAAATTTTAAAATATTTAAATGAAAAATTAAAATTCTATAATTTGCCCCAAAAAAAAAATGAATTTTTGACCCCAATTTTATTTTATTTTTAAGTCATATGAATTTTGGCCCCAAAAAAAATGAATTTTGACCCTAAAATTTAAAAAAATTGGGGTCATTTTTCATATGAAAAAACGCCCCAATTTCATACAACATTTTGGGGCCTTTTTTAATTTTTTTTTTTTTTGGCCAAAATTCCTTGGGCGTAGATTCGGGTAGCCATGCAATTCAACTCTATGAAACAACTTATCTATGTAAATAAATTTTTTTTCTATAAGTTACAAGTAAAACAAACTCATTTAATAAGAGATATTTGGTGACGTGTCAGAATAAGTTAATGGATTTATAACTTCCCACTGTAAAACAAGAGTCTCAAAATAAAAAAATCAAAATCCAATAGGACTTTTGTCTTTTTGAAGTGATTTAAAAATCTCATGAAACTTTTAAAATAATATGTATATAATTAATATAATATATATATAATTCGGAGAGTTGGGGAAATCTTTAGATTTTGAAGTCAAGGATCTCCTCTTTCCAGAATATTTCAATACATATATATATATAATAAGTTCTGAATAAAGGACAAACTCTGATTTCACGATCAATACTAAAATTCACACATTATTTTTATAACAAGGAATTTAAGACTTAATTAGGAAAGTTCTCATGGTTAGATACGAAATAAGCTTATGATTTCCATTTTTTTACATATATAAATTTATGAACATTCTAAAAAAAAGCATAGAATTCTGATTTTGTAATCGATTTTAAAAATCTAAATCGTATAAATATATAAGAACACATATTCTGGAAATTGGGTACAGTCTGACTACAAAAGTTTATGTGAAATTTCTAAATTATAATTTTTAATAGCATATAATTAATACTAATAATTTGTTTGGCATACGACAATATTAATATTCTTTCGTTTTAATAGAGGGGCGGTAAAAGTGCGGCATGAGCGCATTCTCCTATGGTTTCCACTTACGGCCGCGGAGTTGCTAAAGCATCGCAAACCGCGGGAATTCAAACACAATTACGTGTCTTAGACAGAAAACAGAATATAATAAATGTAGCTGATGGAAGTATTTCAATTGTATAGTCGACTACAAATTCAACATTATAATCTTATCCTGAATTTGTAACTATTCTGACTCCTTGAAGTAAGTCGAAAGTCCCAAATGAGAACTCTAACCATTGGACTTCTGCCACTTTACCAGATATTTTTATTGTTTTACTCATACTTTAAATTTACTTTAAATAAAAAAAAAAATGAAATAAAAACTTATTTTTTAAGTGGTTCAATAAAAAGTTAAATCTTAAGATAAAACAATTATTTCAAAAACAAAAAAGTAGAAGAAAATGCAAAAAAAAAAATATCTGAAGTAACACAAAGAAAAAAATAAAATAATTAAATCAAAGTGACAAATTATATACTGTTCGTCCGTAAATTCTCTACAACGGACTACAGAAATATCAAAGAAAAAAGAAATTTTTTCGATTTTTTTTTAACAATTTACCCCGCCTTTAACTCCCCCCTTTCCTCTACCATCCATTCCGTCACTTTTAAATCAAATAAAACTGTAAATTGTTGCAATGAATATTGTTTCATTCCTATTCCCTGCAATCATCTAAAGTCTTAACAAAAAGTAGTAGAGTGATTTTCAATAAAATTCGAAAAGAAAATCAAAATTCAAAAAAAAAAAATTCGAAATTGAACATTCAATTTAACGGTACTAATGCTTTCTCTATACTTTTTGATTTAATAAAAAAAAAAAAATTGTAAAAAAACAAAAAAGAAAATTTAATAAAATGATAAAAAAGTAAAAGTGTTTTTAAAAAGCTTTTATCGTATCTATTAGATGTCGCATGAAAATTCAATTTTGACAATAAAAAGATTTTATTTCATTTTAATTTTTTTTTTTTTGTTAGCCTCTTTTATTTTTTTTTTATTTCCTTTCTAGTAAATTTTATTTTTATTTTTTTTTTTTAATTTTTCAATGTATCTAAAGATGTCCTTTTCTATGATCAATGAATTAATTCTGCTTTTTGTTTTTTTATATATTTGATGTCATATTATTTTCTCAATACAAAAATAAAAAATGGTGTTTTTCTAAGAAAAGGTCAAATAGCTTAAATATAAAATATATAAAACAATAAATTTTTAAGAATCAAAAGTAAAATATTGATAGTCTAGTTCTTTTATATGCCATCTATTGATTAATATGGAAATTAATTTTTATTTCATTTTCGGAATTGAAAATCCGTACAAAAAATTACTACATAGTTTTTTAAATAAGGTTAAGATATTGTAATTCGGACGAATTGATATTTGAACATTTTCTATAAATTACATTTAATTTTAATCTCTAATTAACTAATGGGTATTTTTAACCAATATATAATTATTGAACGTTAATTAATTTTACTAATCTTTTACAAGATTCACAAATTTTTATTATCTTTTATTTTTAAGTGCTGCCTTTTAGGTACATTTTGCAATAAGGAATAGAGAGACTAGACACATTAAATTTATTAGAATTAAAATTACTCCTAGTGAATTCCTGCAAGAAATAGTACTAGAACTAAATCTTAGAACATGTATGTAAAATTCTACAATGCAATTACACGATTTGATTCAATTCTATTTGTTATATATTGTAATAATTTTATACATGAGTTATACGATATCCGGGATCTGAGCGTTATATAATTCAACTCAATTATTTGTTTTATATAGAATATAAGTTATTGGTTATGCGAATATGGTAATTGAATTCAGTCGAAAATCGGGAAAATGTTTTTCAATTTTGTTGAGATTTGAAGGCGATTTTCTCGCAAAATAGATTTCCCCCGTCTACCTCCTGACCCAACCAATTAGTCACTAGAAGTTAAATAAAGTTTAACTCGATAGCTTTTGTTCCCTTCAATGATTCAAAAAAAAAGTTACAAGGACATTCAAGAACCGTTATTCTTATAGCTCTTTATTTTTACAATTATCTTAGATTTTAATATTCTTTAATATCGTTACAGATGAACAAAAAAAAAAAACTAGACTTTCAAAATATATTTTTTGAATGGGTATCGATATAAAAATTTACAAGAATGGATGAAGTATCCATTAAAATGTTATATATAAGGGAGGGGGGAGGGAAAGATTTTCAAGGTTTTTCAGCAGTATGACAATTTAAACAAAATAAAAATGTAATATAAAATATAAATATAAACAGGATGAGTTTTAACATTTAAAAGCTTTCATTTTATTTAATTTTCCTCATTTCCTATTTCGCTTTTTGTTTTTCCGTTTATCACTTGAACCAAAGTTGGGGAAAATACTTGACGTTCTGCCTATCGCTTTATTGTTAAATGAAACAACAACAACAAATTAGTTTCTTTTCTTAAAAATAAAATTTATATTAAATTTTATCTGGATTTTTTTTTTTACTTTTAAATATCGATGATAAATGATTTTTTTTATGACTTTTACCACACCCACCCTACAAAAAATTTATACCCCAATTTATTAAGAAATGCCTTGAAAAATAAGATACTCAAAAAATATGAAATAAAAAAACATTTTCGGTTCATTATCTTTTCAATCAATATAATTTTTATTCAATTGATTTTTAAGTCTTCATTTTTTAAAATCTCAAAAAAAAAAAAAAATAAAAACAAAATAATTTCCCTATATTAATGATGTCTAAAAATGGCGACAACATTTGTGCAACAATTTATTAAGATTTACATTTATAAAATTTCAATAACAAAAACTGGAAATTATGAATTTATAACGATATTTTATTAATTAAAGAGTCGAGACGTCAAAAGCTATTAATTAAAATAAAATGAATGTTGAATAATTTTTAAGAAATTATTATCTGTCTTCTGTCTAACAAGAGTATAATAGAGTATAGAGGGTATATATTAATGATTGATATCAATTATTCTTTTATACTTTAAATTAAATTATGTAATTTATTTTAATGTTCAATAAGATTTTTTGGCAAATTTTAATTAAAATTGAATTTTTAAAAAGACATTCTGCCTTATTTAACAATATATATATACATTTACATATAAATCTAAATTGATTTATGATTATTAAATTTAAAAATAATGTTCAATTAATTTTAAGAAAATTAGATTTTAAAAACTTAAATTAAATAATCATTTAAAAAAGGTCTAGATTTTAGCACTGATAATTCATACTCATGTCATGAGACATAAACCAAAAAATATAAGGAGATATATTCATTTATTGGATTGGAGTTATAGATTGATATTCTATCACTACACTTCTAATTAAGTTTTGACACTTATTTACTAAAGGAGAACTTTTAATTTCAAGGAGAAGCTCTGCAACACACGGCAGACTTTTTGGAAGTTTTTTTTTTGGATTTTGGGGTTGTACTAAACTAAAAATTTATTTGACCAAATCATATCCTTGGTGTAGCCAAAGATGATGCTAAATGTCTTGTATCGCATCAAATTTTACTTCTTCTCTTCTGATCTCCTAAACATTTATAAACTTATATTTGGGCTAGATCTCCTACTACGACACTGGAATATCTTGATAAAGTTTAAAACAGAGCGATTTGACTTATAAATGATCCCAGTGCCACCTGAATGCTCATTTCACTTAGCCGTCGAAGAACAGTTGGGTAGCTGACCTTATTTTATAAATACCTTGTATAGGGGCTAACACTTCTTTTAAAGAAATTAAACAATTAATGCCTCCACTTAAAGTTTTCCAAAGTTAAACAAGGAGAGTAACAGATGCTTTCACAGTAGCTTACACAGTATTTTTCATGCGCTCATCACGGATTTGGAACCATATCCCATTAAATGTGTTCCCTTAAGTTGGCAATGTGTATGATTTTAATAAATTTAAAAAGAATATCCTCCGTAATCCTATAATCCTTAATATTCTAAATTCCCAAGAAGTTTTTCACACCCTTACCCTTGAAGCCACACTGTGTACTTTTATCACAGGCTCCATCCTAAAGTTTGTTATAAAAAGATTGGTGCTTTAGTGTGGGTCAAATTTTTTCGAACTTTGACTATTAGAACGACGCACAGTTGCAATAAGTGGCTTTTAAAGCTTTCATTGCCCCCGCTAAAAGAAAACAGAACATCCTTCAACTCTCTTTCATAAAGATGCATTCTTAAAAACTGTTTTTAAACTCTTCATACTTTTCATAAGAAATTGAGGAATATTTAATACTTTAGACCAAGCACCCCACCAGTTAAGTTTACATTGATTTCCGGATTTCTCAAATTAACCAATAAAAAAGTAATAATCTAATTCTTTAAATTAATCTTCCTATTACCATATTTTACGCTGCTGTGTATTCTTTTAATACCACATTTCCATAACATAAAATATACCATATTAACCAAATTATATACAATATAATGTGTACCATACTAATTGTTCCACCCATTATTCCACCCACAACAATATTAATATTTAATAACAAATTAATATCCACATATTCCAATTTTGGATATGCCTACAATAATTAAATTTATTTTGCTTATTTTTTTTTTCCCAACTTTTTTGGATAATTTTCCAATTTTATCATCAGCGTTATCAATATCATCTTATATAAAACCGTTATTTATATAATTTAATTTTGGATTTTCTAATATAACAAAAATTATAAATTTATGTACATAGGATTTTATTTTCTATCATTCTATAAAAGTCGATTTTGAAAATGATATTGGAATAATAACAGTAAGTAATGATAATAATAATAATAATAATAATAATATGTACATACCGTTATTATTATTATTATTATTATTTTTTATTAACCATAATTAAAATTACAATTAATCTTTTATTTTATAAGCAACTAGCTGCCAGGGCTATCGGCTTGAATTTTTAATATAATGTGTTTTATAACTTATTAAATTTAGTATTTTTACATTTTTATTCAATATTAAATTTACAGGGTTTGAGTAAGGAGTGTGCATTCGGATAGGATATGTGTAATGGTTAGCGGGAATCTATTACAAAATTGACAAATAGGTTGATCCTCGTTCTTGAGTAGGTATGAGTGTGTTATGCTGCTATGTCCTAATCTCATTCTTATAAAGCACCGATTCATTTTGACTGATGTGGAAACTGGAAGTTTAATAGCTATTCTTTATTTATTGATAGATTTATATTGGTGTGTGTATGTTACCCATTCAGTATCTATCATCTTTAAAATCGTTTTAGATGCCTTGTAGTTAACTGCTTCATTAGAAAATGGCATGAATGTATGAAGTGGAAATTTGGAAGCAGATTTGGCAGTAGTGTCGGCGAATTCATTGCCAGATATTCCTATATGACTCGGGACCCACATAATTTTAATTTTATTTTTCATTTGGAAAATTAGCTGTCTTGCATAAAATATCGTTATTATATTCCGATATTTAAAGGTTTTTAATTTTTAAAGGGGTTTTTCGATGAATACTTTTTATTAAGGCAAATCTAATTTTTTGTAAAAGATTTTAATTCTAAAGGATAGAAATAAGCAAATAAAATATTTTGTGAAGAATATACTTACATATATTATGTAGATGTTAATATTAATTCACTTAAGTATATATATAGATGTATTGGTTATCAAATGTTCTTGTTATGGTGTGATTTAATGTGACATTCATCTTATAATATAAGATAATTTCTTGTTTCTTTTTTAACTTCTCTTTAAATAACTGAATTCTAATAACTATAGATAAAAATGTTATTATTCATGAAACACTACTAGACAAAATAGTATTAACATTTTTCATAAAACTATTTTTTGTTTAAGTGCTAACGGTTTACCTATTAGACTAACAAACTTAGAGTTTATAACTACATGTTTAACTACATGTAGAGTTTATAACTACAAGTACATGTTGGAATATGACGAAAATTACAAGACATATTATGCTCTGATAGTTAAAATTAATCTTAATGAATTCCAAATACAAATAACACATGGCCTTGTATTTTTTTATAATATTTAGAAGTGTATTGAATTTGTATAGATAAAATTCAACTATTATTAAATGACTACTGGTAGCTGAATCGAATTGGATTAGATAAAAGTTTCACTTGTACTGGGATTTAAAAACAAGTGCCACGAAACTAAGTTTGGCGCTCTTACCAATGTGTTACACAGCTATTTATATTATATTCTAACTATAATTATAAACACTTATTTCTAAATTCTAATTATTTCAAAATTTTTAAATTGTGCAATCAAATTAATCAGTCAAAATTTATTTTGGTTTTTTTTTAATTTTAAAACTTTTTTGTAGACCTTCCTAATTTCCAATTTAAAACGCTCTAATCATGTTTCATCAATAAATAGTACAAGCATGGGTTCATCAATAACATGAATTTAAGATGGTTCCAAAAACTTATTTGATATCCAATATAATCTTAAGAGACACCTTAGTATTTTTTTTTTATTCCTTTTGCACTCATTTAAGGTATACAGGACATTAACCAAGTCATGTATCTGTTGTATACGATCATGAAAACGTAAATGCTTTTGTGCGCCATCTATTATCTTATACAAGAGTTTTGTATATAATTTTTATATAAGCTTATTTTATAATACGACATAAACTTCTTCTTGTGGCGCTACAGCTCGATGTGAACTTTGGCCTTCTTCACAGCATCTCGCCATGCATCGCGATCTTGAGCAGCACTTCTCCAATTTTCAACCTGCAACACTCGAGCGTCATTTTCAACATTATCAATCCATCTCAAACGTGGCCTGTCCCTACTTCTTCTTAGATCAGGTTTAATATTGAAGGTTCGCTTTTGCGCTCGGCTTTCGCTCGTTCGTGGCCGGCCCATTGCAGCCTTTGTGTCTTGGAAAATCTGACGATGTCTTCCTGTTCAATGAGTTCTTGAATTTCCGCGTTATTTCTTCTTATATATTCGCCGTTTTCTATTCTTCTGGCACCGAAAATTTTCCGTAAAATTTTTCTTTTAAAGACTTTTAGTCTGTTTTCATCTGCTACAGTTAACGTCCATATTTCGCATCCATATGTAACTACTGGTCGTATTATAGTTTTGTATATTATGAGATTTGTTTGTCTTGATAACAATCTGGACTGTAACTACTTTTTATTTGCAAAGAAGCTCCTATTGCCAGCTTGTATCCTGTCACATATGGAGAAATGCATGCTATTGTTGCTGCATACTGTTGCACCCAGATATGCAAAGCTTGAGACCCCTTCCAAATTATACTCGCCAATAGTTATGTTTTGGGGACTTCTTCTGTGTTCTCTCTTGCCATTTTTAAGTATTTTGTCTTTGTTTCGTTTACTTCCAATCCGATTTTCCTTACTTCTCGTTCAATTTCAGTAAACGCTTCAGCCATGTTTCTATAGCTTCTAGATAGTATAGCAACATCATCAGCGTACGCTACTATCTGATACGCTTTGTTAAATATATTTCCCTCTTTATCTACTTTTTCGATAGCAACGACATAAACTATTACGATAAAAATATACAATTTTACGATATGTTTTTTATTAGATATAATCTGACAGTAGTTTGAACCTGAGACTTCCACTAAAGAAGTCGGCGTCTTAACCATTACGCTATTATTGGCTTATTTATATTTGGGAAATTTTTTAAAAAATTATTAATTACATAGAATCAGATTTTTATAATCAACTTAACAAAGTCAAAATCTTAGAATTAGATTTTCCATACCTTCCTTCTATTTCAGAAAATAAAAACACTTTTGATTAAAAAAATATGTTGCACAAAGTTGACAATGAAAATTAGTTAAATTTAGTTGCGCAAGTTTTTTTTTTTTTAGATATTTTGTAGAAAAACAAACTATTATTTTGTTTCTCAATGTATTTAATAATATTTCATTTCTTCAACAATATTTTTGAATGTATTTCCAATTTATAATAATTTTTTTTCATTTCATTTCATAACTCGTACAATACAACAGCAACAAAATATAACTGAAGATTTTAAGAATGAAAATTCAAAGGAAAAACTGTTACAGTAGTATACCAAGATTTTTTCATATTTTATCATTTCTTAGAAAATTATCATTTTCTTTTTTTTTTGTAAAGAGCATCTTTATCCCATTTTTAATATTATTCTTGTATCATTTTCATTTATGAAATATATATATTATATGTATATACATATAATATATCTTTCATGTAGTTTTTCATTACTTCGCCTCATATTATTACCCGTAGTATACTACGGTACTTTTTATAGTAAGACAGTATTGTAAGTTCATTATATGAAGTGAAGTTAAAGTTTGAATATTTTTAACATGTTTTTATTTTGTTTTTTTTTTTTTTGTTCATTTTAATAATGTTTTTTAGTTGATCAGTTGTTACAATCATCGTCATTATCATTATGATTTTTTTATATTATAATGTACAATATATATATATATATATATACATAAATATAAATTGTAAATATTGAGTACATGTTCATACAATATGACTTTTCCTGTTATTTTTCTGATTTCATTCCAAAAAAAAAAAAAAATATAACAAAATTTAATATGATGACTTTCTTCAATACTATATATGCTTATTCGAATGATGTACTCTACTGTTTTGCAATCATTTCATTTTCTTATTATGTACTCGTACTTGTTTTTTTTTTTTTTTTTTAATATTATTCGGAATTGTATGGTATGTAAAATTATCCAAATGGTTTATAATACGAGGTAAAGATTTTATTAAACTTATCAACTATCTATTGAATATTACTCAGGAATCAATTAATTTTATAGGACTTTGGTAAAGTAGTGTTTAAGTATCTGGCATATCAAGTGAAGTAATGCGATTCGATTCCCAATTATATCATAAGTTTTTTTTAAAGAATTTTCCAAGGAATTTTCCAAAAATTTTTCCAAATTTGTTGTAATAATTAAAACGCGAGATCTAAGTATGAAAAATAATTACAAAAGTAATCAAATTTCAAAAATAACTACAAAAGTAATTGAAATCCAAGTTTAATTACTTTCTAGGAATTATTATGTACATACTTAGTTCTATTTACTGGTAATTAAATTGTCAAAGTATTAAAAAATTGTTTAAAACGTAATTAGGAAGTAATAATTACCAATTAGTATTTTAATAATTACTTTTAAAAACCGATTTGATGGCATTTAATTTATTTAATTATTCTAATAGTAACTATATTTGTCAATCAAAAATAACTAAAACTGTCACTTTAAATACTGAAAAACTTCAATACAAAATATAATCACTGTACCCCATAATTTTCAACTGCAAAATTTTATAATATAATTTCATCTTGTTTTTTTGTATTAAATATCATTATATGCCATGGATATAATATAGCCCTCATACTGTTAAAGTAATATGAGTCATAATAATATGTACAATAATAGTAATAATAATAATATAATGATTACAATAATGATTACTATCAATGATGATGATGATGATGATGACGATGATGATTATAATACAGTATGTGCATATGTACACAAAAAAAATTTCACGTATTGTTACATCAAAAATAAAAACAGTTACAAAAAAAAAAAAAAAAAAAACACAAAAATAAGTCGAGTACTTTTCGATATTTCAAAAGATTGATACGACGGAATATAAATTGAAATATTATAAGATAATCACTTGCAATATTTCGATTATATTTCCACTTCTCTTTTTTTGTAATTTTTTTTTTGTTTTTTTTTTTTATTTTTTTTGTATTTTATTATTTCGCATTATATTTTTATGCATAACACTCTCTAAAGGTACTAATATATTATTAATATATTATATATAACTGTATATATGTTTGTATATAAATTCAGGATATTTATAAATATCCCCGAAATAAATACTGATAATATGTATGAATTTATATATTTATATATATATATATATATATATATATATATATATATAAATATTGAATTGCAGATGTATATCCTTTTTTTAATTCAAAAATTGGAAAAATTGTTAAAAATTGGAATATCCTTATAAAATAACCAACACAACCATTTGGAGTTTTTGTACTTAAGTAATAAAATATCTTTAATAAGTTAATATTTTTGTTTTGTATTTTTTAATTTGATTAAATTATGTTTACTATGATTTAATATTTTAATATTAAAATTTTTATTAAGAGACTCTGTTCAATATTTGAAGTCAAAATTCAAAGAAATTAGTTTTGGCAAAAACAGGGTTTTATATAACAAAATAATATATTATTATTAAAGCATCTTTTGTTTAGTTACCAATTGTTATATTTGATTAACTCTTAGTTATTTTAAATATTTATAGATCAACACTTGAACTAAAAGTCTGTATGGTATTATGAATAAAACTGAAACTGAATTAAACTTTTTAGAAAAAAATTATAAATCTTCAAGCTTCTATGTGAGTGTACTTGGTTGAATATTAATGAAACAAGATGAGAGAACTACTAAATACACATTTATTAAAAAAAAATATTTAAAAAATTTGTTATAGGTCCCTTTTTTTATTCTTGTTTCTTTTGTGAGCATAGGGCTTCTACTAAATACCCTCGGTATACGCGGTTTTGCGCTATTATTTTAGCTTCCTCCTAAGTGATGTTACATTTTGCAAGATCTTAGAAAAACTCTTCATTCTAATTATTCGCGTATTATTTTCTGAGTGTTTACCTATTTAATTCCATTGTCTTCAACTGATTCTTTAAGTTATGTATAAACAGATTTAAAGAATTTCCGATATTAAAAGAAAGATTTAAAGAATTTCAGGAACTTCTCTTTTTAGGTTGCAATCGTCCAAGTCTTCTTATATTGTTCGATCCATACTCCATATCATTTAGAACTTCACAAAGCTTGAAGAAAAAAACATCTACTACTTGTGTATAAAGTTTTTTAATTTACCCAATCTATTGGCTCCCCATTTCCTTTGATCAATTCGTGGTTTATTTTATTCATTCTCATGGGTTGGTTTGGTTTAAGTTGATTTCCAGAACAGCGTGTTTCACCAGCTTTTTAAGATCTTTTTTACAAGTATTACAAAATGAATACTTCAAAACATAATTTCGAGAAGATTTATCTTATAGATAGTTTTAATTTATTTTAAAAAAAATTTTACCAAAAGGTACAAAAAATTTTAAAATAAAGTATCTTTTATAGCTAACTAACGATAATGACAAAGTGAACATGTTTTAACCCTTTAATATACATAATATTTCAATTTTAAAATCAATATAAAAAAATCACGGTACCCTTAACAATTTGTTCGTGTTTTTTTTTTCAAATTCGGAAATAGTTACTACTGATTTTTTTTTTTAACTAATATATATTTCGTAAAATATGTGAAAGAACTTTTCATTAAAATTTTACAAATATTGAAAGAAAGAGATAGAAACTAACTATAATAAATATACATTTGAATTTTCAACAAATTACATAATATTTCCTTATTTCGTTTATTCACTAAATTATATATTCGTTTTGTGTCTTACCGAGGCAACATCAGTATACAATCAGCAGTCGTATATTATTAGGATAGAAACTGAATTTTCAAAAAAAAACAACAACAAAATAAACATATTTCCCATGATTATTGAATGATTTTTCAATTTTCCAATATAACGTTAAGTTTGTTTTTTTTTTTTTTTTTTCTCAATATTCTAAATAATAAATTTTCGATTTTCAATTTGAAATTTGGTTTTTGTTATTGAGGAGCGGGAGGTGTGGGAAATCAATGAATAATATGTACTAATATAGTACAAATTGATTGTGATTTTTTGGAGGTTTCTTTCATTTTGGGAGAACCAAATTCAAATAATTTTCTTTTTTTTTTGTTTTTATAAATATTCATTCACGTAAATGTAAGCCGCGATTTGATTTTCTGTGATATAATATATATGAATAAAGAGGTATAAATATAAAAATATTACTGCATCATTTCATACGATACGATACGAATGAATGAAATCTCAAAAGTCAAATATCAAATTATTCCATTAATATATTTTTGAGGATATCAATTTTTTTTTTTTTCTTTTTAATTTTGATTTTTAACTACGAAAATTTATTGTTTTAAGTTTAGTGGAAGTCCCATTTTGTATGAACTTTTATAATATACGTATATTATTATTTATTTTCAGATATTAAAAATTATATTACAACAAAATTGTATAGTGATGAATTCTTTTCAGATATTTAATAAAATTATAATAAATTACTAAAATAGAGATCTGTAAGATAGTATCTCTAAATTTATAAAACATTTATTATGAAAGTAATGAAAGCATTTGGAAAACTTTGTTGATATTTATTATGAAAAGATTTTGAGGACATTTGATTTAGAATAGATTTTAAATTTTAAGATTTTTTAAATAAAAAAATTCTTAATAATACGTTTTTTAACAATGCATTTTCACAGGATATTGAATTAAACCTAAAGATTGGATCATAATGCTTTAATATGTTATAGTAACAGAACATTGAAAAATTTACCACTAATGGGGGAATGGTACTTTAGAAAAATCCAAGGTAGACACTTTTTGATCAATACTTGCCAAATTAAAAAAACAAAGATACTTAATAGCTCAATGGGGTCTCAATGGTGTAGTGGGAAAGCATTTGGATTATTAGCCAATGGGTTAGCCGGGTTCGAATCCTGAACGAGTCATGAAATATTTAATTGAAAAATTTAATGTTTATAAAATAATATTGCAGGCCCGCATCCGAAAGAAAAAGGACCGTTAATTTGCAAAGGCATTGTATGCACTTGTAAATACTTAATAAATAATTAATAAATAATTGCATTATTTAAAATGTATTATGAGATTGAAAATAATTAGTTGTATTAAAGTGTAAATTTAAATTGATTGGAATAATTAAATAAGGGCTACAAAAATTATTTAGGACCTCTTTGATGTAGTGCATATGTAAGTATCCTGTTAGCCGAGAGATTGGTGGTCAAATATAATATGAACAAAATCAAAAATGTTAATAATATTTAAAAATCCAAAGTGATTTGTAATATTAAATAAAACTGAATAAATAAACAAATATGTATTACGAATAAAAAATATCTTAAACCTAAAAGTATGCAATTTAAAAGCACAAAATATTTTAATTTATATAAATTTTAATGTGTGTATTGAATTCAAATATATAAATATGTATATATAAACTAAAAGGCGCTGTTAATGTGTTGTAAGATTCTATTATAATATCTACTTTAAATAATCGAAGGTCACAAGTTAGCAAAATTCAATTTATGGAAAAACTATACATATGAGGAGGAAAGAGAATACTGCAGTTAGCAAAGTTAGCTATTACTAAAAAGTGGAATAAATATTTTTGTTGTAATGTTTATCTAGGAAACACTAAATCGATGCTACCAATAATATACAAACTTTTATACATAAATACTAGAACTCATTAGAAGGCACATAAATTATTTCAAACACTTTATACGCGAACTTGAAGTATCTAGCTGTTTTATTTTTTTGAGTCATGGCGCTAAAGGACAGATGTATCCAAATCGATTATTTTTTATATGCTGCTCCGATGAAAATAAAACTAACATATTTTGATCTCTTAATTTTAAAGATTTTAGAATTTTAAATACAACATTAGAATTTTTTTGAATAAGCTCATATACTCGTAATTTCTCAAATTCATGATCGTATCTCATTTTTAAATATGTATGGTTTAGATGGCGTAAAAAAGGTAAAAATGTTACCACGATTGTATTTACATAAAATTAATATACACAATATTAAAAAATTCAAATTTATTCAAATTACAAACTCCTAAAAATTTTTGACGATTCTAACGTTAAGACATGAGAGGCCAAAAATTTTGCTAAAATTGAGTTTAACATAATGGTAAATTTTAGTACCGTATGGCAACCTTAAAAATTTGCGTTTTATAATTTATAAAGCTTATAAAAGCAGCAATCTTTTAAAGTTTTCAGATTGAAATTAAATCAAACAGAATATTATTTAAGTATTAAAATAGAAAATTCGTAATGAACACGTAGTTTACTGTTATTCTGAACGAAGTAAGTTTTATAATATACGGCTCCAAGCTGAATCTTACTAAATTATAATTATAAATTTATTTCTTTAAAATTTCATTTCACTTTTTAAAATGTAGGTTAACATTTTTTTTGCATAGTTATTAAATATAATTTAAATTAAAATTTCATATGACCTTTTGATTAATTTTCTACTTCTAATATTGCACAAAAATAATTGGAACGGAAGATTTTAGCAAGCGAATGCAAAAAAAAAACAAAAATAAATAAATAACAAGAAATTATTGGAAAAGTTAGAAAAAAGAAATTTGTATATGCATATATATATATATATATGTATATTTTTTATATATTTGACTTGCATTGCAAAATATGAAAAATTATTTTTAATTTTTTTCACAGTTAGATTTTATTTTAATATTATATGTTGAATAAAAATCACATACTATAATTCGGTCCGTTTGCTACGCCATCTATTAGAAAATATTATAATATGCAATTCATAATTTTATAAAAAAATTTAAATTTTATTGCTTACTATTTTTTGTTTTAAACTTTTTTTTTGTATTTTTGATTTTTATTTGTAACCAAACCCCATTTAAAATAAAAAAAAAAAAAAATTAGTTTATGTCATACAATCTGTTTTAATACATCGACTGTGAATAAAAATAAAAACAAAATTTTTAACTAGTCAGGGATGTGGTATACTTATTTATTAAGTAATCAACTAATTTTAACGGAAAGCTTAGTGCATTTTGTACTTAAAAAAAAATGGGAAAAGATTTTCCTAATTTAATAAAATGTTGTATCCTACCTTAGTATTTTAAAATATAATAAATTTTAATCTAAAATAAAAGTCATTCAGGGACACAAGACAATTGAGTTAAAACTATTATTTGAATTATAATGTGAAATTTTTAATATGTTTTGAAGACGATATAAGCAGGTTGTTTCGTTTTATCGTTTAAAAATGTAATGTGCAGTTATAACTCACTTTATAGGGGACTTTTAACTCACTCATTGTAGTCATAATTCTCTGGCGACTTTTTTCCCTTTTATTTGGTTATATTTAATACCTAGCGGTAAAAATAAATCAATAACTGTCACAATACCGTTAGGGAAACACATGCATTTGATCTTTACAGTATACAAAATATATATTTACTTAAAAATAATCGAAAAGCATTGCATTCATCCAGTTTAAAAATGAAACACATCACTGTTCACCAAAAAATATAAATTGCATCCTTAAAATGGCATTTTTTGTTTTTGGATTGTTTGGTTAATTTTTACTGTTATAGAAATGCAAAACTATTACAAAGTTTGACATCCGCTCATTTTACTTGTATTTTATCCTTATTTTTTTTTTGAGCTTTTTATTCCTTATTTTATGAATTTATTTTTTCATCTCGTTCAAAAATTATTATTTCGACATTTTTTTTTTTTTTTTTTATTTTTTTTTTTTTTTTAATTTTAGAAATTGTGTGGAATTGTGAACGAGATGTATTAATAGTGTCAGTAGTAGTTTTAGCAATTTATTTTATGCTGTTGTTCTTTAAAATCTTTTCATAAAATTTTTTTTTTGTATTTTGTATGAAAAATCCTTACCAAAGGCAATATTTAATTGGGTAAAATGTTCATTTTTTTTTTTTTTTTAAATATTTTCCAATTTAGTTTTATTTTAGAAAGAGACAAAATATAGAGGAAGGAGACGGAAAAGTTTTTTTTTTATGTTAAAGTAAAAGATGAATAAAAAAAAAACTATATATACTTGTGTTTTGGTTTTTCTTGTACAAAAATGCAGTACAACGTGTGTTGATGGGGGGTGGGCGGAACGGGAGTTACTGATATGAGCTTTTAATATAATGTCAGAGTTAACATGCACACATGTGGAAGAATGTACAAGGAAAAAAGTTAATATGACGTACTATATGTTATTGCATGACATTGCATTGTATATGCGACTTTTGGGAAAACTTGATAATCGTGGTTGCGCTTTATTTTTTTTTTTTTGTTTTTTTTTTACTTTTCAACTTGTATTTGAGTTAAAAATTTTTTAATAGAACTTTTTTGTATATTTTATAGTATAAAAAAAATATATATATAATGTCGTGGAAAGTTATCCTGAAAATAAACGGAACTATGAGAATTTTCCGAAGAAGCAGTACATATTAAAAAAAAAAAAAAAAAAAAAAGAGGAAACATGTGCAAAATGTAAAAATTGAAACTGGAAAGAAATTCTTATGACAGGTAGAGAAAACCAAAATGAAAGTTCAGTTCTTAATTAGGTTGGAATATTTTTTTTTTTAATTCAGTTTTTTTTTTTTTTTTTTATGATTTTTAAATAATAGTTGGTAAATTTTTTTTGAAAATTTATTTCATTTATGATTGAAACATTTAATTAAAAATATATAATTTTATATTTAAAAATTCTGAAAGCAAAATAAGTAATTTTTAATAAGTTTTGCAAAAAATAAAAGTTGGTAAAGTGAAATGATAAATTTCTGGAAAATGGAAAAAAAAATAATAAAATGTAAATTGCCTTTTTTAAATATATATGAACATAAATGACATCCACTTATTTAAAAATAATGCTTTAAATTAAACATCGGTTAAATATGTTTTATTTCTTCATTATCTATAAAAAATAAATAAGAGTTGAATTCTAAAGAGCTGATTCAAGGTCTAGATCAGACCTGTATAATACTGAGTGAAATACTACTTAAAAAAAGTTTTAAGTACCATTTCATAATACTGAAATTGGAAATCATGGAAATTTAAATTCAAATCTATGTAATATTGAATTTTGATTTAACTGTATTATAATTTCCTTAGTTTACTATGTACTAAAAATATTCAGGTCTGATCTAGATAAGTCAGGTTAATTTGATTAAAGTCTTAAATAGTATAAAAATAAATGAACTTATAATTAGTTAAAAGATCTTATAGATGGTGTGTCGTAAAGTTATGCATCTCGAATTATTGAAGTTCGATAAATCGGCTTTATAAGGCATCTTGATAAATATACCTTTCTTCCATTTTGTAGAGATAGTTTCAGTTTTCCAAGTGTTCACTATGTGGGGCTGAATGAGTAAGTACTATGAAAAGTTGATATATAGTCTCAACACTAAGTGTTTTGTTAATATATTTTTTGAAATATCCCCTTATACCATTTCAAATTAAAAATGATTGTGTGTAGACATACTTTAAAAATAAAGCGCGCTCCAGAAATGCAAAAACGTTTGAAACCTACACGAAAAATAAAATGGGAACTTTTGATTTCTGTTAATTTTTTCACCAACTCATTGAAAAATAGCAAATTAAATCTTACTTTGAAGGGAATACTAGTAGGAGTATATGTTTGATATATCACGAGAGAGTGTATGTTTGATATATCAAGAAATGTGGAATACAAATAAATTTATATTCAAAGAATTGATCTCAAGAATCCCACACATTCATTCAACATGTGAAAAACATTGAAAAGATTTTTAATTGAATTACAACCAACACTGTTTTATTACATTTTCATATGATTTTCTAAATAAAGCTGAAGGGCGTTTTTATAAAGAATTTTTTGTATTATAATATTTCGATATACAATTATGTTACTGTCATAAAAAAATCTTACAAATATTTTAACTGTTATAAATCTGAACCCACCCTAGGAAAACAATTTAAATAAAAGTAATAAAAAATATACTTTCAAATTCTACCTTGTTCTTGTCAGTTGTTTCTACTATTTTTAGCACATTTTCAAAAATATTTAAAAAAAAATATGTTTATATAGTTTCACTCTGTTTGTCTGTCCACCCATTTGTTTACAAAACTTTTACGCAATTTGAAATATTAAAAAAAAATGTCTGCAGAGGTACAGCTGTTCAATGTACGAAAAACTCTTACATTTAAATTGTTATCTTATAAAATTTAGGTGATACAAATGTAAAAGGTATAATTATCATACGATATTTTCCATATGGAACTTTAATTTAACGTTATACGAAACTCAATTTTAGTAAAATTCTAGAACCTATATAACCTCCAAAGTTTTGAACTTGAAATTGTAAGAGAAGTTAGATCTGAAAAAATATTTCTGCGATTTAAAAAAAAAAATCGTTTATTGTCGTCCTCCCATTGTCGAGCTGTAAGGATCTTTTTTTTTACGTAAAAGTTTTTCTTTAAGTTACAAAAAAAACCGTTTGTTGTCGCTCTCTCTTTGGGAGCTGTAGAGATTCACTTTTTGCGTGAAAGGTTTTTTTTTATTATTAATATATCTTAATCAGATTTTATATTTTAATAAGACTTGTTTATTTCAAGTACCAATAGGAACAATTACCAGTACCATTACCTGGTACTCATTATTTTATCAAGTACCTACCATTTAGTTTTAGAATGAAAGTACTGGCAAAATACTTGAATACTCGGAAAATAATTGAATTCTTTATATTGAAGTATTTTTTGGTACTTATTAACATGAAAAAGTTAAGTATTAAAAAATAATTACAAAAGTAATTAAACTCAAAATTTAATTAATTTTTGGGAATTACAAGTATTTTTTCTTGATTTTTCTACTTATACTTAAAATTTGCAAGTATCGAAATCTGAATATTACTGATACTTCACAAAATAATGAGTATCAGGTAATTGTATTAACAACTGTACTTAATTACTATTTAGAATTATACAGGTCTGATTTCAATATATAGGTACTCATTCCCCAATTCTTATTATGCAAAGTTAATTAATTTTAAAAAAAGTGCTTCTATCAAAACCTAAGTTTTTTTCCATTACTCGTTTTACTTTATTTTAGATTTTTTTCATTTATTTATTTCAACGTATACTTAAAATCTGCTTTTAATAATATGAAAACTTTATAATAAAATTGGAATTTAAGTTCAAAGGAAAGAGTACAAAAGCTTTCTTTAACTGTAACGTTATTTAATCATCTATGAAATTATTTTTTTCAAGAAATAAAAGTCTTTAAAAATGTTTAGGAACAAAACCCAAAACAAAAAAAAACAAAGCGGAAGGAAGCATCTTTAAAGTTGAAATCTAACTTTTATTTACAGCTACAATAACAATGTTAAAAAATAATAAGAAAAAATAAAACATAAAATACCCTTTCCGTATTATAATGCATATACCAATTTTGTTTTCAATTTTAAACTTTTACTTTTATTTTAACTGAAAAAGTGAGAAAACACAAAAAATCGCACAACTCTTTAAACCCTTTTTCTCCTAAATTTGTTTTTCTTTATTTTTTGTTGTTATTTTCTTCTCATTCTTTTTCTTTTTTTTTGTTTCTTATTGTTTTCCTAATATTTTTAAAATTACATATGTATCTACATAATTTTTTTCAACCCTACTATTGTTCAGTTTGTAAAACACACACACTGTTTGTTTTTTCGGATTCTTATAAAAATCCTATTGAGAATTTAAGGTGTCACATTTAAATCCAAAAGTAAAAAAAAAATTTACAACAAATCTTTGATAATAAATACCAGTAGTATATCAATATTTAAATAATAAAATCACTGTAACAAAAGAGAAAAAGAGATAGAAAACATTTTCTGTCTCAAGAATAATGGATATTATTTTCATATTCCCTCAATTGTTAGCAGTTCTCTTGTCCAACCAATATATTAACTTACATTTGAGACTTATATTTAAAATCGTATGTATGAAAATAATGGATATATAATGGGGTTTTAACCAAAAATTGAAAAAGTGTGTAGAGTAGGTGGGGTCAACTCTAAGGTACTTGCATGAATGTAATATAAACATTTTATCATCCGATTAATTAATTTTAGTAAAATTTCAAATAAACATTTTAATAGACTCCGAGCTATGTGTAAATGTTGTATGGCAGAAATTCGAACTTTAACACTCTAAAAATTATATTTTGTGAAAATGTTGGCCATTAGAGCTAATTAATTTTCATTTAGCCGTTAGAGTTAATTTAATTTGAGATAAACAGTTCGTTATTAATGTATAAGATTGTTATTCTCATATTAAAAATAGGATTGTGTATAGCAGTTACTTGAACACGCTACACTAGATCAATTAAATTTTGTTCAAAGTTTGGTCAGCTAAACTACTTTTGACATCGATTTCGATACATAGCTTTAATTTTTTCATTTTTTAAGCGCTAACTGTTTATCTGTTAGGCTAATAAGCCTGTATATATACCATAGGTACATGTTGGAGCAGGGGGTCATAGTATATTCGTCATATTAGAATTGGTCTTAATGAATTTCACATACAATTTAAACATGAGATAGTACTCGGACTTATAACATGTAGAAACGTCTTAGATTTTCAATATTTACAATTCTATTTTTTGTTTATATTGTAATATTTTGTATTATAGTTGGTATTCAATATCTGTGAGTTATATTATTCAATTAAATTATTTGTTTATATTTTGCAGTTGTTTATATTGTTATAATAATGAATTTTCTATGACAGATGTGTAACTGTTAGTTATTGATTAAGCCATTAATTTGAACCCAATGGCGGATGGTATCTGAGTCAAGGCGAAAACCAGAAAAGTTTGTTCACTTCACTGGGATTTGAACTCGGGCCTTTTTCATGAAAGGCACTTAACAACTGAGACATACATAGCTAAATCAATTTACTTTTCGAATGCGTAATGGCTAATTTAGCATACCCTTTGAACATAAGTTCATATCTATGTTCAATGAAACAGAGAGAAGGAGAGAGAAAGAGAAAAAGAATACATGTCGTATATTATTTTGGAATCAACGAACAAATTGATTCACAACAAGTGTTAAACAAAATATTTTTTTTTTGTATTTATTTTTACATTAGAAGTTTTTTTTGTTGCTTTAAAGTATTTAGAAATAACAAAGTACTTGAAAATTTTAAATCCTTAAGCAAGGAAAAAAGAACAGTAAACTTTTTTTTTGATGTTGTTTTTTTGTTTTTATTTTTTTTTGGTGTATCCTGTATAAACTTTCAAATTAAATGTAAATAGGAATTTAAATAATGTGTTCTTTATAATATATAATAAAACAAAATTCTAATTCAAGTTCAATTTCAATTCTTTTTTTTTTTTTTTTGAATGTAGTGTATTATTTACATATGTGTATATAAAGTCACTTGAATTAATATATATTTATATACAATTATATGTGAATATTTTTTGAATAAAAAAAAAATAAGAAAAATAAAATTAAAAAAAAAATAAAACTACTTACGTATTCATGCTCTGGATATTCTGAGGTATTCAGATATTTACACATGTCCCTTTTCCTTTATTAATATGGAAATCTTTTTAACACCAAATTTTAATATAAAATGTTATCAAGAAAAAATAAAAAGGTACATAAATGAAATGAACATTCTTTGGTTATTTCTTAAAGAAATTTCTTCAGAATCATTTAAAACATAAAACCTGAAGCCCGAAACAATAATATTAAACCGTTTTTCGAACCCTTTCTTCATTTAACTGAAATTCAAGAAAATATTAAAGATCTGAGGCAGATTTTGTATTTTGAGTGAATTATTATTTTAAATACATATATATACGTATATATATATAAATTTATATCGAAGAATTTTAAAAGTTTTTCAATCTTCCAATTATTATTCGGAAGTATTCGATTAACTTTTTAATTTAACCAAATCCAAATTATGACTTACTCTGTACTATATAGCCTTTTTTCTTTAACGATATAGGAATCGTTTAATCAAATATCTGGTTTTTCAGGATCTGGAAAATGTTGAAAAACGAGGAGGTTAAATAGACATTTAATTAGGTAAACTACCCCTTTGGTATTTTATTATATTACAATACACAAAACATGTATTAGCTCCTGTGACTAGACTATACATCCCTTTGAACATTTTATATATTCATTATTTTTCTTAATTTGAATTGATTTTTATAATAAGTTTTACTTTATCATGTGACGTATTAACTGTAATTCCCCAGTTTTCCCAAGATAATTAAAATAGATTTTGGACTTACTAATAAAAGAGTTACCTAGGCCCCTTATATAATTAACCAAACTAATGTTCAGTCATCTATTTATTATTTTGAAATATTTAAAATAAATTAATCGGCAAGGGGAAATAAAGCCTATAGCAATAAGGTCTAAATGGCTTTCTACACTAATTCGCGTAATTTCGCTGCAGGAATTATTTCTCAATCCAAAAAGAATTAATAAAATTTTATTTCCTTATTATTATTTATTATATTTCCAAATATGTATTTATAAAAATCATCTCCCACCCAAAAATTGTTTTTATTGTGAAAATAATATCTTCAAATACATCACATATTTAAGTATATAAATTATTATAACAAAATTACTTAATATTTTAAATACAATTTAAGTCAAAATGTTAAAATGAAAAGAAAATCCTTAGGGGAGAAAAAAATGGAACATGAAATTATTGATGGGAATGAAGATTTTTTATTTTCTTACACCCTTTCTTTCTTAAAAAATTCACCCTTTCAAAAAGTTTTAAATTCTTTTGAATTTCTTCTGAATTTTTTTTTTAATTTCTTCACTTTTACTTTAATTCAAGTTGAAAGTAATGGCAAATAATGCAATTAAATGTTTTTGAGAACTTACAGTTTTTTTTTTCCATCCCCCACATTGTATTCATTTAATTCTGGGAACTGTTATTAGAAATGACAGTAAATACAGCCAATTATTAAATGAGAAAAAAATTAGATATTTAAAAAGGGTTGAAGGATTCTTGTAAACTACGAAATGGTGAATAAAACTTTTATCAACCCTTTAGTTTTATTTTTTAAATGTGAATGTCCTTTAAATTAACGGTAAAAATGTTTATTTTTTATTAAGTCACGCTAAAATTGATGCTCGTGTTGAAAAATTGTTGAATTTTTTCTATAATTTAAGATTAGATAAGAACATTTTTAAGTACCTTCAAATAATTTTCAAAAAATAATAGACCGAAATTACATTCTAGATTTTTCAAAATTTGTCCTTATAACCACTTTGCAGGATAAATAGTAAAGTCGAATCGGATTTATTTGGAGTTTTTAAGCTTGGTTCTTTTAAGTTTTCTTTTTTTACTATAGTTGATGGAAAAAAAACGAGAACGCCCGGAATCTCTGTGGGTAACGTTGAACTTAAATCAACTAAAACAACCTCCCTTTTTAAAAGCAAAATTGGAATAGATCTTAAATATATATGTATTGTTCGGTTTCTAAGATCTGAATTGGGAAACAAATTGGAAATAGGATTTGGAAATGATGGTTTAAGTTGATGCAATTATGTTGGATTGCCTTATGTTAATTTACACCAACCAAATAATGTAATTTTCGGTATCGACTTCTATTTCTAATACAAATCCAATAACAAAACTGTCAGGAGAGCGAAAAATTCGCAGTTAAAATTTTATTTCTGAAAAAATGCGGTAAAAAAGTTAATTTGGCCTGATTTGTTTAGGAATTATTTCAAGGTATCAAATTTTTTATTCAAGTGTGTGTAAGTGTGTATACATTGGTGTATTTTTTATTTATGTTAGTCATTTTTGCAATCGATTTTATTGACGAATCGTTCTATTAAAACCCCAAATTATCTACATCTCATGTTTCAAGATTTTAATTTTGAAAATTTGTCTTTTTTTTTAGAAATTAAAAAAAAAATCTATTAAATTGAATAAGGCTATTTCATCTGGTTTTTCACAGCATTATCCCCTTGTTACACAATCTCACATATAACTTGTTTAGGTGTTTATATATTATGCTTCAGCGAAATAATCATCTTATTAAAAAAATGAAAATATTAAAATAAACCATTTAAAAATAAGATCGGATAAATCCTAATACAATTCTAATAAGTCTCTTACACCAATAAACTAAGTATGAAGGGTAGAAATAGCTTCCAAAAAGAAGTAATAAAGGAATTAATATAAAGAAGGGAAGGTTTTATAATCTTAACTTGGATGAATCAAAACTGGATGAAATGCTGTCTTTACAAGAATTGAATAACAAAGCTGAAACCAACTAAATATTATTTTAAATTTATATAGTATGGAAAATGTGAGAGGGCCTCGGTGATGCAGTGCGTAAGCATTTGGCTTTTTAAACTGGGGAGTGTAGATTCAATTCCTATTCAGTTCACAAAATATTTAATTGAGAAGAAATTATTGAAATAAAATATGTTACATTGATTAATAGAAATTATTAGAAGTGGAATGTATAACAAGGCCTATGTGTTAGGATGGTACATGCTATCCCTCGCCATATAAAACAATACCAACATTGAAACTTCAAAATTATAAGAATACATCCCAAATACAAAAAAAAAATTAAGCTTAAAGCACATCACATGTTAACACAGAATATTTTAATTGCAAATTATATTCCATGTTTTTATATTTTTTTAAAGCAATTTTCCATTTTCTTTTTTTGTTTTTCCAATAGAAAAAACCAATCCAAGTTTTTTTAACCAATAAATAAAATATACATACGTTAGTAACAGCCAAAAGCGTTAGCAACTCCAACAACAACACCAAAAAAAAATCAATGTATTTTATTACATTGAGTGTCAAATAAAAGTGTGATATCACGTCCATTTAGATTTTCCCAAGAGATCAATAGATTTTTTTTTTCAAATTTTCAAAAATTTCCAAAAAAAAAAAAGCATAGACTTAAACCAAACTAATCCTTTCTGTTGTTGTTGATAAAATTATATTAAACCTATTTTTATAGGTTGAAATGCCGGTATAGTTGTGGAGTGGGAGATTGGTTCCAGAGGTTTAAATAGAATATATAATATGAATGTTGCAACATAAAATAAAAAAGTAAAAAGTTTTTTTTTTAAATTTTTTTTTTTTATTTTTATTTTATGTTTTCGGTTTTTGGTCCCTGGAGGAAAATTCCAACAGAGCAGACAATTTTAATATTTAAAAAAAAAAACGTACAAAGATATAAACTAAATAAAGAGTATTTTTTTCTATGAATATTATATATTTATATTTAAATTAAAATTTTTTAGGGTTATATTTAGTTTTTTTTTTATAGCATATGAGACTTTTATCATTCTAATCAATTAAATATGTGTACCTATCGATTTTTAAGATTTTATTTAAAATGTTCGAATAAAAGAGCATATCAACTGTCTTAATAGATATTTTCTATCAGTCTCTATCAGAAGTGGTCATTAATTTTGGATTATATCACACCAAACATTTATCACTAATCAAATTAATTTATTTTTTGATAAGTTTAGTTGCACTCAAATTATAACTTAATTAAATTTTGATTAGTACGTGCAGCTTTACTTATCATAAAGTGATTATTACGTGGATTGTTGGGAAACTTCGAAAGATGCAAACTCCCCCGTAGCAGAAGTGTATGCCGGATTCTTACCAACTAAACCACACCCTCCCTTATTAATACTAGTCGAACTGACTAACCATTAATTTTTTGGTATCTCTTTGTGTTTGAGTATAGGTTTTGTGTACTTTCCCTTAGAAAATCTGTACTTTATAATAAATTATCTAAAGTTCTTTTTCTTTTAAGCCTTCCTGTAATACTCTGATTATTTATTAACTGAGCAGCTTCAATATTTATATGGCTTTCTAGACATGCTTTATGCTTTATGGCTTATCTACTTATTTCATCTATAACTTTGGGAATTCTCAATGAATGTCACTATTACGTACATACCAGGGAGCATGTACTATGTTAAGTAGGACTTTATTCTGAAAGGTTTGTATTTTTTTAATAGGCGTTTGCTTGACACAACCCCAAAGTTGAATCTCATATAACCATATAGATTTAATTACTTGGTTGTAAATTAACACTTTATTATATATTGTTAAAATGAAAAAAATTATACTTTTACTATTTAATAAGTGATAAGTGATTGATGCCAGAGGCCCTAGGTATAAAGAACCTACTATCTACTCATTAACAATAAACTAGAAATTAGATTAGTAGAATTTCATACCAAATACCAATAAATCAATTTTTGATTATTTAATAAATGATAAGTGATTGATACTAAAGGGCCCAGATATAAAGAACCACCATACTATCTACTTATCAACAATAGAATAGTAATTTGATTAATACAAAATACATAATCGAATGATCCCACTAATTGCATAAAATTTGTCACTTGTTCAGTGTCTAGTGTATGTTGGACATAAACTAAAAAATTTATATTGAATCTAATCTGAAATAATTAAAATTCTAGACATATACTCTAACATGCCAACCTATTAAAGCCTCAAATTAAATAATTCTAAACAATATTTAGTTATCATTTTATCAAAATTCTTTAAATTTCTATTTAAATATTTAAATACAAATTATTATTTTGATCAATTGACTCTCCTACACATTTTTTAAATATTTTTAATTTGTTTCGAATCTAAATCCCATAAGTAAAAAGTTTTCAAATAAAAAATTAAAATAATAATAATAAAAAATTAAACTAAAATAACGTGTGAAATTATGTAAACGTGTTCTTTTACATTTCCGTGCAATTAAAACAGGTGTATTTAGTTTTTTTTTTTTTTTTTATAAAATAACCATGTTTTTATATTCAACCCAGTTTTTTTTTTACCTATTTTATAAACTGAGATACAAAAAAAAAATTTCAATTTATTGATTTAAAATTTTAATTGAATAAAAATAGTTGCAATTTTAGTTGCAAAAAAAAAAATATATGTATTTAATAATATATACAAATATATATATACATATCTATATAATTAAACAAATTTTTTTATAAACATATATAGCTATTTAACTATTGCCGACAAAAAAAAATAGCAACAATAAAGTATTGATTAGACATATAATTTAATTGAATTTTTGGGGGCATGCAATAAAACCAAATGAAATAAAAATGAATTTCACTTTTGTAACTGTATTTTAATACCACACTTAAATTAAGCTAAAATTATAATTTCTATTTTTCCTGACCTTATTATATATGTACTTTTATATTAACTTACCTGTGTATATGGGTTTATTTTTCATTCTGTAAGTTAGTGATACGTAAGAATATTAGAAACCTGACCATAAATTCATAAGAATTGTATGGTGTAGTGGTTAGCGAAGTGGCCTCGGGTGTTATGATGATAAAAATCTGTTTTTTTTTTTTTAATTTAACAAAAATAATAAAAAAAAATTACAAATAAAATAAATTTATTACTGTTTTAATATGAAAGTAAATTGCTAAAATTAGAAACAGTTCTTCTGCCCGTTAACCTTAGTCCAGCAATTTACTTTTATATTAAAACACGTTTAAATGAAAAAGATCTATCATCAATTCTTAATTATGTAGACTGCTGCAATCTGCATACCACAGCATAAGTGCTTCATACCACAGCATAGATATATATGAGTAGATACATTTTGTGAATGTGAGCTAAGCTAGACCTCTTCTAGTTTCCAAGATATGGATGTTCAAATGAAATTTTTTTAGTTTTCATAATTTTACTCTTAACTCTGTTTTTAGATTACTTATTAAAATTTTTAAAATTATCTTTCATATTTTATCTTCTATCATTTTTTATCTTTTACAGTTTCAAGACAGCGACTTTCTAAATTTAAAAAAATGTTGAAAAACCAAATTTTTGTTTTTTTTTTATCTACTTACAAGTATGTGTGCAGTGCTATATAGCAGTACACTTAATCAAGAAACACCCTTTATATATTATGTAAATGTAAGACTTTGCAATCTTAAACTTGAAATTCTGAGTGATTTAAAATTTGAGTTTATAATCAGAGTAATTACTTTTTCCAAAAATACCCATACATAAATTTATAAGCGATATTCTCAATACAGGGAGCTCGAAAGTTTAATTAAAACATTCAAACATTAAAAAATAAATATAACTCTGCGAAAATATCTTCTTATTTTAAATATCTCATGTCACTTCGCATGACTTTGAATTGCAGACAAATTAAAAAAAAAGTAATAAAGTAATATTCGATTTGCTTCTTTTTATGACATATAGTTCCTAATTCATCAATAGACGTTATTTCATTTGATTTTATTGTAAGTACACATACGTATGTACTCAAAATTTTCTAATTATAACAACGTTGCGCTTAAAATTATACTTATAACCAGCAATCATTTTTGAGTTGAAATAATAATTTTATAATATAAATTAGGTTTTAAATCAATATATCAAAATTAAGATATTATATTCCATTGAATGTCTATTTAATATTTGGTTAGTGACTAGAAATACATCCTCCGTATTATTGCAAATATAATTTATAATAAAATTCATCCGTCCCAGATCTATAATTTTTGAGTTTTTTGTAAATTGAGTTAATTTTAGTCTTAAAATAGTCATTTCCGATAAAAGGTCTTCTATATTGTCGTTTTACAGCAAAAAGTTACTATCTACAAAAATGGCATTTTTTTGTTAAAGATCACAAATTCAAGAGGAAAGCTTAGTATATAATAATAAAAAAGAAATATAAAAAAATCTTCATTGGAAAAGGGGGGAAACCCTAAATTCCACAATTGACTATCTTCAAAGCCATACATTTTTTACAGTTGCAAAAACTTTGAAGACGTTTTATAAAAAACTATTTTTTTTTCAGATGGACAGTTTTTATTGTTAATTGACGATATAAAGTAAAGGTAAAAACTTTTCACCACCACTTTCTCTATTAAGAGAAAGAAGAAACATCTTTTTCTAAAAACATTTAAAACTATTGAATTAAGTTTTGAAATCTAATAAGTACAAGATTCATAAGTGATAAATTGTAGGACACCAAAAAGATCATAAAACGGAGGAGCAAATCTAATATACCCGATGTCATATATGTATGCACGGGTATAAATACCATACCGCCAAATTATTTCAAAAAGTCTTTTATAAAATAAATACTACATATATACATATAACAAAAAAAAAATCAAATTCCTAATAACATATATTTAACACAATTTCATCATTTAAACAAATACATGTACAATGTTTCAAACTCTTCATTAAATTAGAAGGACACAAAGTATAAACAAAAAAAAAAAAAACCAAAAAAAAACTCTAGGTTAATAAAATAATAATATAACCTAATTTTTATTATGCTCTCGTGATTTTATTCAAATTTTCTTTTTTCTGTATACATATATAATAATTCAATTAAGTTTATATATATATATATATATATATATATATATACATATTCATTATATATTGTATTACATTTTTTTTTTTATGTATTTTTAATTCTGTATATTTTCAATTTATAAATGAATGACCCTAAAAATGACCATTTGAAAATATCCTCTCTTGACATCAAAATAATACTTTTGATCCTATCCAAATATGTGTCCAATTTTAGAGTGTTTCATTTTTTTTTTTTGTATTTTTTATTTTTTTTTTTTTTGTATTTTCCATAACAAAACATTTTGTTTGCTTTTAAATAAATTCAAATAATATCACAAAAAAAAAAAAAAAATGGTGGTGATAGAATAGAACAGCAGATATGGTAAGATTCAGAACATCAACCTTATTCATATATCCATATACACTAATACAAAATTGCAATATTGCGTCAAATCAATATATGAATCAAATATGAAGCGTTTCAATCCCATAAGTCTCACAATATAATATGAATACTAGTATAAAAAAAAATATATATTTTTGTATTTTGATACTGTACTGTAGGTGCCATAATTGGTTTATATTTCTATTTGGATGGTTGATTTGGTTTTGGCCTGATGGTTTGATGTCTAGGATATTTAGGATATTTTCTATGTACTATATACTATATACATTATATTTATTTATTTTGATTTTTGTGTTTTTTGTTTTTTTTTTTTTTCATTTAAATTGTTATATTCTAAAAAGTTGATGATATTTTAGGTCATTTCACAATAGATAAATGGCTCAATTTTTTTTTTTTTTTAATATAAAACGAATTAAATTCAATGTTATAATATATTGATGATAATGATAATAAAAATGATGATAATGATGATGACAATAATGTTGATGATGTTGAATTACGATTTGAAAAAAAAAAGAACACTTTTTAGATTATCAGTGAAAATTTTAAAAAAAAAGGAAACATAACCATATTAAATTATTAACTTAATTATGTTAATTTAGATGGTGCTTATAATTATTCGAAAGCAAATTGTTCGTTTTAAATTCTTTTATATGAAATTAAAAAATGTTTTGGTAATAAATGCCCCGTTGGTGAGTAGTGATTTTGACAATTTCTGCAATGTTATGGTCTCGTTTTTAATTATACGGTCTCATTTCTTTGATGATTTGGAATGATGGTACGACCCAATGTATAATAATTTTATATTTTTCCAGGCTTGTAGAGTGTATTATATAATTTTTTAACTTTATAAGATTTAAGTCTAAACCTTTATATAAGTCTTTATCGAAGTCTAAGGTTTTAAAAGAAGCCAAATTTAAGTAAAAAACCTTAATTTTAATTAAAATTCCTATATATTCTAATCAATACTAAATTATATATTCTACTTAGAATTATATCATAAGGAATGTTTGGGTTAATCAACTAAGGAATCAGATTGTCAAAATATCTTTAAATGCTCAGAGCTTGGTCTTAAAGACAATGGATCAGAGATTTTTTTAAATGCATTTTAAATAGACTTAGGCTGGGTTTATGTTGGAGCTGCGTTAAGTGATAAGAGCGTCGATAAGAACATAGCATATAGAAAACTATATACACCGTTTAAATAGAGGTGTTTATATTGCAGCATCGCTTTGATCATCGATAAACAATTTAAATTTTCTACGCTAAGCTCTTTTCGACGCTCTTATCACTTATCGCAGCTCCAACATAAACGCACTCTTACGTAATAATAAGTAAAAGAGTAAGTAAGTAGAAAAAATCAAGAATTATAAATTCAAGTAATTTTTGAAGTATAATACTGAGAAAAACAGTACTTCAGCACCCAGATATACTTAAGTATCAAATTATTTCTTGAATGTATAAAAAGCGAATATTCGAGAAACACAATTGAATTCTTAGTACTTAAGTATTTCTTAGTATTTAACTACATGAAAATCTTTATATATTAAAAATAATTACAAAAGTAATTAAATTGAAAATTTCATTACTTTTTTAGAATTATAAGTATTTTTACTTAATTCTTTTACTTATACTTAAATTTTGTAAGAATGTATTGAATTCTAAGTAGCACTGGTACTTGACATACTAATGAGTATCAGGTAATGCTGCAGGTAATTGTATTAGTACTTGTGTCTGATACAAAATACAGTACAATGCCTATCAAGGGTTCCTTGCAAATAAATCGCACGTCCGAGCAGAGTCTTTAGAGTACAAACTTTTCCCCAATTAACTAAACTTTATATTATGTATTAAATTTTTAAGGCAGAGTTCCGATATTGAAGCCAATACTAAGTAAAATCCAAATTACATAATAAAAGAACAAAATTATATAGTTGGATACTCTGTCCATAATTACAAAGTAAACATTAATATTTCGATTTTGTGTATTTATATTTGTTAAAGTATGAGTGATTATGAATGATGGTATGTTTGGTATTAATTTTGATAGCCATTATACAGAAAAAAACAAAAACAAAAATAAATAACCGTTTATATATATTTTATGTTTTACTTTGTTTTTTTTTTTATTTTGTCAAAATTTATGAGGATTTATGATTTTATTTATTATTCATCTGTGTACAGCAGCTGTCGAACACATATTCTTTTTCATTATTGCTTGCATATTATAATATGTTTGCATTTACATTCAAATATATATGTATATATTATATATATATATAGATATATAAAATCCGTTATATTTCTTTATCACATATATAATTGAACATAGTTATAATGTACATATATATGTATGGATATTTTTTAGGGCATATATCCTTGACATATAATCATCTTTTTGCGTAAAAATGACAACAAAATGCAAAATTAGATTGATATTTATCAAGTTTTATTGCTTTTGTTGTTGTTTTAAGGATATCTAAAGATTTTTTTTTTTTTTTAATTTTTTTGAATTTTTCATTTTAGAAAGGATTCATTCATTTTGGTATGAATGTATGTGTATGTGGTGTTGTTTTTTTTTTTTTTTTTTGAGTTTATTTATGGTTTTATTCA
Organism: Dolichopus griseipennis; assembly: GCA_963082915.1. Taxonomy (NCBI): domain Eukaryota; kingdom Metazoa; phylum Arthropoda; class Insecta; order Diptera; family Dolichopodidae; genus Dolichopus; species Dolichopus griseipennis. The sequence goes on from OY720445.1 coordinate 39,420,664, forward strand.
TGCCAAATGTTAAGATTATACTCCTCTAGAAATTGGTGTCTCAATGAAAAATGGCATTTAATCGGGTTAAAATGAATTGAAATTGGTTGCTATCAATAACAAAGTAAAATAAAAAAAAAAAAAATAAAAAAAAAAGAAAAAAAACTATTTCTGATTAATTGCTTTTCATATAATAAATAACTTAAGATGACATTTAATATCTGTGAAATTGAAGTGTACTTTTTTATTGTCAGTCAAAAAAAAGCGCTTTTATTTTTTACTTTAGAACAATTCAATTTATATTTAAATTTTTGATGAAATTTTTAAATATCTTAAGGTTTTCATTTTCCTTAGGATATTTTTATTAGTATTTTTCTAATCTGTTTCGATGGTAGGTTCCGAAAAAGCCAATTAAATGTTTTTTAGCTTTACTTCAGTATCAATACTATAGAAGAAAAGGTTTAGTGTGCGTTTGATTGTGTGTGAATGTGTGTGTGTGTGCTAATAAAATAACTCGCGTTTTTTTTTATTTTTAAGTGCTAACTGTTCAACATTAGGCTAATAAGCTTGTCTATATCATAAGTACATGTTGGAACAGGGGGTCATATTATATTCGTATTATTAGAATTGATCTTAACGAATTTCACATACAATTTAAACATGAGATAGTACTAAGCCTTATTACATGTAGAAACGTCTTAAATTTTCAATAGATACAATTCTATTTTTGTTTATATTGTAATATTTTGTATTTGAGTTATATGGTATTCTGTATCTGTGAGTTATATTATTTAATTAAATTATTTGTTTATATTGTTATATTAATGTATTTTTTATTAGAGATATATAATTATTAATTATGAATTAAGCCATTAATTTGAACTCAATGGCGAATGGTAGGTGAGTCGATTCGAAAACCAGTAAAGTTTGTTCACTTCACACTGGGATTCGAACCCGGGGCTTTCGAATGAAAAGTCGGCACCCTACCCACTGTGCCACCCAGCCGCGTTAATTTCAATTGATTTTGATGAAATTTGGTATGAATGGTTTCTACAGCAATAGTAAAGTTAAGTTCGCAAGTTGTACTAAACTTTACAAGAAATCTCGAGTTCTAACCGTTGGAATGAGTTCAAATACGGTATTTAGACTATCGATGGGTGCTCATGAAGAGTACCTTTCATAAATTGTCAAATTCTAATAAATCTTAACTGGTTTTATTTAAATTTGGTATGAATCCTGTTTTGGCCAAAAGAAAAAACAACTTAAGCCCAGATGAACAAAATTGGATCACGGGATCGGAGGATGGTCTCCCAAATAAAATAACCAGATTTTATAAGAAATATTAACAGACTTTGCAGTAGAAATCAAATTATACAAGATGAAAAGGTTCTACCATACATTTTGGATTTATTTCTATATTTTTTATACTATTTTCCAATATTTAAACGATTTTCCAAGTGTAGAACTTATCATAAAATTTTGAAAACTAAAAGAATATTAAAATATTAATCTGTTTTAAAAGCTTTAAAACAGAAACAATTTAAGAATATTTAAAAATTTAATATACTTAAACTTAGAGATTAATTAATTAAGAATATTCATCCATACTTAAGAACATTTATATTCACAAGGTTTGAATCAACACTTGTATTGGTTTATACGGAATATGTTTAATATGTGGATATTTTCTGCAATAGTTGTAATAAAATCTGTCATTGATAATTACAAAAATTATCAAAAGAATTTAGTAGAAAGCACAAATTTATAGGCAATGCTATTTTCAAAACAAGTTACGTATTGATATTCGCGACTGTTAAGTAATAACCAATGCAATACAAGGAATACTTCAGTATTGAATTGAACAAATTTGAAAAAAAATGATTTGCTTCCCAAAGACCATTTAAACCGCGACATGACAAAAGTCCTGAAGTCAAAAGTCAAATAATAAGCCAAAAGTCTTCGAGAGATTATATCTTGAATCAGTGAGTCAAAAGTCGATTTAGTCCCCCACGGGGATTTATGAAATTATAAACTGAAGTAATTAAAATTCAGTATAAAAAAAAGTTAAGTATTTCCGAAATTTATAGCAATATATAATCTATAAAATTATATAAAGCAAACATTTTAGATTAAGTTAATATTAAATATCGCAAATATGTTTCCTAATATAGAAACTGACCAAATAGCCTGACCATATATTTTTTTTATTCCTTCTCCACTCCTTTAATTAGTAAAGGGTATTGACCAAGTCATTTAGATTGGGCTTCAGTTTATTTAATCATTATAATCACAAAGCCATTTTTAGGGAATTAAGCCATTATTTTGGCTCACTTATCGGAGTTATAATGTCCCGTGGACTCCAGGACTTTTATCATATCACCATTTAAAGAAATTCAATTTGTTTTTTGATATATTTTGAACTTTAAACACTTACTTTAGCGAAATCGATTTCAATTCAAGATACAATTTTATTAAATTCACTTGATATTTAAAAATGTTCTACTTTACTACTGACAAACAATTCAAATACTGTTACTATCAAAAACTTTTAAAACCTTTTTTGACGCATTGAAACCATTTTTAACGTAAAAATGCAGGAAAAAAAAAAAAAAATTAAAAAACAAATTCGAATAAAAATATACAAAGTAATTTTTTTTGTTCTGTCAATTTTCTTGATGCAAATCTAAATCAAAAAGTAACAATATTAAATCAGAATGCAACAGACCTAACAATAAAAGGCTTCTTAAAAGCTATTCACTGCAATAAATTAAAAATTAAAATTGGATTTAGCAAACTTATCCACAAAACTGATAAAATATTTTTTTTTTTTTTTTGTTTTTTTCGCACAACTAGGACATCACAATTAGATTTTTATATTACTATGTACTAGATATGCATCTATGTATCTTGACTTATTCGTCGAAAAAAATGTTTTTGAATTGTAGTGACACATCAGAATAGAACCAAAATAAAAATATCTAAAATCTGTGACCCATTCTATAGTTTTTTTTTAACTTAATTTTTCAAAAAGGATCACAAAAAAGGAAAAAAAAAAAATGGTTTTTGAAATCATTGCAATCGATGTAACCTAAAAAAGGTAGGTATATGCTTTAGATATTTTGGGCGAGTTAAAAATGGATTAAATTTTTTTTTTTTTTAAATGTACTTTGCATTGGATAAAATTTCCATCAAGTGTCATTTGATTAGAATCATGAAAAAATATTTGAGAAGTTTTTTTATTTTTTTATTCTTTTTTTTAATAAAAAGGATTTATTTTTTTAAATTTCAGATGAATTCGTCCTTTTTAGGTGTAAGAATATTTAAAGAAAAAGTAAACGTGAGAGTCCTTATCACTTCATGAGTTTTGATTAATATCAAAATTTTGGACTAGCTACGAAATTTCGCGTTTCAAAAACTCGCATTTTAAAATCTCGCGTTTCAAAATCGTCTCAAAAACTCACGTCTCAAAATCTTATGTTTTAAGATCTCGTGTATCAAAATCTCGAATCTTAAAATCTCGTGTCTTAAAATATCGCGTTTTACATACAAATATTTTTGTTTTTTAAAAAAAAATATTTATATGTAAAGCATTAAGTAAGATGGATACGACCTTCCTAAAATAATTAAATCTATTTTAGAATCTCGCATATTCTAGGTATTCTGAAAAAATCCAATATTCTGAGTGTTTAATTATGTTATTAGGAGCTGTTGCCATGAACTCCCACTAATTTATTGATTAAAGCTAGATTTTGCATCCAGCACTAAATTTTTTTAATTTATTTTTTAAATACATATAATGTTTCAACAAAAAAGCATTTTCAATTTTTTTAAAAGTTATATTTACTCTGAAAATACAATAAGATAAAAATTATAACTAATCTTTAATTTAAAAAAGCTTTTGAAAAGACTTGTTTAACAGGGTCGTATAATTCTATAACTAAATAAGAATTTAATTCTTTTATGTTAAGCTTTTTGACTGTTATTAATTTTGTATTCATATTAAACCATTAAATTTTTAGTTTTATTTTAGTTCCTAATCAAAAATTATTTAATTTAATTATAGTAATTGACAAACTCAGCTCGTTTAACTCCTCAATTCTTGTTCAACACAAAAAAGTTTACAAAAAAAAACTCCCCAGAATAAATTTTTTTTTTTTCATTTTTTTAAATTTTAAATTTTATAAAAATATTCAATATTAAGAAAAATTCATAAAATTAAACCATTAAAATTCATAATTCTTACAAGGTAATTTAAATTAGAAAATAGAAATTAAAAATTATATAACACAAAAATATTTTCAATTTTGTCTTGGATAAATCCAAATTTTTTTTAGGTTCCAATAGGTGTCCACAATTGATCTTAATATAATTTAAAACACGTTTGACTATTAAAAGAAAATTAAGATCCAATACACGAACCAATTATAATATCAATTAATTAGCTGTAAGTGACATCTATTGAAAATATTGTTTCGCCTAAAAGTAGTCAATTTCATTTTTCAGAAATCTTGGAATTTAATTTGTGTTAAATTTGTTTGCTGAAATGTATCCTATTCATTATTAATATATTTTTAAAAATTAAGATTTTTTATTTACGAAAAATAAATTTAATTAAATCAAAAAATAGCATTGATCGTATTGGAAGATAATGAAGGCAGAAATAATTCCTATAATATTTTTTTATTGTTTTTTTAGAAAAAAATTATTTTGAATGGGGAGCAGCCTTCGAACTTTATATACATATAGATAGAGTATAATTAAAAAAAAATTGTACGCTTGCATGTTCTATCAAAAAAATAATTTTTTTTAAAAATATTTAATGACTGACTGCTAAATTATTCTATACAAAAAAAAACAAAAGGAAAACACTCAGTTTTTGTTCGCTTTATTAACTTTTCAATTTTAAAAGTACTAAAAGTTAAAAATCAACTGACATATTAGTACTACAGTTTGGAGGAAGATTCAAAGTTTATTCTTAATAAGGTTTACTTACCAATTTCAGTAAATCCTAAAGCAAAAGTTCAAATACAAAATTTCAAAATCCCAGAAACAAAATCCTAGATTATAAAATCTGAACAAAAATTTTCAAATTATTACAAAATTTAAAATTACAAATTACGAAATTCCCAATTGCGAAATCTTATTCGTATTAAATACGAAATTCCAAAAAATAATTCCAACATTACAAAAACAAATTTCTATTTACAAAAAAATTCCAAAATTTTGAAGCAAACAATTTTTTTAAAAACAAATCCCCCCCGCTAAACAAATTGTTATAAATCTTAACTCTAAAATCTTTCCTAATTTAGAATCTCGTATATACTAAATTTGTAAGAGCATAATATAATATATAAACATAAATATTCTGGAAAAAGTGCCAAAAAAATTATTTTATTTGCAATTTTGCAATTTCAAAATATGGAAATTAGGATTATTGATTTGGGATTTTGTTACTTTCGGATTATATGATTTGGTATAAGTTCCCATCACTACTATCTCCTTTGTATGTATAATAATTACTCCTCTTGGATAGTATATCTTTTTTTTTACATCCATTTTTATATTATTCATTCTACTTTTAAAACATTGCGCTGTGGCAGTCAAAATCATCCCCGCATAACTCTACGACAACCAAAATTCATTTCTTGACTCAAGAAATTTTATATTCTGACATACTTATAATTGCATACTTAATTACATTCTGACGTAAAGATCTAATTTAAGGTAAACATAAATATTTATTCAAATTTTTCAATTTAAAAGCAGAATAAATGAAACAGATGCAAGCAAATGAAGGGCGGACGTACAGATACTCGTACAACGAGACAGACTTACAATAATACTTAGTACATTTTTGAGCTGATTCAAAAGATAAGGGCAAAAGGATGAGTGTCTTATTAAGAAGGTACCTACAAACAATTTAAATGCTTCTTGTTCTATACAATGTTACTCGTGTTTCATTTTTACATTCTTAAAAAAAAAAAAATTTAATTTATTTTATCCCACAAAAAAATCCCATTAATTTATATCAGTTTCAGTTATAATTTCAAGTTACTACTTACAAGTTACTAAATTTTAATTAGATTCAAAGTTTTTACTCAAAGTTTAAAAGGGAGAGAATTAAAAAATTCAAAAATAAATTAACCATTTTTTTTAAAAACTGCAATACAATACAGATTAATAACCCCGGACAATTTAAAACAAAATCCCGACATAATATTAGTTAATTTTTAACATGATGGTTGGTATCACTTAACATTACAATAAAATTCATATTATAATCATTAAAAAAAAAAAAAATTATACATTTTGTATGCTCTGGTAATATTTTATGGATTTTTTATTTAAAAATAAAGATAGAAAAAAACTGTAGTGTCTATGACTTTCATTTGTACCCACAACCACCTAATCTTTAACACTATTTTATATGAACTTTTATTTGCTTAGTTCAAGTACCTTCTCTTTATTTTTAATATTTCTTTTGTTTTTAATCTTTGTATTAATCGTTGCTGTACTTTTTTTCATTTACTCATTTTTACCAACCGCTTATACGAAATATGATAAGCGGTAGGTATTGCTTTCGCAACGAAAATCGAATCCTGAGGTTGTTTTATGATGTCCTTCTGTGAGTATGTAAAGTGTTTCAATCCGACTAACTTTTGGAGCCATTCAATTAAATTTAACAATGTTAAGTAAGTCCAATTTCATGTTTATATTTTTAATATATATATATTTTTAGGTATGTTGTTATTAATAATTTTGGAATATTTTAAAAAGCTTGTTTTGATAAAAAATTTTACAGACGTAGGCAAAAAATCTATTAAACAAATTTTGAATTAAGTTTTTCTTGTAATAGAGGTTGGTTGTGTGGTGGACACAGCATATTTTTTTCTTTATTTCATTCTCTTTTTCCTTCAACTAATTGTTTTTTAAAAATTTATTTCGATTCAACTGAACCATTTTTTTTGCTTTAAGGTATTCTTAGGATTTAGTGTATTCTTAATATGGATTTTTATTTCTAAATTTTGGTTCGGGATAGGAAGAAGGACACAAACAAACACTAGGAAATGATTTCCCAGAAATGGACAAAATTTTAAATTATTTGCCATTTCTTCAAGTGTTATGCTATGAATGTATAGGAACTGAGATTGAATTTAATTCTTTCTATTAAAAACAAAAAACTATGTTTTAAGTTGTATTTTTTATTCGATTGAATGAAATTTAAGTTCAAGCTCTGTTTCATGCATTGAACCAAATATCACTTCTTAGAATAAGAGGGACGGTGTATAAAGAAAAGAAAGTTAAGCTCGATAAGCTTGGTTTTGTTTTAATATTAATAATCATTAATCTTTTGCTAATTAATATGTAATGCCGTGCTCTTCAAACTCCAAAAGAATTAATTTGAGTTTACAATACAAAGACAAGTTCCGAAGGTACAGGGAGGGCCAAAACTCACCAACGCGTTTAAAAATTTAATAACTTTTTCGTTTATATATGTTTCTTATTTTCTTTTCAGATTTTATTAATTGAACGAGCAACAGCGATAAATTTTATATTGTACAGTAAATTTATATTGTATTTTATAAATGTGCAGCATAATGTAACGTGGCATCACAAAGGATTACAAGGCCGCATACTTTTTTATGAATAAATTACTCGTCTAAATTAAATTTTTGAATAGAAGCCGGATTTTTTTCCTATGGGGCTATATCAAGACGAGTATATGTGTACAACCTTTAAACTACAGAAGAGCTAAAGCACAATATTAGAACTGTAAATACTGCTATAGCGCTTGATACTTTGCGTACTGTTGTACAATAAGCCACTTGGCATTCCCTATTAGTCTACCATTGAACGATCTGTGTTTTTAAAAATGTGACTAATGAAAACTTAAAAGCTTATTAGCAGCTGCCTCTAACTTATACTGAAGCTGTTGAAAAACTAAAAAAACACATTATTTTTATATATAGTTATGATTACAATTCTTTTCTCAGTCTCAAAGTTGGTTTTTTCATTAACATGTTACTAAATAATGTCCCGGGACGATATAGCAGCATTAAGACTTACAATTTTTATAATATCGTTATATAAAAAGAACATAAAGCCACTATTATAAATACCAATCAGTATTCATCATGCTTGTCTTATGTTTTTTTTTTTTGATTTTTTTTATTATTTATATTTTTTTTTCATATATCCATCCCTTTTTAACATGTATTGTAATATCTGGTTAAACTTGGGGAGAACGTTTCCTTTAGATGGCAAAAAAAAAAAAATTAAAATGCATACCAGTGAATTCCTGTAAATACTAGAATCTTTTCCTTTTACATTTTTCTCATTTTTTCGTTTCAAATTTTGACTCTCTGCTGTTAATAAATTATGAAAAATAGTTTCGCTTTTTATCATTTCAATTATGTAGTTCATTATATATGATGACTGGCTTTATATACAGAAACAACCAACAATATATAATATCAACACATGAAATTAAAAATGTTTCAGTTTATAAATAAAGAACCATGTAGAACCGAACAGAGTTATATATATATATATATATTAACTTAATAATCTTAACTAATAATATAGGGTACATGCAATAAGGCTAAATGAAAAAAAGCCAAAATACACTTTTTTGGCTTTATTTCAATATTACATTTGAAATAAAACCAAAATCATAATTTCTTAATTTTCGGCTTTATTTCATTTATACATTTTTTTGAAAGAGAAATAAAGCCAAAATTATAAAGAAATAAAGTCAAAAAATATTTATAAAATATTGATATATTTTATAAATCAAAGTTAATATTGTAGCTTTTCCCAGAATATATATATATATATATATATATAAAAATCCAGATTATATTTATGTGAACATATCGGATTCTGAATCAGGAGGGATTTTTTAGTACATAAATATTTTGGCAAAAGGTAATACCCTTATTTTGAATTCAACTCTAAAATGTCTCTTAATTCAAAATTCCACATATACACATATATAAATATTCAGGAAAATCGGTAATCCTGATTTTGAATCCAAGTCTATATATTATATATAAATATTCTGTAAAAGGGGAATACCCTGATTTTGAATCCAACTCTAAAATCAATCCTAATTCCGAAACTCACGTACATATATACACAAATATTCTGGAAAAAGCGTACAACCCTGCTTTTGAATACAACCAATAACAAATTTTTGGCTTTATTTCAAATATTATAATGAAATAAAGTCAATTGGCTTTATTGCATGTACCCGTAATAAAGTGATGGTCTACAATGTATTTATATATATACAATAAATACAATGTATGACTGGGAATTGTATAATTTTATAACCAAGTCAAGTAATGACCAGTCGAAAAGAAAAAAACACATTGTTATTAGTAAAGACTTCCTGAAAATGAACTCTCTCCCTATAAAAAAAAAAAATCTAGGGATTGTTAACTGACTAGGTTCATAAAAATACAATTTTTTTAGTTTTTTTTTTATAGTTAGTTTGTAATTTAGTTTTCAGTTTTTTATTTTTATTATTTTTTTGTTGTTGTTGTTTTATTTAGAAATTTTTGTCAGGATTTCCTTGCTTTTTTTTTTATTCTACATCCTAACTTGTAATAAATTAACATTGAAGTAAACCGGAGATAAGTAAAGGTTAGACAGAATTCAGGAAGAATAAGAAAATTTGTTTTTATATTTGTTTGTTTTTTTTTTGTTTTTTTAAGGAAATTGAATTTGGTCAGACATTTGATAAAGATTAATTTAATTGAAGAATTGATTAGAATTTAGAAACTTTATCATATTATTAACTATAATGATTGTTATAATAATGATAAACTTTGATTTGAATATTAAAATAAAGTGGGGAAGGTAGAATTTATTATTAATAGTGCTTAAGGAAGAAAATTTTTTAAATATAAATATAAAGTCGTTCTGTTGATTAAAGCCCATCACATTTGGTTAATATTGATCAATGAGTTTATTTCCATATTTTTTAAAATTGCCTCCACTTTCTTGAACTAAATAATAGAATTTTTTTGAATGCGATATAAAAGAGGTTGTTTAAAATAATTCTTCTATTGTTAAAAATCTTGAGCTTTTTGATACCTCATACTCTGCTTCTAGAAAAGATAGATGCTCTGAACTTATTGTATCTATTAGTTAGATTTCTAAAGACAGAGGAGTATTGATAGTTATTATAAACTCTCGCAGTTAATTCGTTTAGAAAAGACAATTTGTTTGGATTCTAGTATTATACAAGTTTCATAAAAATATAGTAAGTGTATTTGAACAATTTGAACAATGTAGAGTTCGGTTGAAAGCATTTTATATATATTTAATTCAAATTTATGTTCAAATTTATGTTTGTATTAAGGTCCAATTTTTTCCAAATCAGATAATATGACTAAACAGATGGTTTGATTGGTATATTAAGGTATTTCTTCTTTGCAAGTAAATATATTTATTAATTTCTTAATTTTATTTTAATCCCTATGTTTTATCATTTTATTTGTTTTAACAAATTTAAAGGTGCTTGATGCAATTTCCTGGTTCTTTGTCTACTAAATAATCCAATTCCAAATATTACATTTACAAACACAGTCCACTTAATTAAGACTATTTAGTTAGTAAGTTAAATTACACAAGCAATAATTCCCCAAAAAAAGGAAATAACACCCCAAAAATTTGTTTTGAAAATAATCTTCAATTTCTTAGAAAAAAATATGAAATAACACTAGAATTTGTGGGATTATTTCATAATTTTGGGAGTTTTACTTCATTTTTTTTTTTGGGGCTTTGTTGCATATGGAACCAAAATAAAACCAAATAATTTATAAAGTAAATTAAGATAACTCCTCAAAACTTTAAAATGTAATAAAATTGGTTAAAAATCATTTATTTTGATATTGAACCCTCACTAATTAAATTATGTATTGAAGCTAGCTTTTGCATCTAACACATAATTAAAAAAAAAAAAAAATATGAGAATTCGACATACTTATTTCAAACAATTAATATCCCCAACTAGTTCAAAATGTCGCACATACATGTATATAAATATTTTGTAAAAAGGGAACTCTCTGATTTTGATTACAACTCTAAAATTTCAGAAGCTCGTTGATACATATATATTAACATTTCTGGAAAAAGAGCATACCGCGATTTTTAATATATATATTAAAAGAATTGGGGAGTATTTTATTTTAATTTTGGGAGTTATTTAATTTTATTGCGGGAGTATTTCATTTCAAATTTGGTGTGTTGTTATTATATACTTTTATACGAACTTGCCTGTGTCTATGGGTTTATTTTTCATTCTGTCAGTTAGTGATATATTTATATTAGAAATCTGACCATAATTTTGTAAGAATTGTATGGTTCAGTGGTTAGCAAAATGGCTTCGGGTGTCAATAGATCTGGGTTCGATCCGATTAAGATTAATTGAAAGAAGAACTGTGTCTCATTTTAGCAATTTACTTTTATATTAAAACACTTTTAAATGCAAAAGATCTACCATCAATTTTTGGTTAATGAATATTTTCAACATTTTGAGCTTTAAAGTTTTCAAACATTAAAAGAACTATTTTTTATACCAACAATTTAATTTTATATTAAAACAGTAACAAATTTCCAAGATCTACCTTCAATTTTTTATTTTCTACATTTTAGGGGGCTAGTACTACTTTAATAAAAGTATTATTGAAAAAATATTTTTTTTTATTTTATTTTTTTTAAAATGAAATAATCTCCAAGTCTATTTTCTTATTTGTTTGGAAGGACTATTGTTGCGTGGGCTATTTCCGGCAGCCACTCGTTTTCATTAAATTTTTGTAAAAATTTCCAATAAATAATTTAATATTCTTAATCGCAGTTTACTTCCTTAATGTTAATATTTAATAAATTATTTACAAAAAAAAAAATACATAATAATACTTAAACTTATTAATAAAACAAAATAATCTTCTGTCAATAAAAAATAACTGTTGTAATCCTTTTTTGACATACAAATCTCAATTTAAAATGAAAGATAAATCCTTCAAGGTTAAATTTCAATAATTACTCTCAGATTAAAAAAAAAAAATTTAAGTTTCAAGAGAAAAAGAAAAAAAAAGAAAACAATTCTCTTATATTTTCTTTGTTATAAAAAAAAATAACGGTTCCTCGCTTTTTTTATATTTTCTCTTTAACTTGGAACTCATATCATTTTACATTGTTTAACTTTTTTACTTTACAATTTGTTTTTTTTTTTCGCATTGTTTTTTTATTAAAAAAATTCCATTGAATGGATGATTTTATTTCATTTCTTTTTTTTTCTTGTCTTTAAAACAAATTAAAAATCCCTTTTTTTTTTTTTTGAAAAAAAATCAAATAAAAAAACAAAAAACCCAAAGAAAAGAAATTTCATCCATTTTCGTAACAATGGTAAAAAAACAAAAAGTTATTTGAATTAAAAAGATAAAGAAAGAGAAAAAAAATGAAAACAATAAGATGTATTTATATGTATATATATTTCTTCTCTTTGTAAATGTAATACCTTGACTTTTTTTATCTTTAAAATGTCAGAAGAAATTTTTTTTTAAATGTCAAAGTTAAAACTGCATTTAATTTCACTTTTTTATTTAAAGAAAAAAATAGAAGGGGAAGGGGGCTTTGTATTTCATTTTTTTACACAATTTTTGTATTTTTAAAATTACTTTTATTTGTTTTATTAAAAAAAAAAAAAATTACTATAAAAACTTTAATATAATTTGAGAACTTAAGATTTTATATTTGATTTTGAATATTTTGTTAAAATGCAATCTAAAAGTTGTAATTATTTACAAATTTTATTATATTTTATTTTAAAGAATAGAAAACGATTATATTATTAAACGAGTTGAAAATTAAGAAATTCGTTAGTATAATAATTCAAACAAACTATGATTTCTATGATATTTTTCTTAAATTTTAGTACAAGACTAGAAGAAGATTGTAGTTACCTTTGGGACTTAATACTTTGAGAGTTTTGACTCAGAAAAATAAGTCAATAATTTTACATATAAACTAGATTTTGAAAGACTATTTTGAAAACCAAAGGACACCATTGGTTTTTTAAACAACTTAAATATGCTTCCTAGTATAGAATGTCGTATAGATAAATATATAAATACATATTTGCTTACATCTAATATTTTACTTATATATTTTTTTATTGTCATAGGTCGGCAATCATAAAGATCGGCAAAAACTTTCAAATATTATTTCCAAATAAACTTCTAAAAGGAGCTTAGGACCAATTGTCAAGGGAGTTTAAATATTTTAAAGTGAATCAAAGGTTCCTTAGGGACTTATGACCCTGCTGCGCCAACTAAACACATAAATGTTATTAAATATTTTATGTACTAAAAAATTAAATTGAAATTAAATACTACTATAATTTTTTTCCCCATTCATCAATCTTTATTTTATTCAAGCAAGCTAGCTAGTTAGTCAGACATCCATATCTTTAATTGTTTTATACATAAATTAGACGTCTAATTACAAAGCCACATTTTCAAATTTAAAAAATATATCTAATTGTACATAAAAATATTAAAAGCCTTATTTTAAATTCTTTGTTATGTAATCATCAAATTCATTTTTAATATTATTCAAATTTTGAAAAGAATATCTTTGTCCTTGTCCTTTGATTACCTGTTTCATATAATAAAAAATCTTCAAGTTAATTTTGCTTTTTTTTTGTTTATCTTCTTATGTTATTGCGTCTAACCCCCAATTTAGAACTTTTTTTTTTTTAACAATTTTTTATTTACTTTTATATTAATTAATGCGAACACATGAACGTGTTGTTTGTTATATTCTTAAAAAAAAAAAACAAATGTCTCATTCAATAAATATTTTTTACACGTTTTTCAAAACTTGAACTTCCCCCATTTATTTAAAATATAAAAAAACTAGCAAAAAATTTCCATCAAATAAATACGTTAATTGTCTGACACCCGAATTGCAAACACATACCCTTTAAGATTTTGATAAAAAAAAGTTGTTGTCACACAATAAAAAATCACCCCTACCTATGGTTAACTGATGTTTTAAATTTTTTTCTCTTTCGTTTTGGCATACGCTCTTATTTTTATTAACTCACTCTCATTATTTACAAAAAAAAGGAATTATTTCAACAGCAGAGTAGCGGTAAATTTAAATTGAAGTAATGAAATATGAATTGAATTGAATGAAAATGCAAATTAATTGCTTAAATGAATATTTGATTCCCCACATACACTTATTGTATTTTGTTTTTTTTTGATTTTTTTGATTTTTTTTTTTTACATTGTAATAGAGATCTTCCTGCTGTGTGCGACAGTGTATTATTACAATTGCCCATCATCGAATGGAAAATAAATTGTTAGTACAAAACAAGGGGTTTGCGAACCCGGAAAACAATGCAATTAATTAAGCAAAGACATATAACACACAGTACATACCGAAAACGAGTTAATTTTTAAAATGTATATTTACTTATTTCTCGCAATTATTTAAAAAATATTTTTAATTTTATTAACTAAGGACTGTATATTTCAAGTACCAGTACAATTATCAATTACCAATTACTCATTACTTTGACAAGTACTTACTCAGCACTCATTACTTTTTCAATACAGTTAATATGACAGTATTGGACTAAATTAAGTAATTTGAAAGTACTTAAATTTAGTATTTAAATACTTGTATAAATATGATTAAACTCAAATTTTAATTACTTTTTGGGAATTACAAGTGTTTGTAATTGATTCTTTTACTTAAATTTGTAAATATCGAACTCTTATTAATACTGGCAATTGACAAAGTACTAAATAACAGAAAATGAAACCTAAAACTGCATTTGAGTATCATTTTACTCAGTATTATAACGTTACAGTGTGGTCCTATTGTAATTAAACTGTCGCTTATTTGAAAATTAAATGAAGCATCATATCAAAAAGTCAAATCATTTATCTAGTCTTATTATAGTCTTACGCGTATTATTTAAGGGAGTCCGATTTAAAAGATTTCTCTCCAAAAGTACTCTAAACATAAATTAAACTACTTTTAAAATTTACCAGAATCTAAAAAAAAAATTTAAATTATGATAAAATCATATTAGTACTCTAATTACATAAATAATTTCTCATACAGCCATCATTAAATCATATTTTCAAAATCCTGTATTGCAATCCTTATTCTTTTAAATAAAATAATTCAGTGTACAAAAAGAAATTGGAACAATAGGGTTAATATACCTGTTCTTTTAAAAGTAAAAATAAGTTAAAAAAACATTATCGAGTCATTTAATAATTTAATTCATTACTTCCAAAACTTTCAACTTCCAAAATATAAAAGGGGACTTTAAATTATAAAATTGATAATATTAAAATTGCTAAAAATGCAAAATATATATTTTTTGGAATAAATTATCTAAAGAATTTTTATTTTCAAATTTTCAAAAAGACTTTTATTATTTGTAATTGATGCAGGATAGCGTTTGTATTATATTCCTTTAACGATTAAATATAGGGTTATAATTACTTAGTTTATTTTATTAAAGGGGACCCATTTATAATAAGAAAATTTTTGAAAATATTAAGTTATTTAATTAATTGTTCAAATAAAGGAATAATGAGTATGCATTAAAATTTCCAAAAAAAAAATAAAATTTAATAGGAAATTCAAATTTCCTTGATATTTTCTTCAAAATGCGTAATTTGATAAAAAGTAGTTATTCAAAAAATTCAAAAATTAAACAATCCATTTAATATAACATGGGGGAATATTATAAGTAAGTTATTGGTAGCATTAATTATATACATATTGTAATTTAGGAATATTTTAAAGTTACTGATATTTAAAAATTTAAATCAAAAAATTATTTTACTTAATTGATGTGTGTTAAAGGAAGTTTGTGTAACTCTAGCATATATCGATCATAAAGGTGTCGTTAATAATGATGACGTGTGCAATTTTAATTGTTCTTCCATTCTTAGTTTCAATTTTTTATAAAGTTCCAAACAAAATTTTAATAATATTTTAGCATTTTATTTATTTGTAGCACCAGACAGTAGTAAATACTTTCTGATAATAATAACCCTTTGCCTAATTGACATTTGGACTTCTTATTGAATTATTTTAATATACACTATATTTTTTTATTAGATGTTATCCGACCAGAGTTTGAACCCGAAACATTTCTATTGAACCACTGAGCTATCTATCAAATTTGTAGCAATTTTAAATCTTTCCAGTCTAAAAAGGGAAGATTTGAAGAATCTTATAATTTTTCAGTATTTATGACATAGATTCTAATAGTTCCTTAAAACTACTATTTATATTAATTAAACTGCGCCGATTTAAGGGAGTCATTCCCTCGTTCATTTTCTATATAAAAAACGCGTTTTTTTTTATGCAATTTTCTGGGAAACTAATGAACTGATTCCTCTGAAATTTTGCGTACAGGTTCTTACTATGAAAATGAAAATTTATGATCGAAGAATCAGAAAAATATTTCTTTAACCAAGAAAACATGAACAAAACAAACGCATATAACCCTCCGCCCTCGAAACATAAAGAAAAATCTTTAGTAATTACTATAAGTAATAAAGCTATTGAAGCCATATTTAAAACAAAAAAAAAGTATTAGGTAAAAGGTAAAGGATAGCGTGAAAGAAACGTGAAAGTTAAATTGCAATTTCTGCATTAAATACGAAGAGGTAAGGGTGTACTATGCCACTTCGAAGCAGAGATCGCGACTCACCCTGCCGCTCAATATTTTTTTCTAAAAACTCCGAATATTTTTCTAATTAGAAAAATTTTGATTACAATCAAGAGTTCTAAAATTCCCTCCAGTTTTGAACCACTTTTACTACTCGGTTATACTCGAAGTCAGATTTTTAATATGCAGAATTAAGATTAATATCGGCGTTAGTAAAAAAAATTCGAGCTTTGTTTTATTTTGGAGGGTGATGACCCCTTAAAAGAGGAATATATTTGTTAATACAATATTCTCTTATAATTAAAGTATATTGTACCCCTATTACAGTAGAGCTTTGGAAGTCAAAATTCAGAAAACTGCTAAAAATTCTTCAATAGTGACATTATTTTAGCTCTGCAACCAACCAACCATTTTTATCCTAAAAAATTTAATCCTTGTACCAAAGTACAAAATAAAAAAATCTTGTTCTTCTATCTAAATATAATTACATACTGATTTATAATTTTTCAAATATTATTTTGTGTTAAGTAAAATTTCAAACAACATTTCCAAAAACTAATATTTTAATAATTAGCTATTTTTGTGTACTAATAAATACAATAAATAATAAAACATATTCTATTTATCACAAAATATTTAATGTAAATTATAAAGGAAATGACATAATTAATTTTTTAGTATGTTGTTCAAATACGCCTAAAAATATGTTTTTTTTTAAATTTATTCAATATTTAATGTGCTATTGACATTATTTTCAAATTACCAATACAAAAAAAAAAAAAAATCTAATAATACTGTTATTATTATTATCGGTTTTAGGTTACCTAAATTTTTTTTTTTTTTTTTTTATTTGCGTTATGGTTTTTCTATTTCCGGTCAATCTAAAAAAAAAAAACAAAACAAAATAATAACAAAAGAGATATACTTAGTAAATTGTATGTCTATTACCTGTATTAGTTGATATATAAATGTGGATGACACACGTGTTTCATAAAAAAACAAACCATTATAATCTGGGTAATAGTAAACAAAATTATTATAGAAAATTGGTTTGTATTTTATTCCAGAAAAAAAAAAAACTCAAATACGAATATAAACAAAATGCTATGATTTCCTGTATAAAAAAAAATTATTTCCTAAATAGTAAAAATTTCCGTACCGGAAACCTCATCACAAATGATACAAGCAACCACTATATGTTTGTTCTTTATTATTTTAAATTCAAGTTTTTTTTGTAAACCAATAGCTAGTAATAATATTTATGGAAAATTAAATGGTTTTGACAATAGATAAAAGATATTATGAAATATTTAACAAGCATACGTACTTATGCAGGTTTTCATATCAAAATATTATTGTACTTTTTAGTCTTTACGGGATAATATATTTTCTATTTTAACTACTTATACAGGGTGGCGCAAAACGACCGATATGGTTTGAATGTTTAATAACTTTTCAAATTTATTTATATTTTTTAATTTTTATTTCAGAATTTTGTCAAGAAAACTTGGGGAATTGGAAATGGAACAGTATACAACAGAACAGCGATAAAAAATTACGAAAAGTTATGGAAAATATACTGGAAAGAGCACGAATGTGCGAAGCCAAAAATGGTCACCACTTGTGGGATATAATTTTGCTACTTAAGCTAAACATATTCTCCATTAATATACTGTAGAACAAATAATAATAATAATTAACCATTAAATAAAAAAAATTATTAAACATTCAAACCATATCGGTCGTTTTGCGCCACCCTGTACTTACTTAAATTTTCATAAGATTGTCGTTTTTTAATCAGACCCGTTTCATGGGATCTAGCTGTAGGACCAAAATATTTGAAATAAAAGTAACTATAGATTTTATAATAGAACTCTAATACAGTTAGTCAAAATTAAAAGATTTCGACTCTTAAAAACGCCATATTAGATAGAATTTTTTACTTGGACTTGGCTTAATTTTTACTTGGACTTGGTTTAATCCTTTTTAGCTTCTAATACAGAATTGAAAATTAGGTTTTTCAATTTATGTAATTTTGACTTATCGGCCCAAGATACGGGAGCGCCTTTAGAAAAGAGAACCAAAATCATGTATAAAAGGGTATATTATTAAAAACTTTGAAAAATCATTTTGTATGTTGGGCTAATCTTTTTTTTTTAAATAATGCGTTCGAGTTTTGTTAACTTACCACGCATAAGCTTAAGCATAAAAAACTTAGAAATTCAGAAGGCAAATAACCTATTTCAGTTAAACAATACATTTTGCGTTTTTAATCATATCTCTGTAATTAAGCGAACTATTGGCAAAACTTTTGACTGCTGCTCTGAAAGATTTCTAGCATTTGAAATATTTAAATTAATAAAAGTTAATATTAAATAAAATAAAAGTTAATAGTCACAAATTTTAGAAACCGTGTCGACATGTTCCCTCTAAATTAAAAAATGTGTATACAAACGTGTCAATAACCCGTTATTGCTTCATTATTGATACTGCTTTTACTTTATTTAAAATTCTGAAATTATCTTAGCTTATAAAAGTTTAGAAAAATAGCTTATTTTTATATAATTCAATTAGCATTTAAACTTAACTTATAGTTTTTATTGTTAATTTTATTAACTATTTTATTCTTAAATATCTAAGTAGTATTGTAATTTAGCAATTTTTTTGATAATCATTTTTGGAAAATTCAGAGTATTAAAACCAAATTTCTTTTTTTTTTTTATCAATTCATACAGCAATTCATACTCATACTTTGAATCAAATCACTCATTTAAAACAATTCTTCTCTGACCATACTATTTTATTGGAATTCGTATGGTCACCCCTGAATTCTCCCTTATTTAATTATCTATAGATATCTATCCTTTCTTAATTATTTATCTATCTAGGGATAAGCAAGCTTTCAGATTTTAAATTAACCTAAGTTTTAGACTTGAATCAAATATATTTAGATAGTAATGCTTATACTCAATCATAAAACGAATTAAGTGCTAAGTATTCCATGTTGCAGGCTAAACAGCCTTATTATACATATGCATGTCGGAACAAGGGCAAGTATTATATTATTCATGTGTATTTTTAGAACTGATCAAATGAATTCCACATGCAATTTATCCGAGTTAGTGATACGCCTTATAACATGAAGAAATGTCTTAGATTTTCAATAATCATTTTGTATTTGGTATTATATGGTATTATATATCTGTGAGTTATATTATTTAATTAAATTATTTGCTTATATTGTTATATTAATGCATTTTTTATTAAAGAAATATTATTATTAGTTATTGATTAAGCCAATAATTTGAACTGTTTTAACTGTTCTTTCGATTGAAAAGTCGGTACTCTAGCAACTACGCCCCCCAGCTGTTTGAATTATGTATTACTTTTGTAACTAATGTATGCCTCTAATCATTATTAACTGTTTAAAATACAATTTCATAATTTTTAATTAGGAAGCCCATGGAGTTCATCTTGTTTTTAAAAGAAAAACTTAAATGTAATGAGTTATTTAATACTATTTTTAAGATATATTTTTATTAACCATTTCATTAACTTCATTCATTATTCAGTTATTCCATTTACAACCACTTACAAACCATAAAATACATACCATGTAATACTTATATATAAACTTATATTTAACGAAATAAATCAAGTTCAATGTCCTTTTTCGAACTAATAAACAAAAACATATACATAAACAAACTATTTCACTTTTCAATTTACATCTTCAGTAAAAAGTGTTTATTTTAATCTTTTCATTTTTTTACATTCAAATTTTTATTTATTCACCTTTGAAATTTAACTTTTATTTTAAATAGTTTTTCATTTAAAATTTTTTTTTTTATTTTAAATTTTTCGGTAATTACTATGAGAATCCTTTCATCCAATTTTCATCATTATCTCTCATCACTTTTAAATATCAGAAAGAACATCATCATCATTTTTATCATTATTATTCTGAAAATGTAAAAAATAAAACAATTTCCTCAAAAAAAAAAAACCAAAAACTTTTCATCAATTTTTTTTTTAAGTTTTGATGAAAAAAAAAAAAAAAAATAAAAAAAAAAAATTATAAATATATAAATGGTAAAATATATAAAAAAAATTTCAAATATCGTTTAGTGAATCTATTTGAAATATAATTTCCTCAAAAAGTTTAAACATTAATGACATTTCATAAGAAGAATTTCTAATTTAAAAATTATTTTCCATTTAAGTTTGATACCATTAAAATTGTTGTCTTGGTCTACAAACCATTGTTTTTGGGCTGTAAAAGGATTGTTTTGAATATTAACAATTTAAACTTCAATACTCTTCGTTTAAAGGAGTTAATACCAAATATAAAACGATATGATTAGGAGCCGTCATTACGATACTATAATCCGGCTCGGTCCTAATAAAAAAGTTACAACTCCAAATAAATTTCTAAGTTTCTAAGAACGCGAACTAAGGAAATTTATCGATTATGGAACCATATTCTGTTGGAATTTCGACTTAATTAAATTAAAGAAAAATATTTACATCTTTCTCTTCAATATCCGTCAAAATTTTCCCCATCCCCCATAATCTATACATTCGTATCACAGGTTTCTTTTTAAAGTTTGGTTCAATAATAAGGGTGTGGTTTCGGTACGTTCAAATCACACACTACCCAAGGAAACACCGCACAGTTCCAATTGATGGCTTTTCATTCCCTCGTAAAAAAAAACCCCCAAATAACATTCTGTTAGATTGCGGCTTGGAAAATACTAAATTGGGGTCTATAAAGTTTTTAGAAGTAAGTGAAAATAAATGGGTTCCCTATGTTTATGCACCGAACCTGTACCAATTAAAGAACATTTTCTAGCTCTCAATTCTTGAAAAAAATTTTCGCTAGGTGTGTAGTAAAATCGTTGAAAATAGATTCCGATGTAGTTTTAGCAAGAAGAAGTTGAAATAGTTATCAAAATTTAATAAAGTACTACGTGAAATTAAATACAGTTCGAAAAATATTGTTTGGAACCTTTTGTCGACCCAAAACTACAAATAAGAGGTACTTTTCAATTTGACTTCTTCTTTCGTTTGAAATAATAAATCTTACTTTAATTATAGTCTCAAATACTTGTATTTTGTAGATTCATAAATTTTAATTAATTAAAATTAAATGTTTCTTTTCGTTTTCGACTCCTTTAAGGAGTATAAGGCATTCACCAAGTCTATTTAGACTAGGCTTTAGTTTCTTTAATTGCTATATTCACTAAGCCAATGATTACTCGGCTGTAGCTATTGTATAGGATCATAAACACACAAATGTTATTTTTGTACGCCATCTATTATCTTCCACAAGAAGTATTACATATTTTACATATACATATTTTATTTAATTTTTATTTTCAATTACGATATAAACTATTACGATATAATTATACATTTTACGATTATATTAGATATCATCTGACTGCGTTTTGAATCCGAGACTTTCTACATATAAGGCCAACGTCTTAACGTCGTAATAGTTATATAACATCAAATACATTTATTTAATATCTTACAAAATATCAAATATATAATTCCAAACCACCAACAGGTTGTCTTTAACGTCTTTTTTTAAAAAAAAAAAATAAATGATTTGGCAACTTTGCTAGAAAAAATAAAAAATGGTTTTTTTTTAGAAGTTGTGCAAATTATCATCCATTTAATCATTAAATGTTCATTTACAAGTTTATTATTATCATAGACCCGAACCGTTTAAATATAAATATTATATAATGTATCATATATTATGTATAGGTATATCATAATTTAGTATATCGTATACATATAAATGTAGGACATCATTAAAAGATCTAAAAAAATGAAATAAGGGAGCAAAAAAATGTATAGAAAGAGATAGAAATATTGTGTTGAAATTAAGGGTTAAGTTTTTTTATATAGTTATAAAAATTTCATTTTCTAAACTAATTCATTCGTTTCATAGTTTTTTTTTTTTTTGGTTTTTTATAGTTAATGTTTTTTTTTTTTTAAAACTTTGAAGCTAATGAGTTTCTCATCGCAGTTCATCATAGTTTTTCGGGTTCTACTTGAATGATTTCAATGATTTCTTAGAATATGATAAGGTTTTTTTTTTATTTTATTTTATTTCATTCATTTTTAAATTTATTAATTATGAAAGATGAAGAAATTTAGTTTTTTTTTGATGATTATGATGAATATGATGGAAAAGATCTAAGTTTATTTTAAAGTTTTCAATTTTTTTTTTTTGTATTTGATAAGTTTATTTAGAATCTTCTAAATTAAAAAAAAAGGTAGCTAAATACTTTGCAATACAAGCAGTTTATTTAATGCAAAAAAAAAGGTTTATATGTTATAAGAAGTTTTTTTTGCCATTATTAGTTTCCTTAGTTTAAACGATTTTAAAAAAAAAAAGTCTTTAATATATATATATTTGTATTTTGTAAATATTTTATAGGGTGACCATATTATGAGATATATTATTGAATTTAGTATTGTTTGGCTGTTTGATAGTTTCAATAGATGGCCTACAACGGTTCTTTAGAGATAAAAAATTTAATTTTCCACAGACTTCTTTTTAATACGTTTTTAAATGAGTGAACAAGTACCGATTTATAGCACGTACCCTAGTGTATCAAATTTAAAGTTTCTATTTTTATGAATTTCGAAGATAAGCTTTTTAACTTTGGGATATCTTAGGAGGCCCTTGAACCAACACTACAATTAAGTCTAAATTTAGGGACACAAAGGAAATAGGAAAAAATAATAATATATCAAATTTAAAGCTTCTTTATTTTTTTTAAGTTACAACCTCTATTAATTTCGAATATATGCTTTAAGGTCTTGGGAATAATGGGGTCGGTATGAAAGCTACTATTCCAATTCATCAAAATTTTACGGACACAAAGCAAATAGGAAAAACCACTTGTGTCCAAAGTTTCAATGTTCTATCTTCTTTGGTTTCGAAATTATACTCGTTTGGCCTCAATTCGATCAAAAACTTCTAGAATACGAACCCATTGTCCAATCTAGACCATAAGCAATTCTCGCGTTACTTTCACAACTAGTAACCTAGAGTTTAAATTTCATCAAAATAGTGTCAATAGTTTTTCAGTTCTTCAACTGAATTTCAATAAAATCTTTTTTACTTTAGAAAGTCGAAAAATTTTTCTCATCCGAAATACGGAAAGCATAGCTTTTTTTTGTATTTAGATTTCCTTTGAAGAAATATTTTAATTGTGACTTCAATTTACATATTAAAAAACAAGGGCGTTCTTCTTTATGGTAATGCTTTTGAGATTTACGATTTAGAATAAACCGAGGCTTAAAACTTCTATAGATCCTAAAACTTAATTTATGGAGTATAAAAAATTTAAAATGCAGTACAAAATCCTAAATCTCAGTAATCATATGGTCCATTTAAAACAGAAATTAACTTTCACCTAACATAAAATTATTAAATAATGTGGGAGCATATACAAACTTACAACAACTAACAAGAAAATAGAAACTTATTAATCAAATTCAGATTTCTTAAAGATATTCAAAGAAACTATCAGCAAAATGTTATAAACAAAAGATTCTGTTTTCCTTTTAATTGCTTGGTTAAGCATGAAATTTCTTTCTATATGCCTGTCTTTAAAATATTAAAATAAAGTTTTATATATAAGTTTCAAAAAGGCCCTTAAAGATTCACTAAAATAAAAAATAGAGAAAAAAATTTTTTTATTTTCAAGAAAACTATAATCGGTTTTAGTTTCTAAAAATTGTTTTTATTATTGTTGTTGGGTCTTAATATATGATTTCTTTGAAATTTAAATGTCAGATTTTGTTTTTAAAAAAACTTAAAACTTAATTTCTAATATTTCTTAGAAAAATATATTAAGAATTTTTTTCATCTTGCATTAAATATGAAACAAGTTAAGAAAAAAGTTGAGGGTTTTTAAAAAAACACAATTTCGAAATTAAACACTATGGATCAAGCCTTGGGGAAAGAGTGTGTTGAAAAATAGTTATTATTCATTTTTTTAGACCATTTGTAAGAAATTTATTTTAAAAGAAAAATTGTAAAAAATTAAGAGGTGCTTTTTCCTATTTTAAGGAAATCCTAGATATTTAAGAAAACCGACTTGTACATTAAAATTTTGCAGATTCTAAAAATTTTGACAGTTGCAAATTTAATTTTTGTTTATTATATACTTAACAAAAATTGGGACTGGTATTCAAGTTACAGATTTTTGACCCCTTACAGCTTCTTAAAGTAGACTTATACTTATACCAAAACTTTTTACAAAAAATTTACTAATTATTTAAAAATATTACTGTTTTCCAAAATTTCAAATTCATAACTTAAACCGTTTGTAGTATGTAGTCAATAAATTTCCTACAATTGAAATTACGTTCCCCTTAACTGCAAATTAAAGTAACGTATGGCAACCCTTATTTAAATATATATATATTACTAAACATTTTAAAACGCCTATCATCTGACTTTTAAAAGATTCTAATATACTAAAAAGCTATTCAGATTGAAATTAAACCTTGTAGAACTTTTGTTATAAAAATTTAAACTAAGGGCTATTTCGCATTTTGGAGGGATATTGCTCTGCAACTGGTGGGACTGGTGGGCAGATAAAAGTTCTTCCACGAAATTAATTATTTTTTAGTACCTATCCGTAGTTAAAATTTCTTTTCTGTATTTTAATAGTGTAAAAATTTTGTAAACACACGAACGGATAGACGAAAGGACGAATTAAACTATATAGGCACAATTTTTTCACATTTTTTTTTAAATATGTGCTAAAGAACAATAAGAAATCACAATTTTAAGCGTAGGTTTTAAATAAAAATTTTAATTTTGGAAATACATATGTATATAAACAAACATACTGATTGAGTTTTATATTGATAATCAAAGTCTAGGAAAATCTATTATTGCATACCTATTTATAAACACGTGGGTTGAAAATTCGAAATGGCAATATTTGAAAAAATGTTTGTATAATTATAAAACTTCTGTTGGTTTTTCAAAGTAATTTTAGTTATTTTGAAACCACATGTTTATATTTAAATTTTCCTATACTAAACAATAAATTCAAAAACTTTATAATATTTTGTCGTTAAATTGTTTAATTTCATCGATCGACAAAGTTATCTAAGGGCTAAGAGAGTTTAAATTCTTTTAAATATAATGGAAAATTAAATAGAATCTTTAATTTTTTCATACATTGAACGAATAATTTCGCAAAAAATTGAACTAAGCATATATTAATGGTTAAGACGCCAAACTTTAAAGTGGAAAGTCTGGGGTTCAAACCTAGGTTAGATCATATTTAATAAAAAAATTATTGTATAAAATATCGTAATATAAAAAATATCGATCTTGTACAAAATCTCGTTTGACAAAATCTTGTTAATAAAATATAATAAAATTAGTTAAAAAATAAAATATATTAATACTGTAGGTTGCTGCCTCTGTTAACTCAATTATTGAAGCAAGATTTTGTGAAAACAAGATTTTTTAAAAAGCAAATTTTGTCCACCGAGATTTTATACAGCTCCTAAAATGATATATACCTCTTAAGTAAGATAATCGATGGCGCCCAAAATGAAAATTTGTGTATTTATAATCTTATACTATAGCTTTAGTTAAAGTAGTAAGTAATAGGCTAGAAATAATTAAGCCGATTGATCTCTATATAACGATTTGAAGAAACTGAAGCCTAAGCTAAATAAATTTCCTTTATGATATATTATATTAGCAATCTTTTCCATGATCATGATCCACCAATTTAATAGACCATTCTTATTATATAATTATATTTTGGCCAATATTTTTAAAAACTTTATATTTTAAAGTCGTAATTCATAAAAATCTAATTCTTTTATATTAATAAGACTATCGCTATATTCAAATATAAAATATTTAATAAAACAATAAAAAAAACAAATGGTGGAATTCTTTTAAAAAAAAACTAACTCTAAAATTAGAACTTATAATAGATACTTCTGTCCAAAAAATCTACTACTTCACTTAAAAGGCAACGTGTTATGTGACCCTTGGCCATTATGCCCTTAGGCAATTTGTCCCACCAGGAATGAGACATGTTGCCCAAATTTAATTTGGGTATAATATCTGACTATCAGTGAGCTATAATGTCCTTAAATTGGTGGGGCATATCATCCAAATAATTTTTTGTTCTTTTTCGATCTTATGACCCACCAAAGTTATTATTTATTATATTACAAAGTTTGTCAGAAAGGCTTTTACATATAATCAAAATATATTTTACTAATAAGTCTAAAAGAGTCTCTAATAAAACTTCTAAAAAAGTGACATAACAATTCGGAATGATTTTTTTTTGAATTATTTTGAGTATGTCATGAACAAACAAGACAAAAGCGGATATTAGGAGGGATATTAGACAGGAGCCAGATTATACATATAGATATTAAGAGTATGTTTATTTTCCATATTTTAGCCAGTTTTGCGCTTACGCGGAGACAAAGCGAAGCCACCTCAGGGCTCCTCAAGCGAAGCCGAATCCCGGCCGGAAGTGCATGCCAACCGCGATCGGACTATTTGCCAGTTACAGAGAAGACATAATACTTACATGCAGAATATATTAATATATATAATATAACACATTCTAAGTTCGGAGAGATTTTTACAGTTGGTTACAAAATTAGAGTTATAAACTTTTACCAGGAACTTTACATAACCTTGATTTTGCAACAGACTACAAAATCCTTATCAATTTAGAATCTTACATACAATACTATTTTAATATTATTAATATTAATTATAAAGTCACTCTAAATTCAGAATCTGGAATATTATGTATATGCACATTCTGGAAAAAGCAACTACACTGATTTTGAATCCAATTCCAAAATCCCTCCCCAAGGGGAGGAAATGAAATTAATCAAGGATTTTTTTATTTGTGACATGATAAAAAATTTCTGTTTTTAAAATGAAAAATAAATTATTGTTAATAAGCTATATATTAGTACTATGCTATATACTAGTATTTTATGGTGTATTGTCTCAAATAAAGTGAGTCTTAATGCCCTAATAATTTTCAACATTAATTAAAAATTAACTTAAATGATTGGTGGGTCATAAGATTCTAAAAATTTTTGTGGTGATATAACCCATAGCTGGTGGAATATATTGCCCTTCAATTTTAGGTGAATAATTAAATCCTATACTTTGTAATGTGTCTCACCGACTGTATGTGATATATTCCCTCAAAAATATTTGGGCAAAGTAACCCTCCTCTGGTGGGACATATATAACACGTCTCCTACTTAAAACTGTTTGAAAAAAAAATTGTTTAAATATTTTTGCTGTTTAAAACATGTCACTTTAATAAATTGCATTCCATAACAAAATTGTGGAATAACAAAAATAGAAAAACTTGTAAAACGAGGAAGAGTGTAGTAGAGTAGACTGTGCCAACTCTGGGATACCCGTATGACCGTAACATATACATTATATCATCCGGTTAATTACTTTTGGCAAAATTTCAAACATTCAGCTTTATTAGGTGTAGAGTAATGCTCATATAAAAGAAGGAGTTGTATGGCAGCTACTCGAACCCTTTGCAGTAGACCAACAAAATTTTGCAGTAACTTTGACCATTACACTAAACTATTTTTGGCAAAATTTCAGACACCCAGCTTCATTTGGTGTAGTGGAATCCTCATATAAAAAAAGGAGTTGTACGGCAGCTACTCGAACCCTCAGCAGTAGACCAACTAAATTTTGCAGTAACTTTGGCCATTACACTAAACTATTTTTTGCAAAATTTCAGACACCCAGCTTCATCAGGTGTAGTGTAAAGCTCATATAAAAGAAGGAGTTGTATGGCAGCTACTCGAACCCTTTGCAGTAGACCAACCAAATTTTGCAGTAACTTTGGCCATTATACTAAACTACTTTTGGCAAAATTTCAGACACGCAGCTTCCATAGGTATAGAGTAATACTCATATAAAATTAGAAGTTGTATGGCAGGTACTCGAACCCGTGGACCAAAATGGCTGAATTTTAAACTCGATTCCGTTTTTTGCATAAAAACGAATTTGTGAAAATTTCATAATCCTAGCTCCTTTAATTTTTGAGTTATCGTGATGACGGACGGACGGACAGACGGACAGACGGACGGACGGACGGACATACATAGCTAAATCGATTTATTTTTCGATTCTGATCCGATCCATACACTTGAGTCTATATCTACCCCCCCTCCTTCTCTGCGTCACAAACGTAATGGCAAATTTATTATACCCTTGGACTATATAGTCATACGGGTATAAAAATAAACAAGTATAATATGTTAAATATTCTTTAAAGCATTTGATTCTTTCTCTTTCTTTATTTTTGGTTTCTGTATAATTTAACTTAACTAAGAATAAGGAATCTTTCAATTTTAATATCAAAAAATTTATTATAGTTTTTTTCTTATTTTTTTTATCTTTACTAAGAAACTGTCCAAAAATTCGAATTTTACTCTAACGATTCTTGTCTATTTTTTTTCTCAAATTCTTTATTTTTTCAATGATTGTTTTTTTTTTTTTTCATTTTGTTTTCTTGTGAATTTATTTTACCAAATAACTATGAAGACAGTTTGGAATATGTTTTTTTAAAAATATTTTCACCACATTCTACTTATCCAAAACTACCTTCATCCACCCTGTATATACAACTGAAGGTATATATTCTCCTAAATGAAAATAATATCTAAGACATTTTCAAATTGCATTCAAAAATGTAAAAGAAAAACTAGAAAAATATTTTTTTTGTTTTTTTTTTTTACAACCATCAAAAGCATCCTTTATTTATGTCCCGTTACCTAACATTTAATTTAAAAGTAAAAAAACAAAACAGAAACAAAGAGCTTCCTTCATTTTTTGTCTTCTTCTATCTATATACTATCTTAAGAGTTTTATTACTTGGATTTTCTTTTAACATGAAGAGAGAAATTTTTTTTTTACAAGATAAGAATTTTAATAACAAGACAAGATGAAGAAATTCCAGAGATGCTAACACATCACCTTTATTTTTTTTTGTTTTTTTTATTTTGTTATTTTGTTTATATTTTGTGAATATAATATGTATAGATTTCTAACTCTTTCGCACACTCAAAAATATATAATATACATATATTTTAATAGATATATATGTATATATCTATATATTGTAACTTGTAACTTGTAACAAAGCATTTACAACAAGAAAAATAGCAAAATTTTATAGTTTTATATCGGAAATATTTTACCTTCTAAAATTATTCGAAATTATATATTGTTGTCTCTTTTTGATTTTTTTTTTTGTTTTTGTTTTCAGCCTTTACTGTTATTTTCATATACAAAGATTTTTGAACATAAATGTATGTCAGTTTTACGGTATTAATTTGTTTTGCAAGTTTTAAGAATACGAAAATGGGGGGCTCAGAACTAGAGTTATTAAATCAGAGTGGGCATCCTGATCCTGTGATCCAATTTGGCCCATCTGCTAAGTCGTTAATTTTTATGCCAAAAAAATTTTTCATACCAAATTTTATTAAAATCGGTTGAGATTTTTATGAATTATTAGAACTCGACATTCCTGAAACTTCTTAATCTAGACCCCATGATTCCATGATACTTTAATCAATTTATAAAAGCTACTCTTATCAATAGTCTCTGTACTGTACTAAATTTGAACTCATTTCGACGGTTAGAACTCGAGATTTCTCGAAAAGTCTGGTGTTTTTGTAACGTAGCCTTTCGATCCCGTATTCCAATTTAGTTCATCTACGAAGTTAACCTTGCTATTGACGAAAAAACAATTCCTACCAAATTTCAAAAAAACCAATTGAAATTAAAATTGTAGTGTATTTCAACTATTCATTTAAAATGAATTCCATCATAAAAAAAAAATTTTTTTAATATTTGTGAACCCATTTATTAGCACACTACTGTATTTTGTGTAATAAATGTACATAAAATTTAAGAATCCGTTGAATAGTGTGTCAGTTTTAAAAAACAAAGTAAAAAGGACATAAGATGAAATAGAAACTATTTTGCTTTTTTTGTTTTGTTATTTTTATTGTAGTTGCTGTTGTTGCTGTTGTTTTTACTATTTTAAATTCCATAACTTATAGGTTACAAGGTATCCAATTTTATATTGTTAAGGTAAAAAAAAAAAAGAAAATTTATGGTATGCATTTTACTTGAAATACAAAATTAAATGGAAAAAAAAACTATAACATAAATAATAAATGTTTTCCATTTTCTTCCCAATTTTAAAATCATCCTTTAAATTTTTCTTTTATTTTCGTTTTTGTTTTAATTTTTTTTTTTTTTGATATGTAATTTTTTGTTTGTGACTTATTTTTTGAAAAAAAATAAAAAATGGTTTCTGTCCATGTTCTGCAGTAAAATCACAAAAATCGAACCTAGTACCTATGTATACCTTATTATTTAGAATTTTTTATTTTTAAAAATAATTTTATGTTATTTAAATAAAGCTTTTTCTATAGTTTTTATTCTAAGAATATCTATCTAGTATATAATATGACATGACAGAAGACTTTATAGCTAAAAAAAAATATTTTAACCCAAATATACAAAAAACTAACAAAGAAATATAAAAATAAAATTTGACTAAAATGTATCTTGATAAATTTTTTTAAATTCAAAAAAAAAAACAATATAACATTAAATATTGAAGTATAAGAAACAATTAACTTTATAAGTAAATTTGTTTTTAAATTTTGGAAAATTTAAGTGTATTTAGATTCAGATTTGGCTAAAACAACTCAAAACAAAAATGAGTCTTTAATTATTAACAACAAAACGTATTAAGAGTTCAACCTAATCTTATCTCAGTTTTGAATGATTATTTTTAAAAAAAATTATGACTCACTTGTCAAGAGAGTTATGTCCACGTAAATATTTTAAAATGAGTCAGGGATCCCTTAGTGACTTATGTCCCACTAAATAAGTCATAAGTCCCTAAACGTCCTATGACCAACTCCCAGGGTCCCATACACCAATATATTTTATATGAAATAAGGCCACGCGAAATCTTAATATAATAACATCTTTGTATATAAAATAATAAATATAAGTTTAATAACTCCTTTTATGTTAGAAAAAATTTTAGAATTGTATTTAAAATTAGAGTATTTTCCTTTTTCAGATTATTTTTATATTAACAGGAGGAATTTTAAAGTTGTGCATTCAAAATTCTGTAAAAGCAGAATTTACCATCCTGTTTTAAAATCTAACTCTAACATCCCTGCAGAATATCCTATATATATATGAGAATTAACAATTCGGACTATATTTCGAAAGAGTGGGAGATTAGTTTGAATGCAAAATAACAATCCTAGGCTTTATTTCTCAAGGAGTCAAAGATTAAATTGAAACAGAGATACAATCCTCAGATGTTAATTCTTATTCAAATAGAAAAAAATAAAATCTTCGACACTTTATTTCTAAATTATTATGAGAAATACCAACCTGGGTTCTTGAAATATGATATGTCTCCATATATTATATTTACAAAAAAAACTAATGTTGATCTTGCATTAGCTAATTTAAATAAATTATAACTAGTAAATTTATTAACTAAAAAAATTATTAAATTTAATGAATCATATTTTATTCAGGAACATTTTGATTAAGGGTATATACTTTTTATTGAAGGTAAGGGTATGTACTTTTGATTAAGAAGAAAAGAAAATTTAAAAAAAATTTGTAAATTACATGTAGAGCTAGTCAGCATTCAATTTGTCTTTAAAAATTCGTTTAAAATTTTTTAATGTAATATATAAGTACAATTTTTTAGTAAAAATAATTTAACATGTAAATTTAATTTAACATAAAATAAAAAATATAATTTACAGAAAAATATAACTAACCTTTAACGATCCATCCAAATATTTTCATTTTATAAATTTTTTAATAAAAATAATATAACATACAAATTTAATTTAATATATAATAAAAAATATAATTTATAGAAAAATATAACTAACCTTTAACGATCCATCCAAAAATTTCCTTTTTATTTTTAATCAATATCTACTTTTCTTTTCATTCAAAAATGGCTATTATTTATTATAAAATGAACGCAATGAAGAATTTAAATTACAAAATTTTTATATGTATTACCAAAAATATATTTTTAAAACACTATCTAATTACCAATAAAATTAATTTAATTTAAACACTTTAAACTGAATTTTAATTTACTAACCAAAAATTAAAACACTTTAAGATAAATTATAAAACAAAATATTTATATTTTATTAGTAATTATTAATATTAATTAAATTAAAAAAAAAAATTAAAGATCACATTTAACTGAAATTCAACTGCATCGGTTTAAGTTCAAATCAAAACTGAACCTTTTGCTTTGCTTTTAATATATATTATTCAAACATGTTAGGTTTAAATTAGAATTGACAAGTTGGAAATTGAGAAATGAGAACATTCACTTTCCATGTAAATTTTAAATGACAATTGACAAGTCAATTCTCCTTCTCAGTAATTAATATTAATTAATATCAAAAAAAAAAAAATTAAAGAGCATATTTAACTGAAATTCAACTGCATCGGTTTAAGTTCAAATCAAAACTGAACCTGTTGCTTTGCTTTTAATATATATTATTCAAACATGTTAGGTTTAAATTAGAATTGACAAGTTAGAAATTGAGAATATTTACTTTCTTTATAAATTAATTATAAATGTCAAGTCAATTCTCCTTCTCAGCAGTTAAGTTAGTTCAGTACTCACCTCAGTCCTCAGATAATGATTCTCTCTCTCTAGTTTTTCTAATACAAATGACAAAACCTCTCTCAAAAAAAAATAAAATATTACAGTTTCTTTAAAACTAATATGTTATCATTTATGTACAAGATTAAATTTGAATAATTTTAAATCATGTTTTATAACATTTACAGCGATTATTTGAATTAAATATAACATTTAAAAAAACATAATTTAAATTATTTTTGCATTACAATCAAATAAAAAAAAAAAATATTTAAATTATTCTCTTCTAATTACATAATACATTTAAGAAATTTACGATATTTAGCTAGATTTAAAAATAATGAAAATATTAGTTAGAAGTTCAAGAAAAGTTTAACATCGCAATATGATTTTAAAAGATTCAAAGGTAGATTCTAAGATTCTAGGATTAAAAATATATAGAAGGACATTTTAAAAAACCTATAAGAAACATTTATTAAATGCCATAAAGTTCCCTAAAAAAATGCTTATTCAGTACAAAACTCTAAGGATTTCTAATAATTGTTGTAATTCTTTTCCACTTATACTGAATTCTTATTGTAATTCTTTTAATTATTCTTCATTGTCTTCCTATTTTTCTTTTATTATCGAAACTATTTAAAAGCCCTTTAAGGGTGGGCTATTTAAGGAAGCTATATTAAAATTTGAAAAAACAAAGCATTAATGAAAATTAAAACATTTCAACACTTGGATTGACATTTTCTACTTTAACACATACACTTAAAATCAAATTTGAATTTTAATTATTTTAAATATAAATAATTATCTCATTAAATCATGACTTTCCACTTGTGACCTCTATTTTTATACAACACTCGTTAAAAATATACAATTTAGCAGACCAATAAATTAAACCACTTTAATGTAGTATATATACCTATAAAATTTTGAATATTTTACTTATAATTTAATCTCTTATCGTATTAAAGTAAGATAACAATAGAATTTAAAAATTTTTAAATTAAACAACAAGTACCTACATTTCAAAAATTTTTAAATGTCGATTCTACAAAATAAAATTCTCCTTAAAAATTTAATAGTCCAATGAATCCTATGGCTAACCTTGCAATTTAAAATTATAATCTAACAAGTACCATAAGGATTCTTAAATAAATACAAAAAAAAAAAAACAGTAAATAAAAACAGGACAATAAACTTTTATTATACATAATAAATTATAAACACTATGTATACAATAGAAAACTTTTTTTTTTTTTTTAAATTCATTTTCATAATTTCATATTAAAATCATGTACACAATCATACAACACTAAACATTAAATAAAATATTTCCATCTCTTTTATACCTACTTATTTATTTCGCTCTCTTTTTATTCCCCCGAAAAAAAAAACAGAAAAATAAATAAAATACCAAAGTTATAACTAAAAATAATAATAATGGTCTAAAACTAAACTAACGTACAAAGTTAATCTCTATTTTATTCGCTTTAACTTACAATTTAATCCGGTTGTGACAGTTGATTGTCATAAATTAACAGTAAAAATAAAATAAAATAAAAAAAAAAAAACACAAAAATAATAAAATTTTTTTAATGTTCAACATTTGCAAAAGTTTCAGAAACAAAAAAAAAATTCAAAAAAAAAAACAAAAACAGGGCACATAGCGAAACTTGTTCGTCACAATACATAAGAATACACATATTGATATACTTATATATTTATTTTTTTTTGTATTATATTAAATTAAAATTTGAGAGTACAAAGTTTACGTACAGCGTACAGTTCTTTGTCTAGCCGGAAACAAAATTAAAAACACTACATTCCCGTTAATATTTTCTGTTTTGTTGTTGTTGTTTCTTAACTTTTGTCTCTTTCTTGTTCTTCTTTTTGTTACTTGAATTTAACCATGAAGTGTTGGTTTTAACTTATAATAAAAATATATACATAAGTATATACACATTTGGATAAATAACGTATACAAAAGGATATTCATTATCCTGGAATGAATATAAGTATGTATATGTATTTATACAAAGGAAAAATATGAAGTTGATATTTATTGTCCTGAATAACGGATTTCGAAACAAAAAACGGAAAATCAAAAGAAATACAGAGAAAAACAAAAACATGTTCTGTGATAATTTTCATAGGATTTTTCCAAAAACAAAAAAAAAAAGAAACACAAAAAAAATAGGAAAATTTTTTTTTTAATTTTTTTGTTTTAAATAAGAGAGTTTATAAATTTTTATTTTTTTTTTTTATCTCATACAACATACACACTTCCTCAATCTAGTAGTTCCGAATAACATTAGGTTAATTGTGCATAAATTTATTATATTTTTAGCACATTTACAGTTAATATTTTGTTGTTGTGTTTTTTTTTAAATAATTATATTATTATCTTCCTTCTCCACTTTATATATCGAAAGAGAAGACAAATTAGTGAAATTTTGAGAATGTTATTATAAGTAAAAGTGAGAAATGTGCTATACTTCCGAATTGGTATTGTATTAGATTTAAGTACACAGATCGTTCATGTCATTTCAAAAAATTGTCACTAATTCGCGATTTAAAATGCTGTAACGATACATAGGCCTTAGGATTTTAAGATATATAATATATTAAATATATATATATATTATCACCCCTATTCTAAATTCCCTCGTAGAATTCGTATGCTACGAACAGAAAGTTTTAGCGATAAATTTGCAATGGCAACTTTGACGTTTGAATTATTTTTTCTAAGTAAAAATAATGATTATTTTTTTCAAATTTGTAGTAAGTACCTAATAATTTTTGAATATTATTTTGAGAAAAAAATATTTTAAAATTAATTATAAATAAGAAAAAAATAGTAATATATTTTATATAATTTCTTTAATATTTTGATTGTCTAGTTCTTTCGTTATTTTAGCCTTAAAAATTTATTTTAATATATGAAGTACGAATATGCTACAAATAAATATTTCTTTCGTAGATTTTTGCACTTTTCGTAACGTTAAGTCGGAATTGAGAATAGCTTTTTCGTTGATTATCTCCGGCGTAGCTGTACGAGGGAATTTAGAGTAGGGGTGATTGTTTTGCTTATGTATATGTCTTATTCTTTAAGATTTTTATTTATACTTTATTATTTTAAAAATTTTAAGCTTTTATAAGGTAAAAAGAAAAGTAAAACAATTTTTTACTTAATAATATTTAATATATACCTGCCCCACCTGAAAAGGAAAGGCTGTATGAAAGATACATAAATAAATAAAAATGAACAAAGTTCGTGCCATGTAAAAGGATATTTTAAAAAAACTATTGTTTAATATTATATTTGCAAAAAAAAAAAAAACAGCTGTATATATTTGTTATATATTGGTTCTATTGCCTCGGATCAGCTGATTCTTTTGTCTCCTCCTCAATCTCGAATTAGACAAAATTTTCATGAAAGATAAACTAAACAATTTTAAGGAAAATCGCGTACATAACAAATTCAGAGGTATTTCCCAAATAAAATACATTCTAAACTATAGTTTTGTATGAACATTTATACAACACTTGAAAACTTTATTAAGTAAATACAGAATTTTTCATTTTAATAAAACTTTAAGATTTAGGAAATCAGTTTAGAATCACAATGTGAAAACGAGTATATTGATTTACATATAATACGTTATTCCAATAAAATTTATCCAATTTATTTAATACAAATTTGTTAAATTTATTAATAGACATCGTTTTCTTTAATTATTTAAAGTTTCAGAGAGTTTTAAACTCTTACTATAGATTAAATAATAAATTTACTTACAAAGCTACCTATCGAACTCATAGCATCATCTTCTAATATACCTATCTTTAAATATAACAAAATTTAAGCTCCTAATCTACTCAATTTCAGTTATTTTTTAATTTATTGATTATTTGTACTTATAAATTAAATTCAAAATTAAATTGCAGATTTTCCATAATTTAATGTAACAACTTAACACTCAACATTATTTTCATCTGTCTGACATTTAAAAGAAAAACTTAAAATGAAAACTTTGATCTATTTCCGAATATTTAAATCAAAAACTTGAATTAATTTTATCCTTTCGAAATCCTTTTTATATAATTTTTTGTTTTTTTGAATATTACTTTTTTTTTTTTGTAAGAATTTCTTTAATAAAATGTTGCCAAAAATTCAACAGTTGGTGTAACATTAATTGCCACTAAAAATAAGATAAATGACACAGCTTCTGGCAACATTTATTTTATTCCCGCACAATTACAACAACAACAAACAAAAATAAATCTTTCGAAGAACAAGAAAAAAACAAAAACAAAATAAAATGACAAAAAAAAATGACAAGTACAAACAAAAAAGAGTTCGTCCTTTTTATAATTTTTCTATGTTTTAAAAAACTTTAAAAAATGTAAAAAAAATTTTTTTTGCTTATTTTTCTTTCTCTTTCTTATTTTGTTTTCTTATAAAAATTAAAGGATTTTATTATAAAATTGTTTTTTATCACGCGTAATGGAATTTTTTTTGCAATCTGTTGTTCAAGAATCTGTAAATTTTTCTGTTAATTGTTTTTTATTTTAATTTTTTTAAATATTAAAATATGTAGTAGACTTTAAGAATAATGAATTGCTATTCTTGAACATGATAATAATTAAATATTTAATTACACATTGATTCAAATATTAAAATTACTGTTATGAGAACTTATTGGAGGTTCTAAGAGTCAAAACGGAAACCATCAGAAAAGATGTATCAAAATCAAATAAAAAATTTTATATAATTTAGAATTTCACTGATAAAAAAGTTTGACGATCCATCTGAAAAGTCTTTTGTTATCGAATATTTTATATTTAACGCCGCTCTCAAATCCCCGTTAACCAAATTATTGAAACTAGATTTTTCATTGAACACTAAAATCAATAAAATGGTATGAGGATTTGGCATAACTTTTACATACAAAAAATAATTTCTCCTAGTTCAGAATCTCATATTTATATAAATATTTTGGCAAAGGATGCAATCCTGATTTTGAATTCAATTCTAAAATCCCTCCTAATTCAGAAAGTCCCAATAAAAAACATATTTTGTATGCAGTTGGATATTCTAAAAGAAATGGCGAAATTATAATTGCAGCTGAATAGTTTAAATGATAAATGAATAATAAAAGAGAATTAAAATTAAAACTTTATTAAATATAGGTAACTGTTAAAAAATATTTTTCACTTCATTATTAATTGCCTAGTTTATTATTAATTGCCTAGTTTATTATTAATTGCCACTAAAAATAAGATAAATTACATAGTTTCTAGCAATTATTAAAAATGAAATGAAGGCAAAATTTAAAAATTCGTTTTATGGCTTTATTTGAAATAGTGAATTGAAATAAAGTCAAAAAAGTGCTTTCTGACTTTATTTCAAGGAATCGTTCTAACAAGCCTAACCATGATCAGATATTTATGATAATTAAAAATTATATTAATCAACCATTTTTTAATTTATAATTTAATTTAAGAATTTTGAAATACATACAATACTTAATATTCCAAATCCAACCAAACTGTACATTTGTATCACATGACCCTCCTTAAAATTTATTTCATAAACCGCACAATTTCAATGGGTGACTTTCGAAGCTTTCCAATTTCTCATCAGGAAAAAAATTACAATATTTTGCAAATTTCCACCAAGGAAAATTTTATTTTTATTTTCCCAATACTTTTCTAGTGCTTTGGTGGAAACATTTTTTAAGCATATGTATATTTAAAAAAACTGATATTTACATAACTACTTAAGCCCCCACCGCCATTTTGTTTGCCAAATGTTTTTATTATTTAAGATTATAGAAGGAAATTGTAACATATAGAGATGTAAAAGAGTAACTTTATACACCCATTACCAGACACTTTATAAACCTGCATCCCACAACATTTAGAAAGAATCCTAGGTAAAAATTTTAGCTTTACTGATTTTTATAATAGCTCAAAGCTTTAATAATCAAGTGTTAATACCAAAGGTGGTTTAAAGCTATTAACTTAGGTTTTAATTTAAACAATTTAATACTATAATAATTATAAAGCTTATACTTATAAAATATTTTTAAATACTTTCAATTATCAAGGAATGAGGTTCTATTTTAGGTAATTTATAAATACATTATATTTAAAATATAAAACTGAGGAAGCCGCTACTGCTTAAAACCTGGAACATTCTTTAATAAAAATATTTTAACATTCAAATTAAATTTAACACAAAAACCAAAATATAATTAACAGCAAAAAATATAACTAACCTTAAACGATCCATCCAAAATATCTTTTTATACTTAATCAATCCCTTGTTGTTCTTTTCATTTGAAATTATAATTGATAACTATGAAATGGATGCGATGAACATTTTAATTTAAAAATAATTATATGTATTATCAAAAATATAAAATTTAAATCACTAATTCGGAAAAATTCACAAAATTATTTTGGTTTAAGCACTTTTAACTGCGAATATTAATTTAGAAACAAAAATGTGAACATTTTAAACTATATTAAAAAAAAAAAAAAATTATTATATGAAAAGTTTTTAATTAAATTTATATTAAAATAATTAAATATACTAATCATATACCATATCAAAAATTAATTAACCTAAACACCACATATTATTAAAAACAAACCGCTTCGGTTAAAATCCAAATCAAAACTAAACCTGTTGCTTTGCATTCAATCTATTTTGTTCAAACATGTTATATTTTAATGAGAATTAAAAAGTTAGAAATTGAGAATTGAGAATATTTACCTTGTAACTGTCAATTTCTAAATACTTTATAATATTTTCTTGGAATGTCATTCTCTTTTAAGTATTTTGTAAACATATTAGAAATAAAATTACAAAATTGAAAAAAAATGTCGTACATGCAGCTGATTCAAAACAATTCCGATCTTAAAAGCAGCTTTAGACAAATAAAATTTTGGTAAAAAACTTACGTAAAATAATTAAAACTTATCCAATGATTTCTTGTTCCAAATTCTTCTCAAAATCCGATATTCTACACAAATATTTAATATTTAATAAAATAACTAATATAATTAGACTAGAGTAAATAGTTGATCAATTGTTACCTCATGGTTACTTTATGGAAAATCTATTTTTCTTGGGGTTAAACATATGTCACATTTCAATTATAGGCTAGTCTCTATGTCAGATTAGAATTATTTAATGTATTTATACAAATTTAATGTATTTACAGGTGATCAATCAAGTGTAGTGATTTAACGCAAGTTGTGGTGTCTTACGATACAAGGTGGTCTGTAGATTAGTACAAACTCGATTTTTTCCATTTCACTTGCAATAATCATAAATATGACATCAGTTCCGTGTTAATTTTTTAGAACAAAATTCTTCAGTATCACAACAATTTGCAATTATTTTAATAAAGAACTTAAACTAAATTAAATTGCAAAAAGAGAATTGTGTTTTTTCCAGCACTCAGACATTCTTATAAAATGTATAAAGTAACCATATACTTAACCATTCGTAGAATTCTACTTTTTTGCATCTGAATTCAACCAACATAAAAAAAATACAATGCATTTTCTTAAAATTTTATAAAATATGCCAACACTTCAAACAATTTTAAAACCAAAATATACATAATATATATTTATAATTACATTTATATTTTATTCTCAAACATACAAACATTTTTAATTTTACTTTTTATGTCAATTTATTTGAGTAAAAAAAATTCCCTAGATACAATAATTTCTTAAATAAAATTTTTTTTGTAAATTTTTAAAAAATTTTCTTGAAAATTACCCTCTAGTACCAATCAAATATGAAGTATGTAGATTTATATTTTTATTTTATACATATTTGTAATTTTATATACTTTTGTATATTATTTCATTTTATACACAACCCTATTTAGTTTCGAGCTTCTCTCATTCATTTAATTTAACATTTGTTTTTTTGCTTCTATGTTTATTATTATTTCTAAAAATCTTTACTTATGTTCTCAATTTACCTTCAGTTTACATGCGAATTTAGTTCAAATAAAATTCAAAAAATTAAAAAAAAAACAACAATAACAATAACATAAAACAATTTGCCACTTTTCTAAATGAAGAAAACTGTCATTTATAAATTTTGTAAAAAAACAACAATTTTGTTGAATTTCTTTGGGTATTAACGAAAAAAAATGGATGGTAATTGCACAGTTTTCATTGTTATGCGTTTATATTGTAATACATCTACAGTGGTCAACAAAATAATAAAGCACTATAATACCATATACTATAATGTTCAACAACTTGTTTCCAATCTCTATTTCTAAATCTTTACCAATGTGAAGTCAACTTTTTTTTTACTCAACCCTAACCAATTTTAGTAATTGATACATTTTTATTGATATATTTAAATATTTTTTTTTTTTATAATTAAATCGATGTTTAGACGTTTTAAATTAAATTTTTTGATAGATCAATCAAGTGATAAATCAAATCCGTCAGTTGTCTTGTTAAAAAAATATCTGACATTGGATTTACATTAGCATCACTTTAATGCAGCATTGATACAAAAGCATAAAAGCTACCTAATGCTGCTTAATGCACTGCTATTTGATGCTGTTAAATGCATGTAATACAACCGTAGATAAAATTTAAACGTCTTGAAGGTTTTTCTAATGACTTAGATTCTTTTTATACCCTTTTCATAGAAAGTTGTTGCACTGTAGCTGCTGCGTGCTGGATTTATATGAAAGGAAACGCGTAAAAATATAATAACAAAGTTTGTCATATCAGCGATATATGGAAAGTAAATAAATATAACTAAGATTGCTACTTTAAAATTTTTGTACTAGACCTAAAAATTTACTAAACTATGATACAAAATTATTAGATGGTGTTTTTAATAGTTTTCTGAACAGAATAGAACAGAACAGGACAGGGTAGAAAACAATTAAACGTCAAACACTAAAAAACAACAACAATAAAAAAGTTTTCAAAATTTGTTCTGAATTGTAGCAACAGAACCGTGTATCTTAGAACAGTTTAGAACACAAAAACTAGAACACTTTCGGACAAAAACAAACACTGTTCTAAAACTAATAAACGTCAAAACTTGTACTTTTGTGATGTATATTATTATATTTTATATAGCAGCATTAGGCGCATCTAAGGCGTCCTAGAACTGACTAATAATTACCACTCTGTGTTAATAAAAATTTGCATACTAATGTATAAGTGTATATAATATTATATTAATGTACATGTGTTAAAGGAATTTAAATTTCTAAAATTCTTATATGATACTAATGAAAGAAAATTATTTTCAAAACAATTTCATATTATGGATATATACTGAAAAAAAAAAACATTAAAATTCTTATACTTATGTTCCTATTAAAAAATTTATCATTGCATATTATAATACAATTTTCCGTCATTTTTGTTTTTTCTTTGTTGTTGTTTTTTTTTTGTTTAAAACAATAACCGAACCATAAAAGAAAAACGAAAAGAAAACTTAAGATTCAAAGATGGTTTTTCTAACTCCCATGTGTAATTGTATGTGTTTTTCACTTTTATTTTTGCTTTTGTTTTTCTTCTCTTTTTTTTTATTTAAAAAAGAATTTCTGAAGTGTTTTACACTCTTAACATTTAACACTCATCTTCTGTTATTGTTTTTCCAGTTTTATGTCTGTTTTTTGTTATTGTAGTTGTTGTTGTTGTTGCCAATGTTGCTATTTCTTACCTTATTGTATAAGTAATAAAGTAAAACATGTAAACAAATGGTTGAATTAATTGTCAACAATAATTGCATAAGTATACATACATATATGTATAAGTATTAATATATGGATAATAAATATAAATGTATTTTGTATAATATAATAATTTTATAATACTTTTATTTTGTATATTCTATATTACATATGTGTAGTGTTATATATATTTATATATATATTTATCTATAACGAATAGTTTGTTTTACAGTCGCCGGTTTTGAAGTCATGAAATAGTGTCCTGCAAAATAAAGTTTTGGAATGTCTACAGGATCTTATTTCTCATATGTAATAACACCGCAAAATTTGAGAAATAAGATTTCAGGATATTATTTCTCTGTTTGAAATTTAACTTTCGACTTTTTGAGAAATAAATCCTCAGCGTCTTGTTTCTCAGAATTCGAAGATTAAATTAAAAAAGAATCATCAGAGTCCTATTTCAAGTACTTTTAATTTTTAAAACGTTTTAAATTAAGAAGAATTTTACAATTATACTAGAAATCAGAGTATTCCCCTTTTCACAGATTATACTTATATATGTATAGGTGAAATTCTAATAGGAGATATTTTAAAGCAGCATTCTAA
Organism: Dolichopus griseipennis; assembly: GCA_963082915.1. Classification (NCBI taxonomy): domain Eukaryota; kingdom Metazoa; phylum Arthropoda; class Insecta; order Diptera; family Dolichopodidae; genus Dolichopus; species Dolichopus griseipennis. Next base: position 39,464,475 of record OY720445.1, read on the forward strand.
ATTCTGGAAAAGAGGAATAACTATACTCTGTTTTTGAACCTAGCTTCAAAATCCTGAATTTTATATGTATATGAGAATTAAGGACCAAGGCTTTGTACTCAAAAGTTCGGAGATTAGATTGAAAGTAAAATAACATCCTAGGGCTACATTTTTGAAGAAATCGTAGATTAAATTGGAAGAGAAATAGAAGACCCACGGATGTTATTTCTTATTAAATGAAAAATAACATTCTGGACATTTCTCAATTATTATAAGAAATTACAATCTTATTTTACAGGGTATTTTTTCATACCTCTGTCGGTTTTATTGTGTAAAATAGTGTAACAATATAATTTGGAGAGTGTTAGGAATGTCATTTTAGGCTTAGATTTTTTGTGTTAATAACGTAAATGCTCTCTGTAAATTTGTAAACACTCTTATTGATTAAACTGTTGCTTATATCAGGATTTGAATATAAAGTTTCAATACTTACAATCAAAAAATAGCTTAATTCCCAATTACTTATTTATTTTCAGGAAAATAATTAAACTTTGGAATGGAAAATTTAACTGTACGGTTTCTAATAATTTTTGCCTTTCTATTTTTCAAATTTTTTATCTAAGACCTTCAGTTGTTTATTCGAGCAAATTATTTCACATTAAAAACATAATTTAATTTTAAAAAAAAAATTGTCTTATGCACTCATGTAAAACATCCTAAAGTTGTCTTGTCCATTCAATTTTCCCGTAAATTCCTTTGCAATTTTATTATTAATTCTTTTTTACTTTATTCATTCTCCAAGATGTGTTGTATATGTGTATTTAATTTTGTTTTTTTTATTATTTTTTTCTTATTTACAAAGTGTTTTTCTAGTTTATTTTTGTAATTTTCCTCACCTTTATTATTTCAAACAATGTATATATATATATTGCATAACTGTACACTGTAACGGATTTTTCTTTTATAAATATGCAACAACATATACACAAACAAAAAAGGACAAAATAAAATAAAAACGAGGAAGAGTGTAGTAGAGTAGACTGTGTCAACTCTGGGATACCCGTATGACCGTAACATATACATTATATCATCCGGTTAATTACTTTTGGCAAAATTTCAAACATTCAGCTTTATTAGGTGTAGAGTAATGCTCATATAAAAGAAGGCGTTGTATGGCAGCTATTCGTACCCTTTGCAGTAGACCAACCAAATTTTTCAGTAACTTTGGCCATTACACTAAACTATTTTTGGTAAATATACAAAATCTCAGACATCCAGCTTCATTTGGTGTAGTGTAATCCTCATATAAAAGAAGGAGTTGTATGGCAGCTACTCGAACCCTCAGCAGTAGACCAACCAAATTTTGCAGTAACTTTGGCCATTACACTAAACTATTTTGGGCAAAATTTCAGACACCCAGCTTCATTTGGTGTAGTGTAATCCTCATATAAAAGAAGGAGTTGTATGGCAGCTACTCGAACCCTCAGCAGTAGACCAACTAAATTTTGCAGTAACTTTGGCCATTACACTAAACTATTTTTTGTAAAATTTCAGACACCCAGCTTCATCAGGTGTAGTGTAAAGCTCATATAAAAGAAGGAGTTGTATGGCAGCTACTCGAACCCTCTGCATTAGACCAACCAAATTTTGCAGTAACTTTGGCCATTATACTAAACTACTTTTGGCAAAATTTCAGACGCGCAGCTTCCATAGGTATAGAGTAATGCTCATATAAAATTAAAATTTGTATGGCAGGTACTCGAACCCGTGGACCAAAATGGCTGAAATTAAAACTCGATTCCGTTTTTTGCATAAAAACGAATTTGTGAAAATTTCATAATCCTAGCTCCTTTACTTTTTGAGTTATCGTGATGACGGACGGACGGACGGACGGACGGACAGACGGACAGACGGACGGACGGACATACATAGCTAAATCGATTTATTTTTAGATTCTGATCCGATCCATACACTTGAGTCTATATCTACCCCCCCTCCTTCTCTGCGTCACAAACGTAATGGCAAATTTATTATACCCTTGGACTATATAGTCATACGGGTATAAAAATGAACAGTGAGAAAATGCAAACGTGAGAAAAAGAATATAATGACTGAAACAGTTGTTTTTTTTTTTTTTTCTTTTAATAATGTCTTTTATAACGGGAATTTAAAAAGTAGAAGATGGGTGAATAGAGACCAATATAGAATACATAAAAGAGCGGGGTAACGCTGTTAGCAAATAAACCTTTAAGGGATATTTTTGTAATTTTTTGTAAAGTCATTCATATTTGTTCGCTTCCTGTTATAATATTTTTTGTATATTTGTATATGTTTTTTTTTCCACCTAAATGACAAGTACTGCATAATATTTACTTACCTAGGTCATAATTACTGTAAAATTGTTGATAATAAAGAAATTTAAACAAATGAAAGAGATAACAATAGAATATTAAAATTACAAAATAAAAAAATAAATTGTAATATTATTTAAATGGCATTTCAGAATTTTTTTATACAGCTTTGTAATATTATAAGTAACGAGTTTTTTTATTTTATATTTTTTTTTATATATATATATATGAATAGAATTGTCGTCCTCATTTTGATTGTATGTTGATACTTTGTGTGTAGGGGTACTTTTGCAATATTGAATTGTTTTGCTTAAAAGGAAATTGAAAATGTCAATTTTAGCGAATAAAACATGTGTCATGTTTTTAAAAGGTTTTCTGTTTTTATTGCAATATTAAACAAAAATGCTATATCTAAATGTAATATTATACATAATATTAAATTTTACTATGTTAAAATTTATATAAAAATTAAATACCTGGAGGCTTAAAGAACTCATTAAATTTACTAATAAAAGCAAAGAAAACAGCTAAATTTTAACGAACAAATAATTAATAATAATAAAAAAATAGAATTCTTTAAATTAAAATGTCCTGTGTAATATATTGTTACTAAAGGAGACGGAAATTTTAAAAAGATATCACGATTATCTGTGCACTATTGGAAGTGTACTTATTCGATTTTAACTTACACAATTTATCCACCTCTTCTCATAGCCAATGCAATGACACCCAAAATCCTGCTAATCGAAGATCAGGTTCAGACAGAAGAAAAGGATAACAAATAATGTATTTTAAAAGAGAGGACAAGAGGTTATATGAAGATTGAAAATTAATTCCAGTGTTGACTTTTTCACTTTTTAGTCAAATGTGGATTGAATTTATATGATCTGCAGTTTTTTTGAAGCAAAGGCATTTAAAAACACTCATGCGGACACTTTTTGAACAGCTTTAAAAGTCACCTATTAGAACTGTGTGTGGTTTCTTTGGGTAATGTGTGACTTTAAAACACTTAAGGCACACTTTATAAATTCAAACTTTAGGGTATGATCTTTGATAATGTGGAATTGGGAAAGGAAACTTTAAGAATTTGAATCGGGATAATGGATCAAGTAGGATAAATGGGAACATTTTGGAGATATTTAAAATCAGTAATTCTATTTTCAATTCGATGTGCAAAATAAAGAAAAATTATTTTAAAATATTTAATGTACTATTTTTTTTGGAAAATTTGCATTTTAAAAATTTTTTTGCCACTAAATCAAAATCATTTTGCAAATCAAAAAAACCAATATATCAATATTAATACAATTAGAACTCAAATGCTACTAGATCACAATTTTAAAAATTCTAATACGAAATTTATATTTTAATGACACAACAGTGTCAGTTCCAAAGATCGAATAAAAATTTAATCTATATTCGAATAACACAAAATCCAGTGACGAGTATAACCAAGAACATTTTAGAAAATAAAGTATCTTTGATTCCACCAAATTTGAAATCACCAAAACATCATCCAGAGTTTTAAAATACAAGAGGCTGTTGCCAAAAGTACAGTCAATTCAATTCTTAAAACGCGGATCTCATATCCAACTCTGAAAATTCTCCATTAAGCTCCTGCTAAAAATGTTTAGAACTGCAACTCCATAATGACTTTTACTTTGAAATTCTAAATGTATTAAACTTTATAATGATTCTTAATATACTAAATTGAAAAACCTTAATAATATAATGAAAATATTTTCATATTTCCACTGGAAAACGAAATTTGAAAACGTATAAAATGGAAAACTCCTACATATAATCAAAACCATATTTAAATTAAATAATTACACAATTTCATTCAAATTTTCCTGCAAATTTCAAATTGATTTGATTTCATTCAATTTTCTCAAGTTTTTCAATTTCTCTTCAAATTTCCTTTTTCAAAAATTTTCCATCTTTTCCAAATCAAAAACTACACATACAAATATGTAATCACATGGTCATAAATAACACTTCAATACGCAAAGTATAAATACATATTTTGCAAAGCAAGATACATCTGTAGATACAACTATACATTTCACAAATATCAATATAAATTAACTTTTTGTTTGCAATAAAACTGTTGATTTAGGGATGACAGGACGATTTTGGAAAAACATATACGAATGAGGCATGAAACAATATGAAAAACAGAAAACAAATTGAAATATGATCACCTTATTATGAATGTAAACAAATAAAAAAGCAAATTTCGATAGAATTATTGTTAACACATTTAAATAGTGTTTCAATTATATGTTTGTAAAAGGAAAACTCGAAATATTTAACAGAAATTGACCGTCATCTAGACCAAAAAAAAAAAAAAGCAAATGATTCATAGATTTAAAGAATTAAACAATACATAGTTTAGGTTGATATGGACAAAAAAACAAAAATGTTGGCAAAGATATTAAGCATAAGTTTGGTTTTGTTTTCTAACATAAAAATATTTACATACTCGTATCTACACATTTTTTGAATTTTAAAAAAGTTTTTCAAAAAATTTTGGAACAAAATAAAAATTAATAAAAATAAAACAATTTTAATTTATCACATATGGTGAAATGTTGCTGTGTTGAATTGTTGAAAGTTCAAAAAAATTAAAACTATAAAATAAATAATGAAAATAAAAAAAAAAATATATTTTCAAAAAAAAAAGCACAATATATTTTACACAATAAAAAAATTATTGCAAATATTAAAGACTCCAAATATCGAGCTGTATTATTAAAATCGAAATAAGTTTAGATTGGGGCTTTAATATTCAGATATTTAAACTCGAATAAAGTAAATCAATAGTTTTGTACAACAAATGACATAAAGTTCATGAATTGCAAAAATGACAACGCGTTTAATTTGATAAAATTCTAAAACTTTTAACCTAAATCCTAAAAGTATGCAAAAAATTACCCTTCACTTTTCTATTTATCATTCCAAGCATCAATTTGAAAGATTTAAAAGCAAGAAACTTAAACGCAAATTGAAACAATTATTTTTAATTTACTAATTAAAAACAAAAATTAGGATTCATAGATCCCATTGTTCCCTTTTTATGTAAAACGATCGAAATAAGAAAATTAAATTGTTCGACTTTTATGAATCACTAGAGTAAAATTTAGTTTTAGTCAAAATATTTTTAAAATTTGCTTTACAAATCAAAAGCTCTAAATAAATCATATTCTTACATTTAAAACTTTCATAAATTTTCAATATATTCAAAAAATGGTGAAAGCATATTTATTCACTTTAAAATTTTTCAGTTCATCTTCAATAAACTATTGACTAAGACTTAATACATCCATTTTAATATGTTCAAAATTTAATCCTAAAAGTATGCAAAAATTGTAAATTTAAAACAACGATTTAAAAAACAAGTATAATCTATTATGCAGTAACAGATGAAAATAAATAATCTAGTTATGACTTTAGCAGCGGAGGATAATACTAACATTACTTAATTTTTTATGTAATATTGGAAATCTAAATAAATAAATAAAATGTTGCATGCAGCTTTTTTTTTTAAAAAAACAAGTCTCTGTTCATCAGTACGCAAAATTAAAATTATTTGCAAAACTTCTTTCAAACAGACCCGAAATGGAGTGAATTAATAAAGACCTTTGAAAAAATGTTTTTTTTATTTTATAAAAGACATTTAGTATACAATTTTCCCTTCAATAAAATCTTAGAATTGGAATGATCAACCTCCAAATTAAAAGATTTTGAATTGTTTTGGCGTTTTAACCCCAAAACAATGAAATTATTTCAAAAATTATCTTGTATTTTATTTAATTTTTTTTTATTTATATTTTAACATTTTTTTATTTCGAGAAAATGTAAAAAATTTGGTGGAAAAATATTTATTTTAACTTATTTGAATTATTTATTCTATTTCGTTTTTAATTTTTTGTAACTTTTTTTACTTGTAAATTCTTGAATTGAAAAAGGAAAAGGGATATTTTACTGTAAAATATCCGGTGTTTTTTTAATAAAACTGATACCAAAAAAGAAGAAAATAAAAATTTTGTGCATTTTATAGTGTTCAAAAGTTCAAAATTTAACTGATGAAAAAGAAAAAAAAAAAAAAACACTTCCAAATGTGAACCGAAAAATATTCAGTGAAAAAATTCTCAATATGATTCACTAAGATATATGTGTGTGTTTGTGTATAAAAACAAGGATCAGTACAAAAACATTTTTTTTTTTTTGTAATAGTTTGCAAAGTTGGTGGAAAAATTTTTATTTGGTGTTTGTTTTAAATTTTGTTTGTTTTTTGTGATATTGTGATAAATCCAATGTCACTTTTGGTCAAAACTGCATTGCAGAATTTAAATTATATGATAAATTCCATTAAAGCCTTGTACAATTTTATTTGGCTTTTGTTTTTCTTTTGATTTTTTCGTATATTATTGTATTTATCTTTTATAAATATATAATAAAAGTTACCCTGTTTAAATTGAGCAACCCATTTTAAAATATAAAATTTATTTTTAAATGTCGATCCTCACTACAGCGACAGCGATGACCCCAACAAATCTTTATTATGTACAGCTAAAAAGTTTGTAACTAATTAAAAATGAACTCCTCTTGTTTTTGGAATCGAAATTATAACTTTGTTTAAAAGACGTACTCACTAATTTGTTGAAACACATATTAATTTGTAAATCTGTCAAAGAAACCGACTCGTAAAAACTCAAGTGTCTCCTTTTATGACTTTTTTTTATTTTTGATTTAGGACTTTGTAAGTCCTACTACACCACCTATTAGGGACAATTTATTTTTAAATCACACCAATACAGCTCTTAGTTTCAAACTAACTATTCAACTGCTACACTAAAGAGCCTCTCTATTAAATAAATAAATGTTAAAATGAATTGTAAATTCAATTTAAACATCAGATGATACTGGGTCTAACTAATATGTAAAAAATTTCTTAGATTTTCAATAGATACAATTGCAATTTGTTATAATACATTCTAATAATTTTATATTTGTGTTATAAGGTATTTCTGTATCTGCGAGTTATATTATTCAATTAAAATATTTGTTACTACATATTTTCTTTGTTGTTTTTGTTGTCATATTAATTGTTTGTATTAATATTTTCTTTTATTATTTTAATAAATTATTAAATAATATGAACCGAAAGACGAATGTCGAATCAAAAATCGGATAAAAAATTTTTTTTCACTTAAACTTAAACTCTATTCTCTTGGTCAGCATTCTCTCAACTGGGCCAACCAGCCGTTATAATCGAATGTAAAATATTTGTAATTACATGTTTTAAAAAAAATACACTCTTTAGATTTATTATCTGATTGAATTTTAAAAATTTTTAATTTTAATACTTATGTTTAGTAAAAAATTAATAAAGCTTTATTACCATCAGACATTCATATATTTTTAGAATGGACTTTAATACATTTGAAAATTTTCCTTCCTACTTACTCCTTTATGTTTTTTGTTTTTCAATTTCATCTTTCCATTTTCATTTGTACGTATATATATAATGATAATTTGAAAAAAGTTATTACTCTCTGCATTTCTACGAACCCTTACACACTTTAAATAAAAATAAAGAACAAATAATTAGAAAAACTTTTTATAAATAAAACAACAATGTTTAAAAAAAAAAACACAAAATTACAAAAAAAAATCGCGCAAAACAAAAACAATGAAATGTAAAAAAAAAACAAAGTACATACTTATATTTAACCCACCTACTAATATATGCAAAATTTTAAATAAAGATAACAGAAAAATCATAAAATAACAGAGAAAAACAATGACATGGGTAGAAATAATCTACAGTAGTATGCAATAAAACACGGACAGGGGACACAATTACCTTAATTAATAAGAATATCAATGCATTAATGTACGAGTATAAAGTAAAATGTAAAACTTAATTTTAAGTTACAAATACAAATATATAATAAGTACTAATCTATAAATAACTGTTATATTTAATAGCTAATCCGGATTCGGAGAGTGTAGCTCCAATACAATGAACTTGTTTTTTTTTTTATTTTAATAAATATGACACTTTGATCATTTTTTTTTTTATTTTTAAGCACTGATTTTCAATTATAATCTAAACGTTATATTTAAAACGACTCTGCTCAGCATCCCTTACAAAACTGGTATGTCAGGATACGCAACAAAAGATTGAAATCAAAATGTTGCATACTAATTAAAGAACTCGATACCTTTCTTAACACAATACAAACAATAACCAGGAAAAACAGAACAAATGAAAATTAAATCTTTTAAACCCATTAGTCATGGTGACCTTAACTACCCATAAAAGTATTTAACTAAATATTCTTTTTATAAATTTTGAATGAATTTATATCTTTACCATACAGTTAAAAATAAAAAAAAAACAAAAAAAAAAAACAATTAGAAAAACAGGAACAACTAATACAACATAACAATAACAACTTTTAACACACACGTTCATTAAAATAAAATAATCCCAAAAAAAAAAAAAAGAAAAGGTAATGAAAAGGAATCTAAGTAAAGAAGGAAGTGTAGCCCAGAAAAATAACAAAGCAAAACAAAATAACAGTTTTAATTCTCTACTTTGTTGTTCATTTTTACAGTTATTTTTCCTTGTTTTTTTTTTTTTTTTCTAAATAGATAAGAAATAAAAATTACTAATGATGAAAGAACAGACTCAAACAAGTGAACAAATTTTTGAAAAAAAAAAAAAAAAAGAGTAAAATTCATATTAAATCTTTAAAAGAATATGAGCATGTATTTTTGGGTACTGAATACAAAAGCTGAAACAAAAAAAAAAATTAATAAAAAAAAGGGAGTTCTCTTAAAAATTAAGAATTTTTCGAATCTACTAACAAAACGGGACTTAAGTCAATATTAATAAAACCAATTTAGTGACCATTTGTATGAAATATAATTAATTTAATGCCCTACGACATATTTTTTCAAATTAATCTTGAATTACTTTGTATTTTTTATTTTGTAAATCTAAAATCAGATCTGGAAAATTCAACTATCAGTTCAATTATCAGTACTGATACTTGATAATCATTACAGATATACCAAATACATCCTGGAGCAATTGCTGTTAATTTAATAGCCTCCGACATATTATGTGTTCACACTAATCTAGAATTATTTTGTATTTTGTATTGCAAAAACCTGATCTGTAAAATTCAAGTAACCGTTTAATTACTAGTACCATTATATGGTAATCATTACTTACTAATACTATTAAAAAATTTTTTTGTGGTGGTACTTTTTTAAATTGCTTGATTGTTTACAGTAAAAATTTTAATACTTTACTCAATTCCTTTTATTTTAGATAAATTGAATTATTAAAGTATTATTACAAAAATTTTTAAATGGTAGTTAGGAAGTCATGAATACCAAGTAATGTTACTCAACCCATTATTTAAGTAACATTTTAATCATTATTTTCCAGGTCTGCCAAAATGTCTACCTCTTGGAAGTTAGTTGTACAGTATTTTATTATCCATTTTACTATTCACGGAACCTGTTAATATCGTTTGTATAACTCGCAGACGCGTTTTATATTTTGATTATCAATGCTAATTTTTTTCATAAATAAAGTCAGTTATTACAAAAATGTATAAGATTTCTTTAGAGATACTTTCCTCCAAATCAATTCTAATATAACAATTTTTTAGGCGTTGTTGGGATACTCCAACAATTTGAATCACCTACTGAGGAATTATAATGAGGAATATGCTAAATACTCCAAATCAAACTAATTTTTGAAGTGATAGAGAATTTAACAGCTGGGTGGCACAGTGGTTGAGTGCCGATCTTTCATGCGGAAGGGCCCGGGTTCGAATTCTAGTGAAAGTGAAAAAACTTTTCTGGTTTTCGACTCGACTCAGCTACCATTCGCCATTGGGTTCAAATTAATGGCATAATCAATAATTAATAATTATAAATCTTTAATAAAAAAATACTTTAATATAAAAATATAAACAAAGGCAACATATAAACAAATAATTTAATTAAATAATATAACTCGCAGATATAGAATACCATATAAGTAAAATATAAAAAAATATTACAATATAAACAAAAAAAAAGAATTGTAAATATTGAAAATCTAAGACGTTTCTACATGTTATAAGATATAGTACTATCTCATGTTGAAATTGTATGTGGAATTCAATAAGACCAATTCTAATAACACGAATATAATATGACCCCCTGTTCCAACATGTACCTATGGTATAGACAGGCTTATTAGCCTAACAGTTAAACAGTTAACAGACACCTTAATTATTTAATATATTAAATAATTTAACTTATTTAATACTTTTCCAGATACTTAGTCATATAAAGTCATCTTCAGTTTTAGTAATCATTATATTTATTTATTAAGCCCTGTTTGATTGTAGCTGTTGTACTTGAATGTAATTATTGTTTAAAATTATAAATACACAAATTTTGAGTATATACTTTTGCACACAATTTACGACATTTGAAAAATATATTTAAGGAAATTATTGAAATAAAAAGAGTTGTCCCTTGTATAATCTTTAGTAGAAACCATTCCGTAAAATAGAAAAATGACGACCGTTTTTGTGATATCTATAGAAAGTAGTCATACATTGTTTTTTTTCAGTAACTTAAAGTATTCTTCTCTATTATTAAAGTCAATTTATTCTTAATTTTTGTACCGTATTTCAAATAACCTCATCTGGAATTATTTTGTATTTTATATTTCTAAAAGTCATTCTTATCATTCATTGGTATTTTTCAATTAATGAAAATATTCTTTTCAATTATTCCTCTACAGTAAATTTATTCTTAATTTTAAATTATTGTACTGTATTTCAAATAATATCATCTGGTCTATCTAAATTAATATAATAAAAAATAAGCAACAGTAACTTTCTATATCAGCAGTGTATAATTAGAATTTTGTCTTTTTCTTTTCTTTATTTTTTGTTTTATTTGTCTATATTCATCCCTCTTGGATTATTAAGGTTCACTACACTCTTAAAATCATTTTATAGTATCCTTTTTTATTTTTGTTGTTTTTTTGTTTTTTTTTTTTTTTGGATTTCATTTAATTGTTTTTGTATAAGTTGTATACAAGTAAGCATATCCTTAATGAAAATAGGCACTAAAAAAAGAGTTTAGAAAATTATGATAAAATCAATGCTGTTTTTTTAGGGGTTGTTTTTTTTTTGAAAAATAAAAACTTAAAGACAAGGAAAATTGTGTAAGTAAAATTTTCTTTAAAAAAAGCTCGTAAGAGTACACCAGATCTTAAGAAAGTTAAGATGTTTTTTTTTCAACAAAAAATTTGAATGGTGTTCAACTAAAAATAACAAGAAAAAACAAGGACAAGGTTTTTCGCGATTTGACTTAAGTGTATGTATATAAGGGATAAAATTACTAAAGACAAGAAAACAAGTAATGAAAAGTTTTGAGTTTTTGTTGTTTTTTTTTTGACATTATTAAAAATTTTAGAATGGAATACATTATAGAGAAGAAAATGAGTAAGAGCAAGAGCTTTAAAAAAAAGATGATGTTTTAATTAAAGGGGTATAACCTATTTGAATAAAATTTGGGAAAAATAAATTTAATATTTAATGTATTAAAGATCTTAATTAATATTTGTTTTCTTGTTTTTTGTTTTTTTTTTGGAGTAAAAGTTTAACAAATTTTCCTCAAAAAATATAGAAAACAAAGAAAATCACGTGAAAATTTTTGTAGTATACATATGTTTATGTATTTAATACAAGAGTTGGTCTTTAAATTATTTTAAAGTATCTTAAAAGTAAAAATCTGATACAGTTTTGTAACAACTTGTTTTAATTATTTAATAGCTGTGGATAATAAAAAAGAAAAAAAATATTAAATTTTACACAAGTTTCAAATTCATAATTTTAAGTTGTGTTTATTTTAAGAGCAACTGTGAAAGGTTCAAAATGCCACCCATTAGAAATCACGACCTTTTGGAACCAAACTTTAAGGTGACACCTGTGATACAAATATACAATTTGATTTTGAGTAAAAGGATTTTGAGAAATCGGTTTCTCATGTGCCCCTAAATATATGCAACAAAAACATATAAGAATATGGGAAAATCGGGTAAGAAGGCAGCTAAAAACTCTTTTACAACAAAAATATTAGCAATAGAGTTAAAATAATATGCTACCAGACATTAATTAGGCCAAATCTTGTCTATGGGATACCAATATGGTACAACATTAGTGCAAGCTTAATGGAAAAAATACGTAAATTCGAAAGAGTTTGTATTAATAAACATAGAAAGCCTGATTCCGAATACAAGCATTTTTATTCTAATAAATATTTGTACAAGGAAGCCAAAATCATGAGAATAGATAATTTTATGATAAAATTAATCAGAAGTCATTTTGATAGAGCATTAAAAACTCCAGAAAATGGTTTAATATCACATATATTTTACCACAATGAGGAGTACATTAAGAAGACCTTGCTCACGGGTTTTATAGCTCCTGAGCACTTCATCTTCTTAGACAAATATAGATACACTCAAAACCAAGATCATGTCCCTATACTATTTAATTATAGTAGACGGGCTACATGCAAAAAAATCGAGTATATCCCAGGCAATATAAACGGAGATAATTTAAGATATGAAATGTCTATATCAGAAAAAGATAAAGTTATAAATAAAGATTATTGGTGGTTAAATACATCTTAATATAATTTCTAAAAGCATTTGTGCTATTTTATAGTCAATAAGTTAGTTAAGATAAATTTAAGTTTAGTTTAAGTTAGGTTAAGTTAGTTAAGTTTTAAAAAAAAAAAAATATTAAACATTGCTTTTTTAAATTTTACAATGATGTATTTATAAGATTATATTACAATAGTTTTGTACTTTAAAACAGAAATAATTTTACTTACTATTTATTAAATTTAACAATAAAAAAATCCAAATATTTTTAAATGTTAAAAATAAAATATTTATACCTTGTTTGTTAACTTTGTTTTGTAGGTTAAGATACTCATATGTAAAAAATATAACAAAATAAAAGTTTATTTAAAAAAAAAAATAAAAAAAAAAAAAAATCGGGTAAGAAGGATATTAATTTTCATTTCAAATTAAGTTAATCGTTAAATCTATTAATTTAAGTTAATTTGAAATCAATTTTATTACACGTGCACGGCCATTTTTCTGTACCCAACGTAATTTTAGACATAACTTATTTTTAGTTGAATTACATACTAGAGTTACACTTTTTTTTTGATACAAATGAGTTTACATTTAATTGGTCCAAGAGATTTTTTATTAAACTTCATATAGAAAAAATATTAAATAGTGAATTATATAATATAACAAAAAGTGTAAGTTATTTAAAAAAAAAAAACCAATATTAAACCATTAATTAATTTCAAACTCAATAAAAAATATTTTCTTATGTGCCCCTAAAAATATGCAATAATTTTTTAATTTATTAATTTTCATATGAATAATTATAATTATTTTCTAATAAAAATTAAAGTAAATATTTTAAAGTAACATATGATTAATCCTTATTAGAAATTATAAATTCAAGATTTATGTAAATAACACTTAATTATTTAAATGAAGGTTATTTAACTATTTGTAATAAGGTTATTACTAAAGGATTTAATTGGAATTATATACATATGTATGATATGTGTTATGAATCTGAATATGAATAGATTTGTTTATAATCTTAATAATAATTAATGTCACAAATTAATTCATTTTAAATACATTAACTTATATATGTGTATATATATGTAAAACAACAAAAATATCCGTTCTTAAAATATATTATTCAAATGAAAAAATTTTTAATACCTTTCATATCCCTTTTAATAATAGTTTTATTTGCAGACTAAAAAATGGATTATTAAATCATAATTCAAAAAAGATTTAACCATTATTATAATTTTGTATTGGATAATTAAACTATTAATATTGGAAAAATCCAAAACAAGATTATATTATTATTAATTTTAAAAGTTAAACTCTATAGATTATATTGTACATAATAATATTCATAAAGAAATTAAGGATAATTTGTCCTTTTAATATATTTAAAGGATGTAATTAAATAATAATATTCCAAAATATTTTATTAATGTATATATATATATATATATATATATATATTTATTATATAAGCCTAAAATTTGATTTTACTTAATATAAAATTATAAAATATTCTAATAATAATATATACAACATGTTTCACATAATAATATAATAATAACATTGCAAAGACAGTAAGCTTTTTTTCAATTAAACTTACAAATATTAATATTTCAATTAACGAGGCTCGAAATCTAACAACTCCACAAGAAGATAAAATGTTTATTTTAATTAAATAATTTTAAAGTTGAAAATATTGTTTTCTAACTGCGCTCGAAAATCACTCTGTATCATAAGTATATTTTTGAGTGTACCTGATTTTCATATACTATTAGAATTTTTCTTAATGAATTCCACGTTCAATTTCTACGTATGTATACTTAATTACATGTAGAATGACTCAACTTATTTTTATTTTCAGTAAGCTTGAAAACCTGTGAAACTGACTAGAAACTGCCTGTCTATGAACTAGGCACATATTGACAGAATGCTGGACGTATTATAGTTAGAATTGGTTTTAATCAATTCCACATGCTGCTAATTACTGAGTTAAATAATACAATACGTGATTACATGAAAAATGTCCTAGATTGCATTACTTAAATTGATAGAATCCTATTTGTTATAAATTATCTACTATAATTTTTTTTTGTATCTGTAAGCTGTAATTTTTAAATTAAATTACTTGTTAATATGTTACGAAAGGGGTGCGACTATGGGCAAGAATGAAGTCAAAAATCAGAAAAAAGTTATATCAATTTTACTTGTCGAATCCGAATTGCTCGGCTTATACATCTGTGACGTTATACTCCACTCTAAAAAATGTTTAGAGGTTGGTATAAAACAAGTGCTAATAAAAACTGCGCCACCCAGCGTTAAGTTTGTTAAGTTCGCTATTTACTTAAGTTAACCAGAGGGTAAAAGTTTCATAACCTTTTTTCTCTCATAAAAATTGAATAAAATGTAAAATAATTTAAAATATACAATTCCTTTATTAAATATTCTATTTGATCTTATCATTTATCTTCCTATATAATACCATGCTTTTTTTATAATTACAAATTATGAACTTATGAGTAACTCTGTACTTTTATAATATTTGCGCCATCACATATACTCGTATGTGTTATAATATAACACACACACAACTATACACTATAATAATCAAAAGTAAAGATTCAATATTATATGTGCATACATAATATATAAAACAAAAATAAAGGATTAATTATATGCAAATTATACTTCCGTTAAATATTTTCGTTATAATTGACTTTATAGTGATATTTCCTGTTTAACGGTATATGATTTAATGTGTTATTTTCTTTTCATTTTCACAGGAAAAACAAAAAAGTATAAAATCTGATTAAATTATATTGCCAAAATGGTTACAGCATTTATAGAATAATAAATTTCATACATAAAAACAAGAAATAATAATTTCGGAGAAGGAATTTCATTAATAAATTTTTTTTTAATTAAAAAGAGAGAGACGATAAAATTTTGTAAATATTTTTAAAGCTAAATAAGCGGTTTAAATTATCACACCAATTTGATTTTATTTTGCAATTCCAACAATTTTTAAGCTCTGAACAAAAGCATTTAATTGTCATTCGTTTAATATTCGATGCCTAATGAATCTTCTAACAATTTTGTGAAGCTTCTCAGGAAGCATCTACTCTGCCAGACTTTTTTAAACGACATTGTTGCTCTATAGTCCAACTACAATTGCGATCTGTAGAAATTATTATAACTATTGTTTTATTATTAGCGTTTTTTAAAGCGTTTTGAGACTAAATAAGTCAACAATTTTGGTTCAAAACTGATTAAAAATTTATAGCTATTTCAAAATCTTTTACTCGCTTTAATGCTTATAAAACAAAAGATGTTTCAAAGTGTGCTCAAAACAGCCTTAATAAACGCTGAGCACTGTAAGTTACCCGAATCAAAACATAATTTAAGTATCGGATGGGTTAGTCGCGTTTACAAGTCGCGTTGTAGATGAAAGCACACAAATGATAAAAGTAATTCGTTCATAACTTACATTCCCTGCGATAGAAATTCGCTTTACACCGTACTGTGTTTTCACAAATTTTTATATCCATCGTAGAACTTTACAAAATTTATGACCACACCTCTATAGCTTTCAACCGCAACTTTTCGCTCAACTTTACCATTTTTTCTCCCTTGTGCAAACAAAGCCTATATTAAACAAGTAATGGAAAAAGTCAAAGCTTTTTAAGAAAGCACATTTTCCAAAACTAAACAATCTACAATAATAAGCTCGGGGTAAAGAGTGTATGAAAAATAGTTTATTATAATTTTTTTTAACTTTTGTTAGAAATTTGTTAAATAAGTAAAATGGAAAAAAATCAACTGATACTTTTTTAAATTTTTGAAAACCCTTTATTATTAATTAGTATAGGTGAATTATATACTACAATGCAAAATATTTCCAAAAATTTGGGCAGGTATTCAAATTAGATGTTTTAAAAATTCAAATTTTTATATTTTGACTAATTGCAATCCCTGAATGTAGGGCCATACTAAAAAGTTTTCTAATAAAATAACTTATTTCCTAAGATCTAACTCATCTCAAAAGTTCAAGTTTCCAACTTAATACTACTTGACTACTTGGATTAAATTGTTTTGGCCCTTATACACGCTAGATGGATCTAAATATTTTGTTGTAATAATATGCCAATTTAAAAATATATATTTTAAAACTTAAAATTTAATTTTTACATAATAATAATCCACTGAACCGACTCAGGAGGTCACGCTGATCACAAATATATATACTTTTTCTTTGCTCCCTTTCTTTCGGTGACGGTGAATCCATTGTTGAGAGAAAGCTGCTGTTATTTGTAATAGTCCATAACTTAATAACCAATTTTAAAGTTATAAACAGGATGTTTCCTAGTTAAGTGAACTTCTATAAACCACTGCATAGATACTTATGCGTGGATAAATTTTGTGTATGGGACTAAGTTGAGACTCCCTTAGTTTCTAAGATATAGGAATTTACTTAACACTTAATTATTTAACACCCTGTATAATAAAAATCTTTATACGAAAATAAATAATAACTTAAATTTATTTCGATTAAAATCACCTCATTTTAAAACGATTCATTGGTATTATAATAAAAATTACTATAGAGATTTCATAGCATACAAGTATCATAATATTTATATTCAATAAAATAAAATAAAATGTTTTTTTGATTAGAAATTGAAAGTCCATTAAATTAATTTTTAAAAATGAATAAAATTTAAAATTCTAATATTTAATTTATATTTAAATAAAGCCATAACTTAATAAGAATTCCAATGAACAAATATTAAAGTTTTTTTATTTTAATACAATTATTTTAATATGACCATAATAAAATTTTAATTAATAAAATCAAAAACAATCAAAAAAAAAAACACAAAAGAAAAACAAAATCAAAAAAAGTCGTATTTTTAATGAGTTTTTGGTCCCATCTTGGGACAGAATAAATAATTAAAAATGGTGGTTATTTTGGTATAATTTTAATATTATAACACTAAACTTTATTTCATCTAACTTTATTTTTTTTATGAAATCGTTAAAATTAAATTTTTTATACTATAATAAATAATGAATTAAATATTTTGTCTATCTTAACCGTCATATTCAATTATTTTTATTAATATTTTATTAAATTTAATGCATTTATAAATTAAAGTAATTTTTTTTTTAGTGCAGAATCAAATTGACAGTATTTTTATTCTAAAGGATAGTGCACAACTATCAATTTTTTTTTTATCAGTCAAAATTGTGCGTAGTTTACACTGTCAGTCGGAAATGTTGAATATGTCAGTTCTTTTGACAGTATAGACTTTTGGGTAACATTATCATAATATGTTATAAAATTTTGGTTCAATATTAAAAGGAGTTAATTTAAATATTGACTATTTTTTAAAATTGAATAATCGTTAGATAAAATTAATAAAGCAAACTCATAGGCTTCAAACTTCAGTTTAAGAAACTGACAATTGAGTACACAATATCGGTTGAACTTATTTAATAGGAGATACTATTTACTTTGTATACCGATGCGAAATATCGAATAATTTCTCTACTGTTAGTTTTCTATTAGTTCAATAATTCGTTAGTTGTCAATCAGTTCATTTGCTATTCGGGTAAAGTACAAAAAGAAAGTATGAAAGTTTATCTTACGATTAAAATTGTTAAAACCCACCACAAATGGTAATAAAAATATGATTCAAAGGTCAAAAAAAAACCAAAAAGGTTTCGTTACTTTGCCTACGCAATTATTTTTTTTTTCGTAATAAACTTTTCAATTTTTCACCTACTTTTAATATTTAAAAAAAAAAATAAATTGAGTTATTTTAGTTTTTTTAAGATAAGTTTACACGAGAGAGTAAAATTGATAGAATTGAGATTTATCAAATTTTTGTTTAAGTAATCAATTTTACTTGCCAATTAAATTTCCTTTTTAATTAAAATTTGAATATAAAATGAAGTTAGAGGGCTTTAATTCATAAATTGTTAGACTATTCTTTATAAAATCCAATAGTTTGTCTTCTCTGCACCCATTCTCGGACCCAATATTTTTTTTCTATAACTTATTTTAATAAAATAATAATCAATTATAGTAGACGAAACTTTTAATTGTCCGGAACTCACTCATTATTCAGAACAATTCGGAATAAATTTGCCTCTATGTAATCTATTTTCAATTCAACTAAATTAATTTCTCTAGAATAGCTAAACTTTAGAAAAAAATGTTTAGACATTGTGTAAACGTTCTGATCAACGATTAAGCTACCGAACACTTAATCGGAAGGTCTCTTTCATTAGTTATATATAAGTAATATCGTAACTTAAAATATAAATAAATATTTCTTCTATTTTCCTATCTCATATAATTCTTGTGTAAAAAAATAATAGATGCCCCGTAAAATTTAATATTTATGTATTTATAGCTACATCCAAGCCAGCAACGGGTTATTAATAATATGATTAACGAAACTGATGCTAATTCGGAATCTGAAAGTGGGTGCCCGAAAAATTTTATCAATTTAAGCTTCTGGTGTGAACTTAACTTAAAAAAAAACAGTTAATATAAAAAAATTTCCAATTCTAATGAATCTTTTCCATTATTTTTGGTCCACTTTTTTTTTTTTTTTTGACTAAAAAAGAAAAAAATAATTGACAAAGAAGGACAATAGATATACAAGAAAGGATAATAAAAAACAAAATATGTTTTTCTTTAAGAAAAAACTTAACTCATTTTTTTTGTTGTTTTGATTTCCATTAATATTTATTCAATTATAGAAATTATATGATCCCTTGGAATATATTAAAATGATTTCTTCTATTTTCCTATCTCATCCAGAATTCTAAGACATTCAGCATCCTTTAGATCTATGATAAATATTGGGGCTTTTCTACTGAAGAATTTAATAATATTTTTATACCCACACAAATATAATTCCAAATTTTCAATTACGTTTGTGACGCTGTGAAACAAGTGGTCACAAACGTCTTTACTAAAATCAGTTACTTTGCTCAACGGGTTCGAGGAGCTGCCATACAACTTCTTTTTTTTTTTAATATGAGAATAACTTATCTGATGGAGTTGCGTATCTATAATTATGTCAAAATTAGACTTGAGCTATTAGTCTGCACAAAATTAAGTTGGTCAATTGAAAGTGACTCGAATAGCTGCCATCTAATTTATATTTTTTTATACATCACTCAATTTCTAATACGATGTCTATTCAATATTCTGGCAAAAGTAGTTAATCGGATTTAATAATATTTGTATAATCTTCATATGGATATCCTAGAGTTAACTGGAGTAGTGTAAGTTGTTCGAATAGCTACCATCCAACTTATATATTCTTTAATACACAACTCAGAGTCTAATTAGATGTGTATTTAAAACTTTGCCAAAAGTATAGTTAGTCAAATTTTACAATGTTTATATAACATTTGTGGTAGGATAGCCTAGAGTTGGCAAAGCCTAACTCTACTCTCTTTCACATTCTTTACTATAAATATTTGTCATAAAACGTTTCCAAAAACATGAGACCAGCTTAAGGGTACATAACATTATTTGTATTTTTTTACAATAAAAAGAAAATTATTCAATTTATTGGTTTCTAATTTTTATTTAATATTTATTTATTTATTTACTTAACATATAAATTAAAATTATTTAAATTATATAAAAACAAATAACTAAGGAAAAAAAACAAAAAGAAATACTTGTGTACAAAAAAATTTGATGGGTAAAATATAAAAAAAAAGTCTTGAAAGGTCGAGACGAATAAATTAAAAGACAAAATCAAAATCTTAAAATAAATATAGGACTAAAGTAATAAAAGGACAATGGCATTTAAAAAAATTATAAATTAAAGTATTTAATTTGAAAACTAATTTATAAATTTTAATTAGAAAATTTATATTCAATCAGATACTGTTTGAGAATTTTGACTGCAATCTAGAACCCAGTGGATAAGTTAGAATTAGTTAGCGGCTGGGTGACACAGTAGTTACAGTACCGACCTGACATTCGAGAGGTCTGAACTCAAAACCTTGTAAAAGTGAAAGAAAATTTTTATCTGATTTTAAACTTGATTCAGCTACTGCCCCTCATAAGTATTTACATAATTTGTTCTGACTCACTTTCAACAGTGAAATCGGTCATCAATGGTAACAACACCGAAAATTCCTAAAACTTATGTGGGTTCCGGTACATGCGGGTATAAAAGGAAATAAGTTTGCGATAAAATAGCAAAAGAAGAGGCTGATTCCTCTCTCGTCTTACTTAGCTTCGAAAAAACAAGTCACATCTAGTTGAAGAAATAAAAAAGATAACCAAGCATGAATCTCATTTCTGTAAACAAATCAACCCCAGAAAAAAAACCATCATCCGTTTCAACAAATTCAAGCAGAAAGGACCTGACGGTGTACACAAAATTTAGAACTGGGCATACTATAATCACTCACCAACACATTTTTAACAAAGAACCACCTTCAACTTTTTGCAACAATGAAATGATTGCAACTAAGCACATAATTAATGAATGTTTAGCAATTGATACCATAAGAATTCAACAAAATATACAACCGCTTCACTTACTTTCGGAAGCGACAGCGCAAAATGTTACAACTTACGCAAACTTCTTAAAAACACTAAATATTTTCAATAAAATATAAAATTAGAGATAGAATACTGTTCCACATTGTGAGTTATTGCTCTTTCCACATTCAGTTAATTCAGTGATGTAAAACTCGAAGGGAACTAAAAGAGGACAGCTGATATATGGTAAATACATGATGAATCAATTGGAATCTAAAACATTCTATACATGTCATACAGTCTAGTACCATCTCATTTAGTAATTGTATAAGGAATTCATTATTATTGAGAATTTTGCACATCTGGTACATTTCCTGTTGCAGGAACTTGTACCTATACTATACAGAAAGTCTTGTAAGTCTAATTGTTATTCAATTAGCTACTAAAAAAACAACCAGTACCTATTAAAAAAATTCTAAAATTCTCTTGAATGAGACTAACTTGAATAATTTAATTTAAATCATTTGCTCTGCTTCTCTTCATATGATACGCTCTGTTCCTTTTCTCTAATTTAATTTAAGATTAAAGGAACAGTGCACATCCTGTAACTTACTTATTAAAACCTTCTATTTTTAATTAAACAACATGTAATGCAGTGCAAAATCTAACCTCTTTTAAAGATGCGCTTTAATAATTTCAATTATTTATAATTTTTAAATTTTATTTTGTAAACGTGTTATGACTGAATCAATATTTCTCTTTCAGTCAAAAAAAAATTCGTTACCTTTTAACAAATTTCACCCTAAATTCTAAAACAGTGTAGGTACTAACCTATGACAAAAGTCATTTCCATTCATTTCACACTAAAAAAAAGAAAAGCAAAAAAAAAAAAAATTTAAACCATTGAAAAATACACTTTCAAAATAAAAATAAATTTCTCTTTTTGAAAAATGATTTTCAATACCACTTACTACCATTAACGTGATTGATTTTTCACTGATTTGTTTTTTTGTAAACCACTTTTATTGTACACTTCCACCTACAACCATAACCTCACTTTCGAAAAAAAAAAAGAAACCTAAACAAAACAATTCAGGATGTCCCGAATTTTCAATGAAACAGGAATGCCATTTTAACAAAAACAAAAAAAAAATGATAAAGACAGCAAAAACAGTAGCTATAACTGTATATCCTGCGAATAACATTTTCATTCAATGGACATAAGCAATTTCAAATTTGTTTAACCTGAAACTGTACCAATTGGGAATGGATCTATAAAAGTACATGTTTAATTATTGGGTAATTTTGTATTGTAGTTTTTTTTTAATTTGAAAAGAATGAAGAATAATGCACTTCAATATTATAGCATTGACTCTAAGGACATCTCAATCTCTAGACGACATAGAGAAACTGGAGTTGGGAAAGGTATATCATTTGAAAAATTCAACTTAATAAAATTAAAATTACAAATTACTTAGGGTATATAATTTTATGAGAGGTAGGTTGTGACCCCAGTATTCAGGAAGCTTTATAACCATGCGGTATGCACTTGCACTTGATGACTATAGCATTGACTCTAAGGACATTTCTATTACTAGAGGACATAGAGAAACAGGAGTTGAGAAAGACTTAATAAAATTAATCTTTCAAATTACTTAGGGTTAATGATTTTATGAGAGGTAGGTTGTGGCCTCAATATTTTGAAATAAGGTCTATAACCAAGTGTTATGAGGTCAATTTATTATTAAAATAAAATTCATATGCAATAAGTGTGTGTTTCTAATCCTCGCAAAAGCAATTACATACTAAATGTTAAAAGGTTTTTCATTGAACTTCTGAATGAGTTCTTAGTTATGAAAACAAATGTGGTTGAAAAGGAAGAATCGTAGGTACTTACAAATAAGAGTATATTTGCTACAGGATGATTAGACTGACGTTCATGGAATTTCTAAATTATAAGTTCGTTTTACACTTGCAAAATTGAAGAAAGAGCACTCAGACCGCTTAAAAACATTTGTGGGAGACGAATCCCGTACCTTAACTTAAAAATCCAAATGCTTAGTCACTCCATCATTACGTAGGGTTTTATTATAATGTAACTTAAAGTGCCAGTAATACTGGTAATTAATATAGCATTTAAAAGAAGTTTGGAATCTAAATTGAAGCGTTAAAACCCTAAGAAGTTAAAAATATGTTTTCAGTCAAATAATGTTCTTTGTTTTTACAGTAGTTTTGTTATTTCTATTACAATCAAAGAAACCACAGCCATAAGAGAAAACATAAAACTAAATTTTATTCCAAGTGAGCGCACTTAAGGGTTAAAACTAAAATAAAGAAGCCAAGAACAATCTAAAATGCTCAAAAGAACAAAAATAATTTGAAAAAAAAAAAATTGAAAAACATTGGAGTAAAAAAGAATAATTTATGGGTCAACCTCAACAGAATTTGGACTTTGTTTTGTAATTTTTTTTTATATTTTGAACGTGGGGACTTTCTACTTTTAAGTTATTACACTGAAAGTACCAACATTTTTTTTTTTTTTTTTGATCAAATTACAGTGTATTGGTAAAAAATACACATTAAATATAACGATATATTAAGTAATGTATATAATAATACAAACATAGTACAGTTCAATATTTTATGAACATTTTAAATGCTTTCGATTGTTACAAATTAGAACAATAATAGAAAGAGAAAGCAATAATGTTTAATTAAAGAATTATTAGAAATAAGTTAAAAGAGTTGCCATCTTATTAAAAATTTATATCGTAATTAAATATTAAAATTTTGTAATTCACTTTTTTTTAAGTATTTATGACTGTTTAGTTTTTAGGCTAAAAAGCTTGTCTGTACCACACGTAAATTTTTAAAAAAAGTGAGACATATTTAATATTCTAATTATTAGAATTCCTCATTCAATTTAAAGATGAGATAGAACTTGGTCTTTTGACATTTCCAAAACTTACAGTTTTATTTGTTATATATGATAATAATTTTGCATTTAAATTATAAGGTAATTATGTATCTGTGAGTTATACTATTGAATTAAATTATTTGCTTATATTGTTATATTGTATTGGTTATGCCATTAACGTTAACCCAATAATGGCTGAATCGAGTGAAAATCCAGATAACAATATTTTTCAGGATTAATCGGGTTAGAGTCCCGACCTCTCTATTAAACGATGGGCACTTTAACCCCCGTGACATCCAGATGTAAAGTCATATTTAATATGTTTGAATACTCAAAATTAAAATAGAGTATGGCAACCTAATACAATAATTTACAAATAGAACAAATAAAAGAATTGTAAACCTTTTATGAAAAAAAACAAAACCCGCAGACAATTAATTTTTTTTTTAAATTTTTTTTTTTGGAAATTTCGACAAAAGGCTTTCCACCACACTAAAACTAAAAAATATTACATTTAAAATATAAATAAAGCTAATAAAAATCTTTTCCAAATTTTTTTTTCCTTTCTCTCTCTTTCAATTGTCTGATAACCCCTTTCAGTTACTCCTTTTAAAGAGCATATAGTCACAATTTTTATTAATTTAGTGTTCCCATGGCAATTTGTTTTGTTTATGTATCAAATAGAACAAAACAAGAGAGAAAGAGACAAACAAAGATATAAGTATTCTGTGGTATGAAATCTCCTAAGCGTTAACCCCTTTCAACAAATTTTACCAGTCCCTCCAGAAACTTAATAACACCTAAAACTGATTTTATTACAATTCGATTTAATTTTTTTTTTTCTTTCTTTCTCTTTATACTTTTTTTGGGGTAAATTACCTTTATAAATTAATCTTAAGACTTCTCTCTCATTCATTTTTATTAGATTTTTTCTTTTTTTTTTATTTGTTGTCTTTGTCTTTTTTTTTGTGTCTTCTTTTTTAACATTCTTTTCTCTTATATAACTGGTATTGTTCTGAAATGTGAATTGTTGGTAGGCCTACCTAGAGAATGGACCCAAAAACAAAAAAACTATAGTAATTATTAGGAAGAATTGAAAGAATTGCTTTGGTTGATCATTTGTTATAGGATTACAATAAAAAATATAAAAAATCTGGACTTTTGGGCTAGTATTATACATAGACTTTGTAATTGGATTCAATTGACTTGTATATTGTTTCGATTCTTTGCGCGTCGCATAGAATAATTACTATGTAGGCTTGTTTTTTTTATTTAATAAAACAATAGGAATTGGGACTTTAGATGACATGTAATATGTGTTGAATTTTATCACGTATGTTTTATACTTATATGTGTATACCTATATTTGTTTTATATAGAAGTGACTACCAACATACATGAGGAAAATGACAATAGGAAAAATAACTTTTATTGTTTATTTTTTTGCAATCTCCCTTAGCCCCCTCCTCTAAATGTATCGTTTCTTAAAAAAAAAATAGTCTTTTATTGATTTTTTTGGTAAAATGGTTTCTTCTTCAAAGTGATTTCTGACCCATATTTCAGTTACAATCAACTCTGATAGTTTCAGATTCTTGGAACTATATATTTTCATACATTGGTATATTGATATATGTTTATGTTTTTGGGGGGATGAAGCAGTGGAATAAGGAAATTATATTGTAGGCTATTATTATAGAAAATCATATATTCTATATACTTTATATATATATAGTATATATACTATATCCTACTACATAGTAAATAATTCTATTTATAGTGATTAATTCAACACAATATAAGATAAATTATACTTTTGGATCATTTAATTGATTTTGTTCTTTTGTTCATTTTATTTTTCCCAAATTTTCATGTCCATGTTCATGTCTATGTCCAAGTTAAAGTTAGGTTTCTTTTTTTTTGGGAAATTTTTATTTGGTATTCTTCATGTGACTCGTTTAACATTGTCAAAGTTTCAGATTCTTTGGAATTTTATATTTTATTTTGTATAGAAGAAGAGGAAGACATATTATTATATTTTTTTACTTCATATTTTCTCATTTATTATTTTAATGATATTTTTTTTTGAAATTCTATATTATCTTAATCAGACAGTATACATTCTACACAGACATTATAAAATTTTGGAAGGGGATAACCCGGAAAAAACCAAATGCTAATTGATAAAATGTGATAATGAATTTTTTAACATGAAACTTGACATTAAAATGTATAATGTTATTGTAAGTTAATTTGGTTTGGAGTTTTATATTATATTATATATGGAATACTTATTATAAATTATAGAGGGGGACTTGAAGGAAAATAGTGCAGTAAGTTTTTCTAAAATTAAATTCAAAATTAGGCATTTTCTAAAATTGAGCAGCGACTGTCAATTTTGTAACCGAATAAGCCCACTAATATAAATGATTAAATTGAATTATTAGCCTAATATATTTCAAGTCAGGTAGAATTAATAATAAGTATTGTTTATGAAGGATTTTGTTTATTAACTTACTTTCTGGATCCTCATAACAATGCTGGGGCACAGGGCGTCGACAAATTCTCTCCACCTTCCACAATCATTAACAATTCCTTTTAGTTAATTTCTCTCAAACAGAACTCTTAATATTTCCTTTGGTATGTCTACTCGTCGGCTGCTTTGTGGATTTCATTCAAAATATTGCTTAGCCAGTTATGGCTCATGAAGATATATCCGATCCATCGCCATTTCTCTCTCGGACCTTGAGTTCTATCATCTTTTGGTTTGTTTTTTGTCCTATGTATATTTTGGTTATAATTTACGGGCAACGAATACTTACAATCCGGTGTAGAATTCGGTTTATGTACGCCTACAACTTTCTGGTGATATTGGCGGTTACCTTCCATGTTTCACAGAAGCAAAAAGTTGGCATTTTTTAAAAATTATTCTCTCTGAGAACATAGGACTTCCAAAAAAATTTCAACATATTTAATGCTATTTTGAGGTAGACTCTCATTGGTTGACCAGGTTTTCATATCGGAACAATTTCTTTTTTACCGACCTTCGTTATGTAATTTTTAGTCAAATCGTCACCACTATTCAAGTGCCTGCTTGGATATGACACTGATTGCTATTCTTAATGTCCACCTATCCATCTCCACTTTCCTTCTTTTATGGTCAAGATTATACTGTATTGTCCTGTAATTCTCCAAAATTCTGGAGTCACTTATTTCCTTAGACCTGTATTTTTTCAATGCTATTGTGTCTATTGTTTACGTCTCGCTACCATACTGGACTATTGATTTAACACAGGAGTGTTTTCCAGATATACCATAATTTGCCAAATATCAATGACAATTCTTAATACATTTGAGTAGTCTACGTATACGACTTCGATTTCTATACGAAAACCAGCTTGTTCTTCTCTCAATATTCTATCAATGCGAATTAGGATGAAGAGCGTCAGAAATTTCTGTAGGGTGTTAAGTAATGGGATGCCTCTCGAATTTATGCATTCTTATATATAGATTATCTTTTTTTGGCAATGTGATTATAACACCTTTTGTATATTCCATCTATTATGATCCAAGATGTAATGAACGAAAACATTTACTGCATAGGGGGGTTATTATTCATATCTCTTTTACAGTTATTCACATGCCCTCAGCCCCTAATACTGAGTTTATTCGTGACATGAATATACTATTGCAATCTAAGGGAAGACAATCAACATATTTTAGATTTTAATTCTATCGGAATCAATAATAACTGTTCCTTTTAGGTTTCTCTGTCTTTAATAATTTAATAAATATCTGATAGTAGTTCTTTTTTCATTCTAATTCTAAATTGATTCTAAGAACTACAAATAAACATTATTTCCTAATTAAATTAATTAAAAATTATTTTTAGTTAACAAATTATTAAATTTAATTAAGACACTAATGAACTACATTAATTTGAAGGTATGAGACAAAAGCAAGAAATATGAAGGAACGAATCCTTCGGAATATATTTATGTATTCAACTAAAAAAAACTTTTAATCTTTAAACTTTAAAAAATTAATCAATCTTTAAAATATAGTATTGTTATGCAATAATTTAATAAATTACACGTAATACTAAATTATACATCAATAATTTGTAATTTAAATAATGCTTGTAAATTAAAAAATCAAACCAATTAATTTGATTTCTATAAATTAAGATGTGGTTTTTAGATTAGCTCCTTATAAATCAGGAGTAAAAAAAAGCAAAACAAAAAAACCAAACAAAACCAAATGTTAATACACTATATTCGAAGAATGCTTGTTTCTTAAATGATTTAATCATTGATCGGTTTGTGGTTTTGAATTTTGATTTTCTCTCAAACCCAAACTTTCTTTTTTTTTTTAAATTTAATGAATTGATTTATTTTAAATTAAATTTGGTTTAGTAAATAGTTTTTATTTTTGTATGTTTTGAGTAAAATGTAAATAATTTTGAGACCTTTAACTAAAAAGGAAAAGTTTAAATATATCTTCAACCTATAGTTTAAAATTTATTTAAACAATCAAATTATTGATTAATAAATTTCGAAAATGAAATAGAAACTGAATTAATGAAATTAACGAGCTCCTTTTAAAGGTATAGTACATACACCTATATAAAGATATGAATTTGTTTAAATATATATATATTTAATGTGGAGAATTTAAATTGAACGAATGTTTATTGTGGTTTTGGTTAGAGAAGAATTCCAAAATAAATATTTGGATAACTTTTAAAGATATTCGAATTTTAAAGAAGTGCTATAGATAAGACGCGGAAAAGTCGAGTTAATCCTGAAAGGAGGACAAAATGCCGAAACTTATTAGAGTTTATTGTACTATATTCGGGAGCGTTACATAATCTCGGTTTAGTTATTCTTTTTTTTTTAAATCTCGTTTTTAGAAAATTTCGTTTTAGAACATCTCGTTTTTAATAGAAAATCAGCTTTTTAAGAATTTTAGCGTTGGATACAAAACCAGAATTATCAGCTTTTTCCAGAATATCAAAAAAGGGATTTTCTAAAAACAAGATTTTCTAAAACGAGATTTTCTAAATAGGAGATTTTCTAAACGAGATTTTCTAAAACGAGATTTCAGACCCACTTATTCATATATATTTTAAACTTTACCTAGGAACTGAGTTATTACATAGGAGTGAGTTATTACATATTACATATACAGGAGGAAAATATGAAAATTTTAAAATTTACCAACGAAAATAGTCCGATACTTCTGATCAGTCCGATTTCTTGTGAACATCTATTAATAACATAATTTTGATTTTAAAATTACTTAAATGAAGTATTTGTATATAGGATTACTTAGATTAAATATTAATAGTCATTCCATTTCCCCATACATTACATATTCAAAACATACAAAAAAACCGATTATTATATTATATCTAATAGTTTAATACATACACGAAACCATTAAAAACAACAAGGATGTATGCAGCTACCTTTTTCATTTTTAAAAGGATGGGGTGTACCAATAAGGAGTTAGGTTTTTCGAAAAATGTTAATACCAAAGATATTTAGGATATTCTGTAATATAAATTAGGTTTTAAGTGGGTACAGGATTTTAATAATGACGAATTTCAATTATTTTTTTTCCTAAGGAAGAGAGAAAGTTTCTAAAGACACCTGGAAAATAGTAGAATCCCGGAAGTCTGAATTTTCTAATCCAAAAAAGCCTCCTCCCCTATAAGAGAAATTAATAAGATGAGCATCCAAAAAGTTTTGTGAATATAGCAGGAAGCCTCGTTTCGTGAATGCTTGCGCTCCTTAAAACAGTATAAAAGAAAAAACAAAGGGTTGATAAGGAAGCCCAGAAGGAATAAATTGACTTTTTTCTTGAGTTTTCGTAAGTCTTACATATTGGGAAACAAATATGGGGAGAATGGATTTCACAATTTGGAGTCACGACTTATAAAATAGTTTCTATATTTAAGAGTTCTAGCTCGAAAAAGCTCTACTATAATGCGTTACATTTTTGCACATTTAACTAAACAAATACTTTTTATTTAATATTAAAAGTAATTTAACAAAAAAAAATTTCAAACTTTAAATAAACTTATCTGTACAATTTCCCACCTTCCTAAGCTCGCTGCATAATTTATTACAGGACTCGTATTAATTTACAATTCAAGTCGTGTTTATTTTCAATTAATTTTTCTAATAATATGTACAGAAAAAAAAAATTTCATTGAAAAAGTATTTATTTTAAAATATTTATTACACTTATAAAAGGGTCCAACAGGGTCCAACTAATTAAAATACATTGTAATATTAAACATACCTATTAATTACCATTAGGGTGATAAAAAAATAAAATATCATAATTTTAAAAAAAGGTAAATTAAATTTCTTCATTATTTCTCAAATATTATGTATAATTAAAAAATTAAGTACGTATGTATGTAATATGGTGTATAATTAATGATTTTATATTGTTTGTTTTTTTTTATTTATTAACTTTGACTAAAAATGTATTGTGGGAAAAAGTTGAATTTTATTTATGGAATCATTGTTGTCCATTAAATGTACAAAAAATTTAAAGATAAACTTGAATATTTTTTTAAATCAATAGTGTCTTTGACATTATTTAATAAACTTGAAAATAATTAGCATTTTATTTAATTATCTAATTTATATTTAATTTTAATTTAAACAGTCAGACATAATCAAAATCTAAGTTATACTTCTTACTTCGACAACTCCAATGTTACTTAAATAACCTCTCCATTTGATGCCATCAGGGTACAATATCCTTATTCACTCTATTCTATGTAAATTGAGTTTAAAATATAATCAATGCTCCACTGAAAGGTTTTTACAGAAACTAAAAATGTAACAGATTCGTAGAACTGTTAATATATAAGCTGCTTAACACAGCTTACGGAATTTCGACTGTTATACATGTACTTATCGATTATGCAACAATATTACATCCCATGTTTTTTCTAAAGTTGGGTAAATCATATCTGAAATATGTAAGGGAAATTAACAGTTAAGTAAAACGATTTATTTTAATAATATCCTCCCAATTTTTCGCTTTATCTTATATGATTTATAATTCCCAACCACGTTTCCCGAAGCTTCCATTTCTGATCCTATATTCAAAACCAAACTGTACATTTAAATCATAGTCTCCAATCAAAAGTTTAATTCAAAAATATTGTAATTTTACATTGTTAAATGCTATACAAATAAATTCCGTGTAGTTTCAAGGAATTTCCCATTTAAGGGTAATACTCAAAAGCTCAAGAACCGAGATGGTTTTGGCAATTCAGATAGACCATCATTTAAGTTTTGCTGATCAAAGTATTAAACTTCTTAATGACTTCAAATCAAACTTCAATTAAAAGACTAGATTTGCGAACACTCATCATAATTTGGTTAATTCGATCAATTAATTTAATTTTTGATCCCTTCACATCTAAATTTAATATCACAAAACTAATTCGATTCAAAATAAAATCCAAACTTTTCCCAAAACAATTTCAAAACATTAAAATAATATTAAAATCAAAAATAAAAATGTTAAATAAAAATTTTATCCCTAAAAATTTTAATACCATGGATAAAAGTAAAATTTTAATGCCATCAATCTTATAATACATTTTGTTTTTTTTTTATTGTGATTTACGTAAATTTTTTTTTCAATTTAACAACACTCAACCTACCTTTCTAATTTTTAAATACTCTCTAACTTTACTCTAGACCACAACAAATGGTATTACAGACTCCACTCCACCCAAAAGTATAACAATAAATAAATATAAAATATCTGACAACACTATTCCAAGGTAATCAATCATCATCAGTGTAAGTAATACATAAAAAAAAAATAATAAATTGTACATTATTTCAATGACTGCATACCTTCCCATTCACTTAATTTACTGGGCCCATTTTCTGTCCTCCTTCTTTGTGATATACAAAACCAAAAGTTAAAATTAACGAAGGAAAACGATTTACAGAAAAATAACTTTACTAATGTTTTCTTTTTTTTTCTGGCTGATTTTATTTAACAATTGTTTTTTTTTTCAAATTTTTCTTTTTTCATTGAGAAGTTGACATGTTTCCCAGTAAAATATCAAATAAATGTCAATTTTTTAAATTGAATTATTGATGGAATTTAATATTTTGGTGGTGTATTGATCTCAACAAGTGGCACTATGGGAATTTATATATTTTATTTTTTTTTGGAAACTTTTAAGAAAATATATTATAAATATTAAAATTATTCCCTCACGCAGTGTTTAGTATGCTAGAAAGCAATTGAGGAATTACCGTTATATCTTTAAAATTGGTTTTTGGGATAAAAATGACTCAAAAAATTACGATAAAACATTGTTTTCATGACATGCACTTCAAAATTTTGAATTACGTAATAGAATGTATTTTGATTTTTTAATTAAAGTATCTAATGTCTCATAAGTTTATGTTTGTTATATATATGTCCTTCTAATCGCCTTTTGTCCAAATATAAAAAATTGAATAAATAATTTTTTATTAAATAAGCACTCACAAATGAGTAGAAAGACTCTTAGCTTTTCTGATATCAAATTTATACAGAAATTTCAAGTTTTTAACCGGAGTATAATTAAACAAGTAAAACCTATTTGATCAAGGTTTTCCTTAATTTATTTTAAGCTTGTCATCTGTGTAATCAAGACATCTTACAAAAATCAAAAATTACCTTCAAGAACTTCTAACATGTAGAAATGTCTTAGATACAATCTTTTTAATAAATACAATTTATTTTAGTTTATATTGTAATCATTTTTGTATTTGAGTTGTATGGTACTCTGTATCTTTGAATTTATATTACTCAATTAAATTTTCGTTTTTATTATTATATTAATGTATCTTTTATAAAATATACATAATATTAATTATTGATTAAGTCATTAATTTGAAACCCAATGATGAATAGTAATTGAGTCGAGTCGAAAATCAAATACTCCAACCACTGTGTCAAACAAATTGATACCCAGTTGCTCCCAGTGAAATAAAAATATATTTTGAAAATTCTAATGATTAGTTTTATACAGTTGTAGTTGTATAATTATTATAAAATATAAAATTAACATTTATACAAATTAGTTTAATGTAATTATAAATTTTTTGACTATACTTCAATCTTTTAAGTTAAAATTTTTAAGAATATTGACTTAATGTGACTTGACACCAACATTGACAGATAAAACACATGTGCTGTACTTATTCATACTTAAATGAATACTTTTTTATATGAATGATTACTATTAAATTTGTTGATTTGTTTGTTTGTTGTTGTTATAAATAGACTTAAGTGTATTGTTTTCGTTTTCACTTTTTGAATTTTTTAAATATTTTCAATAAAATTTTTAAAATTTCTTTAAATTTTTCCTTTTCGAACTATTTCTGGTTTTTCTTTTGTTTTGTACCGAATGTATCTGTGTAAGGGTAGGTGAAAAAAATAAGTACAGAGATGGTAAGTACTGAAAATGGTAAAATTGTCAATAAAAATTAAATTGAGTTTTTCTTATTCTTTTATTCCTCAATATATATAGAACAATTTTAATATAATTCCCATAGGACAAACTAAATTAAATCGTTATATTACTCTACTGAATTTTATTCTATTGTTTATTAGTTAAATACCATTTTGTTTTTTTTGTACTCTCTTTTTAATTTTATTGTACATAAAGGACACAATAAGGAGTAATTCGTTTAATAAAATTGTAATAAAAAAAAAAAACCAAATGTACTTTATTATTGGGTACGTTTAAAAATAAAAATAAAATTTTGTCAATTGGTGTTTGGTAAATTTTGATATTTCAAAAACATCAGTCCCTGCATTTTTAACCACGAAACATAGTTTTTTGGACTACACTTGTTATTGGGGTTTTAGGTTCCGTTATAGGTCCCCAAAATGCTAAAAAATAGCTTCATTCAAAATAACAAAAATATATAAAAATAACTAAATTATTCCAAATTCTTAGATTTTTAATAGTAAAAAGTAATAGGTGCCAATAGACTGAAATTAGCAGCAGGCAAATTTGAAAAAAAAATCCAAAAATTTTGTCAATTTTCAGAATAAATTTTGTTAATTGGTGTTTGGTAAATTTTGATATTTCAAAAACATCAGTCCCTGCACTTTTAACCACGAAACATAGTTTTTTGGACTACACTTGTTATTGGGGTTTTAGGTTCCGTTATAGGTCCCCAAAATGCTAAAAAATAGCTTCATTCAAAATAACAAAAATATATAAAAATAACTAAATTATTCCAAATTCTTAGATTTTTAATAGTAAAAAGTAATAGGTGCCAATAGACTGAAATTAGCAGCAGGCAAATTTGAAAAAAAAATCCAAAAATTTTGTCAATTTTCAGAATAAATTTTGTTAATTGGTGTTTGGTAAATTTTGATATTTCAAAAACATCAGTCCCTGCACTTTTAACCACGAAACATAGTTTTTTGGACTACACTTGTTATTGGGGTTTTAGGTTCCGTTATAGGTCCCCAAAATGCTAAAAAATAGCTTCATTCAAAATGACAAAAATATATAAAAATAACTAAATTATTCCAAATTCTTAGATTTTTAATAGTAAAAAGTAATAGGCGCCCAGAGACTGAAATTAGCAGCAGGCAAATTTGAAATAAAATTCTAAAAATTTTGCCAATTTTCAGATTAAAATTTCTTAATTGGTGTTTGGTAAATTTTGATATTTCAAAAACATCAGTCAGTTCCTAACTTTTTAACCACGAAACATGGTTTTTTGGACTACACTTGTTATTGGAGATTTAGGGTTCCGTTTTAGGCCCCCGAAATGCTAAAAAATAGCTTCATTCAAAATAACAAAAATATATAAAAATAACTAAATTATTCCAAATTCTTAGATTTTTAATAGTAAAAAGTAATAGGTGCCAATAGACTGAAATTAGCAGCAGGCAAATTTGAAAAAAAAATCCAAAAATTTTGTCAATTTTCAGAATAAATTTTGTTAATTGGTGTTTGGTAAATTTTGATATTTCAAAAACATCAGTCCCTGCACTTTTAACCACGAAACATAGTTTTTTGGACTACACTTGTTATTGGGGTTTTTGGTTCCGTTTTAGGTCCCCGAAATACTAAAAAATAGCTACATTCAAAATGACAAAAATTTATTAAAAAAACTAAATTATTCCAAATTCTTAGATTTTTAATATTAAAAAGTAATAGGCGCCCATAGACTGAAATTAACAGCAGGCAAATTTGAAAAAAAATTCTAAAAATTTTGTCAATTTTCAGATTATAATTTCTTAATTGGTGTTTGGTAAAATTTGATATTTCAAAAACATCAGTCCCTGCATTTTTAACCACGAAATATAGTTTTTTGGACTACACCTGTTATTGGGGTTTAGGGTTCCGTTTAAGGTCTCCGAAATGCTTAAAAATAGCTTCATTCAAAATGAAAAAAATTTATAAAAATACCTAAATTATTCCAAATTTTTAGATTTTTAATAGTAAAAAGTAATAGGCGCCCATAGACTGAAATTAGAAGCGGACAAATTTGAAAAAAAATTCAAAAAATTTTGAAATTTTATATTCTAGAAATTTCGAGAATATTTTTCCCAAGAAAATTAAGGAAATTGGATTATTGGAAAAACAATAAAAAATCAATAAAATTTATATTGCATTAAGTTTTATATAATAGTCTAAAATTAAACCATTATTTTAATATATGAGTTATATTTTAATATAATATATTTTATTAGAAGTCCTTATCCAAATATCTAAATCTCATTTATATTGCAGTATTAAATTAAACTTTTATTTTTGATATTTACATCCCTCAAGAAATTATTTTTAAAGGAAAATGCATTTTAAAAAATTTTATATCAAATTTGATCTATCCGAATATCTATAAGTATTATTATACGAGATTCGTATAAAATCGTAGATTCGTTTTAACTATGTACTTTTATTTTTACACCTTAATTTTCTACTCAATAAAATTAAATTGAATATTAAATTCACTCAACCCAAAAAATTAAAAGATAACTTACTTCTATTAGTATTTGTAATACGTATATTCTTTTTCAACTATAAAAAGGACAACGACCATAAGTACTACTGTAACAAACAATATAATATTGATGATAAAATAAAATTCATTTATATTTATTGCCTAAAAGTATGCAATTTTATTGAACAGTTTAATTTTGTTGGTTTTTTTTTATTTTAAAGATATGAGAACAATTTTATATATATAGTATATTTATAAGTTTGTAAGATTATGTGACTTTCAAAGGAATTTAGAAAATAAATATTAAAGAATAATATTATGCTAGTGTTAAAAACTCATTTAAGGACATTTTTATATAATACATATAAATTTTATAGAGATTTTGATTACAAACAAAATAGGGTTGGCAATATGGATATTTGAGATAAAAACAGAGAAATTTTGTTTTGTATATATATATATATATATATATATTTTCTATTATTTTGTTGTTGTTATTAAAAAATTTAACTTCCAGTGTATGTACATATTATATGGTCAAAGAATAAGATATTATATATTTCAATTCAACATATATATACATTAAAGTTTGTATGTTGATAATGGTACAAGTTAAACAAAAGGATTAAAAATTTTAAAAATTTATTAGTTTATAAAATAAATATATATATGTTTAAAAATTGATATCTGATAATTATATTCAGAATTATTTAAAAAGTAAATTTTATATTCAGAATTATTTAAAAAGTAAATTTTTTCTTTAAATTCAGATTTAAGAATTTAGAAGTCTAGAAGTATGCAATTTAATTAGATATAATACTTAAACCACAAATATATTTTATATAAATATTTACAATAAATAAATAAAAAATAAATAAAAATTTTCTATAATTTTTTATTTCCAATATCCATTTGAAATTTTGTAGTAATAGTTTAAGAAAAAGACAACCAGTAGAAGTATCCGATAGTAATCAGTAAACTTTTAAAATTTTAACTAGGATATATAATATTTATGGTGCTATTATGATTAAAAATTAAAATATTCTTATATACCTTTTCTTTTCCATTGTTTTTAAAATTTTTTTATTGATAAAACTATTTTAATTACTTTAAAAAAAATCTACAGAATATTTGTACTCCATTGGTATAAAATAACAAAGATATTTTTAAAAGGGAAAATCTTTTATTTGAGTCACAACAATTACTACAAAAGTACAAACATTTTTTAATAGCTATTGTCTTTCTTTTACAATTCTAAAATCTTAAAGACAACTGGACAACTGGTTTACATGTTGTCACTTTTCAGTTGTCTCAAACAACATATTTTGTAAAGTGTTGTTATTGACAATAACTATATTTGAACTTCAAAAATAGAATTTGTAATTTTGACAGATAATTAGGTTGTATTGTCAATCACAACAACAAAGTTATTAAAGACATCCCTTTTTTAGATTGTGTTGGAAATTACAACTGCACCGTTAGATTTCGACTACTAAGAATTGTAATCAAAAGTTTTGATTATCTTTACAATATATTTTAACTAAAATTAGATTATTTTTGAGTACCAGAAAATTACCTTTAATAATTAGATTACTTCAAAATGATGTTATATTGACCCATGATTACTTTTCTATGATTTCTTTATAGGTACTAGAAAATTATCTCTATAATAATTTTGAAACAACACTGCACATTATTCTTAAATAATAGAGGGTAGGTAATCACAAATAAGGTCAATTACTTTTCGACTATTACTAAGTAATCCAAAAGAATAATATTAAAAAAAACTTAATTAGAATCATAGATTATATTATGATTACAAATAATCGTAATCAAAAGAGTTTGTATCTGAGTATTTTAGTAATCGTATAAAAATAAACTAGATTACTTTTTGATATTACTATAATAATTACAATTACAAGAAAAAAGTTTCAATTACTTTAAAAATTACTATTTTTAAGTAATCTAAACAAATATAGAAATATAATTTAAAATATTTGGATTACTAATTAACTCCGTAAACAAAAAAAATTGAGATTGAATATTTTTAATGGTATAGTACTGCAAAATAACGGTTATTTTTATAAATCAGGTAATAAGTATGTATTTAAAGTGGGTACTTGTACTGCATTTGTTCTAAGTTGAGCACAAAAATAACCGTTTTATCCAATTAGTTTAAATTAAAATCAAATAAAATTCCTAAAAACTAGTTTCTAGTTCAAATTTAGTTCTGAAATAAATTAAATACTCATGTAAAGATGAACATTTTATCAATTACATTTAGTTTAAATTATAAGATCAAAAGTTTAAAAGTGCTTATGTATCTATAATTGTAACATTTTTAGAGTACAAATTTATTTGACCTATAGATAATCAGATCAACTAAAATTCTTTTAAATTTTATTTAATTTTATTTATATATTTAAAAATAAAATATTTAATATAAAAATAAAATTCTTTCATTGAATTGTTGTAACATTCTTGGAAATACAGAAAAAAAATAGAATCTTTTTATCAAAAGAATTTTGAAAACAGATAAGGAAAAAAAAATATTTTTACCAAAATAAAAAACCATAGGATATCAAAATAATATAATAATAGAATATTAAAAAGATAAAGGGAATTTCAAATCAATTATTTTTAAAAATCAAAATTGGAATTCTTTTATATAATTATTATATAATTTTTTTTGATTTTTTAAAATTTATATGCAAAATTTATTTTATTATCCAAAATAAAATAAAACCAAATATTTAATTTAGAATTCAATATTTTATTTTCAAAAATATATTTTATATAATTTTTTTCAAAATTAAATAATCATATCCATTAAGGGAACGTATTTATTATCGTATATCTAATAATAATTGAACAAATCAAATCATATCATATTGCAGTGAATTGAACGTGATTTTAACTGATAAAAATTAAATAATATTTTATAATACTTATTTTAAAAATATATAAAAAAAAAAATCCATCAAAAAATTAAATGACATTATTTTGTTATAATTTGATAAGTTAAACTTTAAAATATGTTTATAAATATTTAAATAAAGATAATTTAAAATGATAATTTGATAATTTAAAGATAAAAAATAATAAAGATAATTTTAAATTTAAATTATTTTTTGTAAAATTCAGTTAATGCTCTTCTTAATTCTAAAATAGATATAAAAACACGTACTAATATTTAGACTAAGAGCACTATGTATTACGTACTATATCACTCTAATGCTTATATTAATTAGGATTCAATAATTGATATAGCGTTTTCCTAAACTTCTGGCCACGTTCTTTTAGAAAATCTAATTTTTAAAAAATAGCGTTTTAGAAAATCTCGTTTTTATATTTTGGAAAAAACTTATAAGTAGTTTCAGATTTTGTATGTATCCAAAATGCTTAATAACGAAATTTTTGAAAAAATCAAAATTAGAAAAAACCAAAAGCTAAAAAAAAGCCAAATTTTCTAAAAACGAGATTTCAAAGATACCCAACGACAAAAAGATAATATTTTTATTTAATTATTATTCAATTTAAAAGATAATATTCCTAAAATAAATAACGTTTTAATGAAAAATAATTATAAAGGACTTAATTTATGCTATCAAAGTCGGAGTTTCAATGGATTCGCTCTCAATAACTTGGGGACGGCTATTTTAAGATATTTTATAGTTAGTTATAAAAAAATTGTTATTCGCTTATGATATATTTACACTCCCAAAAAACATTGTAAAAATATTCATAATAACTTTTTTACCTATGTAATACATATTCATTAAAAAAAACCATACTTATTTGGGATTTTAGTTTATGGGTTTTTGGATTTAGGGATTTGGTGTATAGACATTTTTTCCTAAAGTTTTGGGTAAAAGCTAAACAACCAACTTCAAAACACTGTAGAAACACAAATCTGCATTTAAAAATTCAAATTAACTTCCTTAAATAACATTCTAAAAATTAATTCCTAAGAAAAACATCCTAGCAAAGAAGATTTCTAAAGTTTAATCAACAACGACTCCCTGAAATAACCCCGCAAATAATAATCATAAAAACAAGGAACGACACCCCAGAAATTTGTCCTCAAATATAATGTTATCGGAAATCGATCTCAATTTTGAAAAAAAAAATTTGAAATACCCCCCCCAAAAATTGGATAAAATAAAATAAAATTCGTTAAAAATAATTTATTTTGATATCGAACCCCGAACCGCCGCTAATTAAATTATTTAAACTGAATTTTGAATCGAATACTGCAATCAAAAGAACTGAAATTCGGCATAGCTATTTCATACAAACAAATAAACCCAACTCATTCAGAATCTCTCAAAAATATTCTCAAAAAGGTAATAGCATGATTTTGAATCTAAATCTAAAATCTTTCCTAAGTAAAGGATACAGAGAATACTGGCGTGATTTTTAATGAATAACAACATTTAATCCCAGTTTAAATCAAATTCTAAAATTTTTCCTATTTTTCTGAATTTAGTGCTTTGTGCAACAGTAACGATCTCTTAATTATTGTATATGATATTAATGTTTCCTAATTGATGATATTTTAAAATGGGGGATTATTTCGTTCTATTTTTAAGAGTTATTCTATTTGTGCGGATCACTATATTGCGGAAGTATTTCATTTTTAATTTGAGGTGTAATGAAAGAATACTTAATTGTTTTTTGGGGTATTATTTCCCCCTTTTTAGGATAATTTTTAGCGGGACTATTTCCGGAAGCTACTTTTACTAACTATAGTAAAACATAGAATTATAAATTAATTATTTTTCTAAAGAAACCTAAAATCGACTTTTCTTAATTTCTATAAAAACAAAATCTTCATGTCCTTTGTCCAATGACAATTTCAAACTCTCTTACCTAAATACAAGTTAGCATCATTTATTCAATTATTGCGCTAAATTTCATCTTAAAATAAAAAAATTTTTATATCTTTCGTCCTTTTTTTTTATTAAATTATTTCCCGCATTGTTTTTTTTTTAAATAAATCGTTAAATACGTTATTTAATAAATCATTTTTCATTTGTTTTTATTTTTTTGCTTTTTTTTTTTTTTTTTTAAATAAAGTTAAACAAAATCATTACTTTCTTTTCCGCCACTTAAGTTAATTTACCAGAAAATATCGTTTATATAATATTATACATTATATACATATAAATATTTATAATAAACATAATATAATAATATAAAATATAAAAATAAATAATTTTGACCTGATGAGATTTTTGTTGCTATGATTTTTATTAGAGTCCTTTTTTTTTAATTTTATTTTTTGTGTTTCTTTAGTTTTGATTTGATTTGATTTGATTGCCCCTGTATTTATGCACAGTATCTTTATTATACATATGATACAAATTGTATTTTGTATCTATATATATATATTTATTTATATATATATATATATATATATATATATATGTATATAAATTTATGTTTGTTAAGTTTATTTTTATGTATTTAATATAAATAAAAATAAATCATTTGTGTAAGAATGGACCAAAGGATATATATATACATATATTTTTTTTTTTTATATATATAAGACTATTATAAATAAATATAATATAATGAAATGATGGGGCCACTTAAGTGAAATGAAATGATGGCCGTCATCATGAACATCATAAAAATGAAAGTTACAAAAAAACAAAAAAAAAATGTCCTTAAATCTTTTCATAACAATATGAACCCACTTATTATTTTTTTTTTTTAAAACCATTGAAAAACATTGGATGAACGTCGGTTCGGTCGTCTACCTTATCTACCTTCATCCTTATTCTAACCTCAACTCACAGAAAAAAAAAACAAAAAAAAAAAATATTAATTTTTTTTTTCGTCCTTTGTTTGTTTTTTTTTTTTGTTTGAAATCAAAAAACAAAACATTTTTGTCTCCCTTTTGTTTTTTAACTTGATTTTTTCTCTCTTTTTTTCTTTTATATTTTTAATATGATGAGCCCTGATTGTTTATTTATTTTAGAAACATATCCATCAAAAAGGATAACATATTATATATTATATGTGTGTTATCCTTATCTAAAAATAACAAAAAAAAAAAAAAAACAAGAAATATAAAAAAAACACAACTAAATTTTAAAGACTTTTGTTTTTGTTTTTTTTAAACCTAATAAAATAAAATTTATGTATGTACATTTGTATGAAAAATTAAAAAAACGATAGAGATATGAGAAATGTATATAAAATAGATATAAAATAGAGAAATGTATTTAGGTACCAAGAGCTTCAATATATACCTATCACAGGTAAACTCGTTGTATATACTTGCTAACTTAGGTCTAGAAACTGCGTCTTCCTTGGTTAAATTAAACCTAGCTCATCTTTTGACGAGACCTTTTGAATGATTTTTTAAAATTCGACAGTTTGAGGAGAAGCTTGTCTTTTCGGGACCCTAATTTTTCAGCTGCTCCGTTGTCAATTGTTTTGATTTTTATTTTAAGGGAGATGAAAACCTTAAAAAAACGCAACTGAAAAATTAGACCACCTCTGGTAGTGTAAAACTTTTAAACACAACTTTTACAAAGAGGTTCCCTCGTATCCAAAATAATCGGATATAAGTATAGGAATCCGTTTGCACAATATAATGTCTAAGAAGTCAGGATGAGGGAAACTGATTCGAAGGAATATATTATATATCCATTAAGGATTGAATAGAAATCACAGTAGGATTTAGTTTATTTTCTCAAGTTTCTTTCTTGAATTTTTCTAAATTTTAAAATTTGGGAAACACAATGGAATTGGTCAGCATCGTATGAATTTTTAAAAGATTATTTAGAAATCATTGCCTATTTTGCCATAAACAAGGCCTAGATTTTCAAATATAATTTGCAATACTTATTTTATCAGAAGAAAATTAATCAGAGCTTCAGTAAGAAATCAATTGAGTTCTGAGTAGTTTTCTCAT
The DNA here is from genome assembly GCA_963082915.1 of Dolichopus griseipennis. Classification (NCBI taxonomy): domain Eukaryota; kingdom Metazoa; phylum Arthropoda; class Insecta; order Diptera; family Dolichopodidae; genus Dolichopus; species Dolichopus griseipennis. The sequence goes on from OY720445.1 coordinate 39,507,893, forward strand.
ATGTCTGTCGATATAGCATGGTTTCTTTAAAGCTCCCGATTCTCTTCCGTAGCTGTAACGAAACTTAAATTGGATCGGATTGATGTTATTATGTTTGTTGAGGAATAATAGTTAGTCTATTATTTTGCACATCAATGTACAATTATTTATTAGCCAAATATAAAAAACAAAATCGAATTTTTAATGTTATTTATTTTCTATATGACTATGGGATAATTTTTCTTTCAACCGGAATTCATTCGAATAGCCATGATATCGAAAAAAAAATAAATAAATAAAAAAAAACAACAAAAAATAAAAAATAGAAAAATGTGAAATGCCCATCCATAAATGAGAAGTTAATAAATAAAAATAAAAGGCGGAAGTAATTCAATTAACCAAAAATTGATTTTTTTTTTTTCTTTCATTATCCTTTTTAGTTCAAATTTGTTTTGTTCTTCTTTTTATTTTTTAATAGTATGGTAAGCTAAAAAAAAAATCTTTAGATAAATCTATGGATTAGCTTGTAGCATAAAATATATGGCAATGTATGTGTAGAATTATAACAAAAAATATGTTTTCCAGAATTCTTGGACACTTTAACATAGCTATAAATTCTTACTCAGTAAAATTCTTAAAATCAGGACCTTGTATCCCACTATTCGCGCAAAAATTCATCAGTTGATAGCTTTTACAGTCAAATCCCCGAAAGTATCATAACAATATTCTAGAAATTCTGTATTTCTGCTTTGTTTCACTTACTTGTTTAGTTTAAGGAATCTTCCTGGAAATATTTTACATGTATGAACCCTGAGGACTGTCATTAGGATTATCATTTTAATATTCAGCAGATATTATAGTTTATTGGTTTGATAACTGCTTTACTAATAAGTGTAGAGCTATAACACTTATTAGTAAATGCAGGGTATAAAATCTATTAAATAAAAATTCATAGAGGTAAATTCTTAGTTCATGTGCATTTCCATGAGTTCAATGAAGTTAAACTATGCATTGCTTAGTTGTTTCAAGGCTTTCTAATGAACATACCTTTAAAGTATTTAAAATAAAGGTTTATATTAAGTTTAGAAGGAAGACAATGCAAACTAGCATATGGCAGTGAGTCATGGCTACTAAAGAACTCCATTTAGAATAGGCTGCAAGTTTTTGGAAGTAAACACTGGAGAGTCATAAGCAGAACTTTCTGGCCTAATTGAAACAGCAACAATGAACTTAGCGAACGAAGAACCCCTTGTAAAGCAAACAACCAGAAGAAGATAGAAGTAGTTCGACAATTAATGACACTATTTTGAAATCTACAAGGAGGTTCTAGAGCAGAATGACATAGAAGCGCACAGTCTTAGAAACAATAAGTAAATGTAATCTTTCCTGGAACATTATATAAGAAAAAGCTTCAAACAAGGAAGATTAGAAACTTCAAATGCTCTCTAATAGAGTAACAGAGAAAAGAAATAATCAGTGTAGCAATTTAATGGAAAATATGGAGACATAAGTTTGCCCGACCAAAATATATATATACTTTCACTGCACTAATCTAGCTACAGCCGAGTAATCAACGGCTTAATGAATATAAATGATTAAAGAAACTGAAGCCTAGTCTTAATAAATTTAGGTGAATGCCCCATACTCGTTAAAGGAGTGAAAAAGGAATAAAAGAAAATCTTTTTAAAAAAGTTTGGTACCTACTTCAAGTTAGTACTTTTATAAGATTTTTTATTTAGCTATTCTCACTATATTTTATTACTGAAAAAACGGCAACACTATTTAATAGCATTATTTAATAGTTGTTAAAATATTAAAACATAAGTTGTTTCTTCAAATAGAAAATTGAAAATAGAATAAGGCAATAAAATTATGAGAAAAATGAATGTGCCGGAGGTGTACAGAAAATTTCCAAAAAAAAAAATTTATGAAAGAAAATTATTTTATAACATTTGGGATGATATTGAACTAAGATAACTACTTATTAGTTTATAATATATTAAACTTTTTTTTTATATAAATAAATATATAATAGATGTATTTGCAGCTTATATAGTTTCTATTAAAGTATAGTCACTGTAAAGTACAATATTATTATAACAAATAGATAATTGTTAACCCTTTAAAAAATAAATTTATATGGTTAAAATCACGTTACTAAAGACTAAAGCTGGTGTGATTGCAAATGGGCGAATTTTAAAAGCTTCCGAGTCAAGGTCAAACGAAACGAAGTAGAAGTTAGATCCTCAGAAATTAATTGAATACCTATAACTTGAATACCTGTCCAAATTTTTGGTAATCATTTATTTTTATATAAATTTTTTACCCCAAACTTAGTATGAATTACTTTATAATATTGAAAATATGCCTCTTTTAAAAACCCTTGGTTGATCACTTGTTTACTCTACAAGTATAGTATATCTGACTTCAAAATTGTATATATGCTGGAGTATTACAAGTCAAGCGCTCAAAATTTGTTTATATGCAAAAATGTCTACAAAATTCTGCATTCAATATTATTTGTCTAAGCAGATAATTTTAATATATTATTATGTATAGACGAATTTGTAGATGTGGTCAAAAAATCTACATTAAAGTATTGTATTTACTAAATTTCTACAAAGTGTTATTCTACTATTATTTCTGCACAGAGTGGTTGTATAATCTACATTGTATATAAAATTGTCATTCTGCAGTTATATCGCATACATATGTAATTTTGAAGTCCGTCTATATGTTTGTTAATATTATTCATGAGGGATGTCATATGCTGCCCTAGCACATAAGCCTTGCGAACTAGATTTCACAACTCTTTTATACTAAAAATATTAAAGTAAAATACATTAAACATTTTTCCTCAATATTTCGTAAAACATATTTTTTTTTAAATCTAATAAATATTTTTTATCAATTTTAAAATACACCTAATATAAAAGTGTACCGATACCAGGACACAATTTTTTTTTTCAAAATGATAAAATAAAATTATTTTAAAGAAAAAAAATTTTCTTACGATTAAATTAAGATCCAAAAACCAACAGCTATCAACAAATAAAAAATTAAGATACCATAAATTATTCCTCATTTTATTTTTAAGGATAATAAAGGTAACAAAACAAGGATAAATTTATTTTTGATATTGTTTGAAAAAAGATTTACAGGTTCATAGGTACAATATTAAAGGTAAATATAAAATGTGAATACTCATTTTTCATTATTTTTGTATTTCTCTCTTTTTCTGTTATCTTTTACTCTCTCATTTAAAATGTAGACCTTTTGATTCAAAAAAAAAAAAAATATGAAATCGGTGTGGTGAAAAATTATCAAATGAAATAAAGCCGAATGATTTACAAACTAATGGAAATGAAGTATGAGTAGAATTAGTAATTCTTGCCTATCTCCTTATTCTTAAAATCAAAAATGAAGTTTATAATTGGTTACAAAATCGGAGTTGACCTCTTTGCCATTATACTCGTATATGTAAATATTTAAAAACTTTCTTTCAATGAATATTCAGCTTAACAGAACGTTTTAATATGAAAAAAGAAACATATATTTTCAAATGCTATGTAAAGATATATATGAAGGATATCAAAAATTTGTCCAAATTTATAATCTATAAATTTTTAATTTACAAGGCTTTTAAAATACGGAACTAATTTGCTTAGAGTAATGAAAGCCTCCTTAAAATAATTATATAATTATTTTAAATGTTAAACTGAAGTGAATCGATTCAACTTAATGTCGTAGGGTTTTATTTCCCATTTACTCACTCCATTTTTTTTTTTTTTGTCTAGATTCAACACCTAGGGTTTTTTTTCCAATTTTATATTATAATGATAATTTAACAATAGGGATGCATAAACTATATGCAGACATTTTTTTTAAGAAAAAAGGTAAATATCACTTTAAGAAAAAATAACATTAAAAAAAAAAAAATATGAAAATAAAAATGGAGACAAGATAAGTTTTAAAATATACAAAAATAAGTATTGAAAAACATCAAAGATTTGTAATACAATTTAAATAAATAATTTTTCCGGAATTTAGGGACTGAAGTTCCGAAATAGATGAGACTACAGAAACGATAAATTCCATTTCCATTATTGAATTCCATAAAATTAATTTTTTTTTAATTTATCCGAAACTTATTCGGATTTCAAATTATATTTCTTTATTTGAAACGGTGTAAAACTTTTTTAAACCTCTGGATAGACGGACATACAGGCAGTGTGGATTTACAAGAAATATTTTTTTTTAAAAATTTGTTGAAAACGTGCTAAATGCATAGAATCTTAAATTGAAAATTGATTTAAATATATGAAGACAAAAAAAAAGGTCGTAAATTTTTTCGAGTCAACAACTTGTTGAAGAATATTATTTTTTTTTAAATCTTAAAGGAGCAGAAGGACAAAAAAACACAATCAAAGAACATTATTTTCAAATTAGATTTAAAAAAAAATTTTATTTGTGTAAATTATGTATTCTGCTTATGTGAATAAAATAATTGATTTTCTTCCCATCAAATCGATACATTCAATATTTTTTTTCTACTTAAAATATTCAATTTTCCCCTTAGAAAAATTTTTTAAAGGTTCATCCCATAAATTAATCAAAATGATTTATTTAAATTTTTTTTTCTAGACCAAAATCAATAAAAAAAAATTTGTTAAAGTAATTTTGTAAAGCAATTTTTCAGGCTTTTTTATAGAACTTGGTATTATAAACGCATTAAGCAGATGAAGTATAGGGATTTAAAATAGCTTTCCCGTTGTCTACTCTGAGGATTTATTACTTGACGCCTGCTCATATTTTCCCCCTTTGTTTCATTTCTTTAGCTACTATTCTTCAGTTGGTTATTGATGATATTTAGATTTTTCAATTTACCTGGAAATGTCTTTATTTGATTTCTGAAGAGCAATTGATGTACGGGACGTTCTTAGATTGCATCCGCTTAGTTCCATTTTCCAATTTTCATTTGAACTGTTATAATTTCTAGTTTCATTAAAGATTACAGTTTTATATTGGTAGTCCTTCTAGATTAATAAGAAGTCAGGCAGGTATTTATTATAAAAATTAGACATATATTATTAATCGTCCGGCATTTGTTTATTCACTAAAAATGGAAGATTTTTCGAAATTTACGCATTTAATTTATTTAGTTATATATAAGTATCATTTTGGGTTGAAAACTGACACTGCGTCACAACAAATTGAAATTTTCATGAAATTTTTATTTGTTAAGAATTAGATTATAAAAAATTGCTCATTTAAAACAATAAGAAGTCTTTTTTTTTTAAACTAAATTAAATATATGTTTTAAAGATTAAAAATAAAAATATATTTCAGTTTAATAAAAACATTTTAAGATTCCTGAACTTATGGTTGTAAGTATGCAAAAAGAAGAAAATTAGAAAGCCACTTAGTTATTTAATTTTTAACCACAAGCAAGAGAATTAACAAAGTGTGTATTTCGGTATTCAAATAGGAACACCGAAATTCAAAAGGAATTCAAAATTAAATTTATTTTAGTTAATTTAATGAAACTTAAGATTTTATCACACATATAGCCAGTTTATCAAAAATTTGTCTAATTTGAACAAACCCAAAAACAATGCATATGATTAGTTTTCGATATGATGCAATATTAGACTTAACATCTAACTTGAGCTGATTATCTATTTCTGGAAGTCATTTGGAAGACAAAAATTTTTGAGGGAGTGCTCAACTCATTCTTCTGGTATATTATGCATATGAACAGTGTAAATTTTTTAAGTATTATATTAGAACGTGACATGAATTGAAATAAACAACTTAATCTTTCATGTTAAATACAACAAATATGAAATTTTATATAGCAAATTAAAAGAATTAAGGTATAATTTTAGTTATTATTACCAGGAATTGTCATTAACATGAGTCAAAAAAAAAACTTAAGATTGAAGAATTAATCCAATTAAAATGAATTATAACCAAAATAAATCAATTCTTTTCTAGAATGTTTAGAACAATTGAAAAAATTTGTATAAGGATTTCCTATTATTTTTGATTTGGTATTTGCTGTACAGTTCTTCATCCTTGAATTTTATCTATTAAAAGTTATACCTGTTACATTAACTATTACCACATTAAAACATTAATAAATGCTCTTTCTTTTTTTCCACTGTGTTTGTAATAACAAACGGATATTAAATTAAAGTTTCATTCAAAATATTTGCTTTTCCTGTATATTTTATACAGGTTCGGTTCTTAGCTTAAAAAAAAACAGAACGTTTAGAAGTACCTACGTATATTTCCTTTTGTTAACTTGCCTTTAATATATATTTCACTAAAATTTTTTGTATATATTTCTTCATTTCCAATTTTTACATTCTTCGCATAAACAACATGCGTAATCTTGGAAGTAATAGTTGACTTCATCAACAAAGTATATCCCTGCAAAAAAAAAGTTTCAAACAAACTTAAAAGACAAATATCAAATAAAAGTAAATACTTGCCTCAGAAAAAATTAAGTTTCCAGACCATAATGTTGCTGATTCAATTAAAACTGTTTGAAATTCACGTACATTTTTAATTAATATGTTAATTAACTGGATTAACTCAGTTTAATCAAAATTTGGAAGAAGTACTAAGCGTAATATTTAAAGTTCTGAAGCATTTTTTGTTAAAATTTCCAATTCATGTATATATTAGAAGAATATTTGATTAAAGAATTATTAAAATTAATATCTAAATGTTTTAATTTTTTTAATTTCAATTCATAGAAAAGAGTTTTTTCACTTATATGTATCAATTTATTCAATAATATATATTAATTTTTATATTTCTTTCAAAATTTGCAAGTATTAAAAATTGTAAACTGTTACAAATATTTGGTATTGACAAGAATTCAATCAGTTTATCTTGATCTATTATTGATTCATTATTTGTATTTTCCATATAATGAAGCAAATGAAATTTTTTATAATTCATGCTACTATTTTTCATCACAAATATTACAAATTGGATCATTTATAAAATGCAGTACTTAGAATACTTCATTTTGAATACTCTTTTGAAATGTAGGATGTATTTAATCTTCGTCTACTTCTCAGCTAAGCATTTTTTATATATTTTACATATTTCCAAAAATTTATAAATATTGCCGATTGTCTAAAAAATATATAATCTATATATATAAAAGCGAAAGTTTGTTTATTTGTTTGTTTGTTTGTTTGTTTGTTTGTATGTTTGTTTGTTTGTAGCGAATAGACTCCTAAAATGCCCAGCCGATTTTCATGAAAATTTGTATATAGGGGTTTTTGGGTACGGAAAGAAATCGTGGCCCAAAAATTTTGCTCTAACGGACCGCCAAGTTGGGGCTGTGGTGTAAGTATTTAAACTTCTTTGTTCTAAAATGAAAACGGTTAGACCGATTGACTTCAAATTTTGTATACGTGTTGCTCTTTGAGAATTGAGTAGACACTATTAACAGTTTTGGAATTTGTTAACCCATGTCGGGCCGACGGGTGGTCAAAAAAAATTTTGGGTCCAAATTTCGTCCGATTTTACGAAATTTTGCTTTGGCTTAAAAGAAAGTCCCAAAAAAATTTTTGTTGAGTTCCATTAACCCATTGCGGCCCAACAGCTTTTTATAGGTTTTTTCAATACTTTACTCTAAATTCGAAACGGTTTGACCGATTGACTTCAAATTTTGTATACGTGATGCTATTTGAGAATTGAGTAGACACTATTAACAATTTTGGAATTTGTTAACCCATGTCGGGCCGACGGGTGGTCAAAAAAAATTTTGGGTCCAAATTTTGTCCGATTTTACGGAATTCTGCTTCGGCTTTAAAGAAAGCTCCAAAAAAAATTTTGTTGAGTTCCATTAAACCATTGCGGCCCAACAGCTTTTTATAGGTTTTTTCAATACCTAACTCTAAATTAAAAACGGTTTGACCGATATTCTTCAAATTTTGTATACGTACTCCCCTGTGAGAATTGAGTTGACACTATTAACAGATTTGGAATTTGTTAACCCATGTCGGCCCGACGGTTGGTCAAAATAATTTTGGAAGATAATATTGTCAAAATTTGCAAAGTACTACTTTGGCTAAAAAGAAAGCCTCAAAAAATTTTGTTGAGTGATTTGGAAGCAAATTACGTCCAATTTTCCGACATACTGCTTTGCCCAAAAAGAAAGTGTAGTTCCGTTAACCCATTGGGGCACAGTGGCTTTTAATAGATTTTTGCGTTACTTAACTCTAAATTAGAAACGATTTGACTGGTTTACCTCAAATTTTATATGTGTGAAGCAACTTGAAAATGGAGTTGAGTCTGTTGACAGTCGGTCCTACGATTTTTCAAAAAAAAATTTTTGGAAGTAAATTACGTCAAAATTTGAAAAGTAGTTTGTACTGCTTTGAATTACAGAAAGTTTCAAAAATTACTAGAACAATCCTAGAAAAATGGTTTTAAAAAGATTGCTTTCATACATTTTAAAATTTACATGTGTAAACCGAGTGTAATTTTTGTGTTAACTTTTTGCAGTAACATCAACTTCAATTAAACCTCCATTGAGAGGCGCAGCAACGCGCACCGGGTATTAGCTAGTATATAATAAAAATTGTTTTTAAATATTATAATATAAATTACCTCTAAGGGTAAATCACTAAAATTACTCATTTTCACAATGAAATTTTCTATAACTGGAACAAAACACTATTAGCTAACGGGATTGATTTTAATTAATATTTTTAGCAATATTCTAGATTTAGAATTATATTATTTTTCTATATCTTAAGTATATATTAACTTATTATTAAGGCTCCGGATTTAAATGGATTTTTAATTTGTTTTCCGACAAGAACGATTTAATAATGGCTTTTGATTTTTTTTTTTTAAATTAGTGGTTTGCATTAATAAAATGTTATTTTTTAACATTTTTTAAAACAATTATTTATTTCAAAATTCAAATTTGCAAATGTCAAAGACGATTAATTCTGTTGGGTGGCGGCGCGCAGTGAGAGACAAATGTACCTAATTCTGCGTATTAAATTAAAGATGAGATGAGACATCTAGTACCATAAAAAAAAAGCTTACAAATAAGATATTCAGCTATGTGATTTCGAATTTTTCAAATGCTCAATAGCAAAATTTATACATACATATGTATAATTTTTGCCAATAGCATGTATTATTTCTGATTATATTATATATATAATTTCCGTTTATACTTTTTAAATTTTTCTACTGAAAAATAAATGGCGCAAATTATTCATAAAAATAAATTAACTACGATCCTTTTTATTAGTTTTAAAGCTTTTGATACTCGTATGTGGGTGAAACCAAATAAATTTAATAAAAATAAAAGGAAAAATACAATTAAAATTTTCTTTATTATTTTTATTACTTTTTTATTTAATTAAATTAGACAAAATAAAATCAAACTAAAATTCTCATTATCTTTTATTTGAAAGATATTATAACAAAATTTATGTTCTAATTTTTATTTTTAGTAATAGGTACCATTAACAAATATGAAATCAATTGGACTGGCAGTTTGGGTGCCGTCCATACACCTCCTTAGATCTCACAAGCATATAAAATATAAAAAAATTAAGATAATTGGTACTTGAATTATGTTATAAAATTGGGTTTTAATTGGATTAATTGGAGTGGTTTTTTGTGGTACTTCCCACACATTTCCCAAGATCTAAGAAGTATATTTTCGAAAGTAATAACGCTCGAAACCTCAAAATTTAATTCAAGTTAGTTGTGCCCAGTTTCCTATTTTAAAATAAATGAAGTTTGTGTATCTTTCAAACGCCTCTTGAAAAATAATTAGCATATCTTCAAATTGATAAAAATAGAAACTTTAAATTTCATACAAGAGTGTTCTGTTTTATTTTGTTTATGTTTCAGATATTTGACAGGAATGGAAGTAGTGATTCGGATAGCTGGCTTACGCTTCGTATGACCTAAGCATATTTTTGGAATTAATAAAGTTATAAAATTGAAATTTGGTACAAGATGGTTTTGTCAAGTTTGTTAAATGTTCCTGAAATCCGAGATGAGTTGAAATGGGGGTCTTGTAACTGTCAGTTGAATTTTTCAACTGAAGGATATTACTAAGTCGGTTGCATCGACTTACTTTTATTTCATTACTTGTTTTAATAATATTTAATTGATAAATAAAGTATTGAAACCTTTGCAACTGTACGAGTTAACTTGCAACATTTAAAACTTAAATATTGAACAAATTACAATTTTTTTAGAAAAAAAAAAAATTAATTAAAACGAGGAAGAGTGTAGTAGAGTAGACTGTGTCAACTCTGGGATACCCGTATGACCGTAACATATACATTATATCATCCGGTTAATTACTTTTGGCAAAATTTCAAACATACAGCTATATTAAGTGTAGTGGAATACTCATATAAAAGAAGGTGTTGTATGGCAGCTACTCGAACGCTCTGCAGTAGATCAACCAAATTTTGCAGTAACTTTGGCCATTACACTAAACTATTTTTGGCAAAATTTCAGACACCCAACTTCATTAGGTGTAGTGTAATGCTTATATTAAAGAAGGAGTTGTATGAAAGCTACTCGAACCCTCTACAGTAGACCAACCAAATTTTGCAGAAACTTTGGCCATTATACTAAACTATTTTTAGCAAAATTTCAGACACCCAGCTTCATTAGGTGGAGAGTAATGCTCATATAAAATAAGAAGTTGTATGGCAGCTACTCGAACCAACTGCAGTACACCAACCAAATTTTGCAGTAACTTTGACCATTACATTAAACTATTTTTGGCAAAATTTCAGACACCCAGCTTCATTAGGTGGAGAGTAATGCTTATATAAAATAAGAAGTTGTATGGCAGCTACTCGAACCAACTGCAGTAGACCAACCAAATTTTGAAGAAATTTTGGCCATAAAACTAAACTATTTTTGGCAAAACTTCAGACACACAGCTGTAATAGGTACAGTATAATACTCATATAAAAAACGAAGTTGTATGGCAGGTACCCGAACCCATGGTCCAAAATGGCTGGATTTAAATAGCGATGACGGCTATTGCAAAAAAAAGAATTTGCGAAAATTTCAAGATCCTAGTTCCTTTAGTTTTTGAGTTATCGTGCGGACGGACGGACAGACGGACGGACGGACATACATAGCTAAATCGATTTATTTTTCGATTCTGATCCGATCCATACACTTGAGTCTATATCTACCCCCCTCCTTCTCTGCGTCACAAACGCAATGGCAAATTTATTATACCCTTTGACTATATATAGTCATACAGGTATAAAAACTGACAATTCCATAAGGTTTTGATTATATAGGAAATTGTGCTTTTTTAAAAACCCATTAGTTTTTTATACTGCCTTTTCTATATATATTATATTAAATAATTATATTAAAATCACCATATTTGATCTTTATTTAATAATATTAAGTTTATATAATGTACATATAGATAATGTATAATGTTATTATACAGATTACAGGTTTTTATACAACGGTTCTTTTACCATTAATTAAATGATTTTTTCTAACTTGTAGAATCCAAAAAAATTATCGTATAATTCTTTTCAATTACCGTTTTAAAAAAATGTAACGGTGAAAAAGGTTAAAGGGTAACGGTATTAAAATGAAAATAATTTTAATTCAGTTATTGTATGTAATCATACATATATATAATATATAAAATTCAGGTGAAATTTTGGGTCATATGTGAGTATGTGACAGATAATCAACACATCAAAGGTTACAATATAATAAATTCACATTAGGTATCTTGATTCTAGAGAATAATAAAAAAAAAGAATAATAAAAGTAAAAATAATATATATATATATATAAAATGCAATAAAATAAAGGAAATTGATTTTTATTTTTCATTCATTATGATTTCCGTTCGTATGGTCTTCAATTAATTTCATTTTCTCTTTTTAATCAGGTATTACGATGGTATTATTTTAATCTTTCAATCGGTTTAATTTTATAAATTTAAAATAATATTTTTAATTAATATTAGAAATAATATTATCTATATATAGTTACAATATATACATTTTAAATTGTTTTATTACAAAATATTTTTACTTTTTTAATTACTTTAAAATTTATTTTAAAAAATTAATTATAATGATATTATAATTAAAAATTAAATTAAAAATTATTAAATTGAACTTTTGAGATATTTGGCCCACAATTTTAAAAATTTTTGACTCGGAACTTATATATTTAAAGTACAAGTACAATTACCAGTACCATTACCTGATACTCATTACTTTGTCAAGTACAATTACTAATTAGATTGTTATTCTTACAAAATTTAAGTATAAGTAAAAGTATCAAGTTAAAATATTTGTAATTCCCAAAATATTTAAATTTTGAGTTAAATTACTTTTGATAAGTTTTTTTCAAGGAATTAAGTACCAAGAAATACTTAAATATCAAGAATACAATTCTAGTATTAAGGTATTTAGCAAATATTTTTATTTTGCTTCAACTCCAAGTTGACTATAGCCACTTTGCTAGTTTTTGGGTATAGGCAGCCTATAAAAGCAGCTCTCTTTTACCGTTTTTAGATTAAAAATACATTTAACAGAACTCTTGTTATACCAATTTAAATATAGGACTTTTTTGGAATTTGCGGGGGCTGTAGCTTCGTCACTCTTCAAAATTAGGAAAAACCTTTGATACATGTAATATAATCATAGAGCATTCAATTTTGTATATAACAAAAAAAAAATTTTAAAAGTTATTGAAGTAGAAGGTGTTTAAAAATAGCAAAATTTCATTTTTCGAGCCCTTATAGCTCCTAAACAGGGGCTAGTCAAGGGGACTTGACAAACAAATTTTGATAACCGACTCCTTATAATTTCTGAGGATCTACCTTCTCCCAAAATTTCAAGACACTAGCTTGAACCGTTTAGAAGACATGTGTGGTGAAAAATTTTGCAACAATTGAGTTTTGCATAATGGTAAATTTGAGTACCGTATGGCAACCCTATACATTTGCCTTTTAAAAATTTATAAAGTTTATAAAACCAGCTATTCGTTTTCAGATTGAAAATATATCTAAAAGAACTGTTGTTATAACAATTTAATATTAGGGCTTTTTCCAACTTTGGGGGGGCTATAGCTCTGTAACGAGTGTGGCTACAGAAAAAAGTTCTTCTACGAAATAATTTTTTTTTGCAATACCTACCCATCGTTAAAATTTCTTTACTCTATTTCAAACGTTGTAAAAGTTTTTAAACACAAGTAAACATACGGACGGACGAACAGAGTGAAGCTACATAGGCACATTTTTACAAATTTTTTTGAAAATATGCTAAAAACGAGTAGTTTATTTTTAATTTCACTAAAATTATTTATTTTTGCAAATTTTAATATTTCCCCTACGACATGCATACTTCTTCAGTGCTAATATTAACAAAATCTATGTGCAGAATTACAAAATTTAAAATGAAAATTTTGAAAGCCAATTTTAACCCCTTTAAAGACATTTTTTCAGGATTTATAAACTTAATTCACTTCTCACAATACAATTTTTTATAAAAACACTAATTGTTTTTAAAGAAAATTTTTAAAATATAAAACTTCAAATAATAATCCTCCTACTGCTGGAGAATTAAATAGTGACCCAAGAAGCGAAAAGTTTACATACTCGTATATGTATGGTGGAAAAAGTACAACTAAATTTTTTTTTAAATTAAATTTTATAATTATTTTTAAGACAACACATTGAATGTAATCTAAATTTTATTTAATTCATATGTATCAAATAAATTCCTAGTCATAACAATTCAAAATTTGTTTTGTTTTGCAACAGAGGGAGAAAATATAAATTTTCTATATAATATATTCCTTTCATTTTATTATAATACGCTGTTTTGAACACATTTCCATGCACATGTACTCTTTATAAATAAAATAAAAAAATAAAAAAAAACTGTTTTCGTTTTTTTTTTTTAAATATTTTTTTTGTAAACTTTTTTTCTAAAGAAAATACATGGCAACAGAATTTGTGGTACGCGCTATAAAATAAATAAAATTTGAAAAAAGAAAAACATAGGAAAATTCCACCTAATTTTCCGCTTTTTAAATTTTCTTTTATAACAATTGTTTTTTTTTTTTCTCTTTATTTTTTTTTTTTGTACAAATTGAAATAATGAAGAAAATGAAAAACTGAATGTTGTTATTCTTTATTAATTATAAGGTGACCATCACACAAACAATTAGAATGAAGAATATTCTCGATTACTATTAGGAACAAATTTAATTTTAATTTATTTGAATTTTTTGTATGAATAATGTAACTGTTAAAACCAGTGGTAGAGGTCAACAACCTTTTAATCTAAGAGTTACAATTCGCAATTGGAGTTTAAAATAATTTCATAATCGATTTATATGAAATACGAAAAGTATTACAATACATAATATAACAACTAATACTAACGTATATATTGAAATCTTAGACGTTTTTACATATAATAAGATCCAGATATTATCTAATGTATTAATTGTATAAGAAGTTCATTAAGACCAATCTGAATTTATGTAAAAAAATATATGTTTCTTCCTTACATGTATCTAATTATGTTGTAGATAGCCTGGTATAGACACTTTTTAACAGTTTGAAAAACGAAATTATAACTTTAACGTGCCACAATTTTTCAAAAAAAAAATCATTTTAACATTACATGATTTTATTGTAATCACTTATTGTAATCCCTTTGTTTTTCCATCTAACCTAAATAGCTGTAGTTTCGCTACTAACGCTTCATTTCTACAAATTAAAATCACAAAAGTTTAAGTTTTTTAAAAGTGTTTTGATATAGTACGATAAGTAAAAATATAACTAATTTTTTCTGTAATTCAATAAACCGACAAATGGTCACATTATTTTAGGTAAAAAAATTTTTTTTTTAGAGAAATAAAATAAATAGATGTGAATAATAGGAATTCAACGATTAAATTTACGTACCTAATCCTTAAGAATTTGTCTTTTTTGTGTTCTTTTGTTGCTGTTGTATGGTGATGTTATTTTGAATACCGTGTACCATATCTCTAAGTAGTACTTTTTTTTTTTTGTTGCCATTGTTATGCATATTGCGTCATAAAATTAAAAAAAAAAAACAAAATGATGACACATTGTTTAAAAAAAAAAATTCCTACTATACCTATATTTATTTAAAAGAGGGTTTGAGAACGTTTTTCCGTTTGTTTGAAAGACGGTTATATTTTACAAAACAAATTACTTTTTACATACTATTAATGGTAATTTTTACTTTATATTATTTATTTAATTTTTTCTTTCAAATGGTTTAGTTGTGTTGTTTTTTGATGTTAATTTTTTTTTTTTTTTTCATTTAAAAGCATATAGGGGTTAATAAAATTCATGAATTTATTTAAATGCTATTGAAAGGAAAATTTTTTAAAAATGTTTATTTCTCATGAGTTAATAACATGTCGCATTTTTGTATTTTTTTTTTCAGAATAAAAATTTCTACTAATGTTAAATTAGAATACGATTCGTTTTTTTTCAAAGTTAAATATATTTTATTGGTATTGTTTTAAAATAAATTAAAATATTTTTGAAAGAAATTGTATATATTAGATGTGTATGTTGTAATCTCATGCTTTACCTGTAATGAACAATGTGTATAACTGTTCTGTAGTGACTGTTATTAGAACATACAGGATTTCCATAGCTCAGAGGTTCTCAGTGTTTCATAGTCCTATATATGATAGGAGGGGTCCAGGGGTAATCACCCCTGTACAACATTGAAGATTCGTTTAAGTGTCAGTAGCTAGCTGCAGTTATGGGCTTTTATAATAATATCATCCTTTATTGTTGAGAGAGTCACAATAAACTTTAATCAGAAAAATATTGATATTTTTCAGTGTTTTAATTAAATAACTGTAATTTTGTATTAAAAATTGTAGTCAGAAACTCCCTTTATTACCTACAAATCTATGAACCACTTTGCTCAGGACAAGCATGTAAAATAATTTAAATTATAAAAAAGTTACCCATGTTAGACCAACCCTTAAATATTCAAGTAATTGTAAGATATTTAAAACCAATCCTTGATATTCCAGGAAATTTAAATCTCCATTTCGGGATACCAATAAATCTTGTACAGAATTCGACCAATTTTTAAGGGTCGCTTAAGACAGGCTTTCTTGGGCTGATCCAATTCGTCTTCCACCCAAAAAAGCTGGACTGTCTCTTAGCTATCTCACTTTTCAACAGCCACACCGTTTAGTGGTAGACATTTTGTTTGTTCAGTTAATAATGAGAGGCGATTATTAATGGAAGTGGTATTACCTTCCTCTATATTCGTTAATTCGAGCAATTTAAACTCTATATTAAAAATGTTTAATATATGAATTCACTATTCAACAAATTACGAGGAATTTGAATCGATTACACGAATAGTAAGTGATATATACTCACGCTCTGGAATATTTTGATATTAATTTTACCAAGCTAATACTTAAAGCTAAACTTTACTAGAGCATTAACGTAAACAGGAGTTTGAGCACGATTGATTGACACGATTCATATATAATATAAACAAAATAATTAATATTATTTATAAATTGAGAGAAAGTATTGAAAGTGGGTTGCACAACGGGCCGCAAGGCCTACGAGTTAGGAATGCACATGCTTCCCCCATAGCAAACAATAACAACAACAAAAAGGTTGTCATGCAATCGAGTATTGTTAAGATAATTTGAACTTTTTACTTTTATTATCATTAATTCAAACTCAAATTCTTAATATTGTAACACTGTATACACTAGATCCAGTTCAAAGTGTTAATTTTTTGGGTTTTTTTAGTAACATACCTGCCTATTTATTATTTTCCCATTCTTAGTTTTTATTTCTAAGGAATTTTTTTGTTTTAAATAGTATTTCTTTTTTACTTAAATAGAATATAAATAATTTTTATGATCATTGTTATTATGTGCCTAAATATTTCCATAAAAAAAAAAAAATGTGGAAAAATTAGAAAAAAAAAATATTATGAATTTTCCTTTTAATTTTCTTTTTTTATTTTCTCGTACCACGTTTTTATATATTTGATATTTTATTATACGCATATATTTTGCAGTTTAATTTTCATTTGTTCTCAATGATGCTCAGATACGCTGCTTATAGGTATAGGTTTGATATTTTTGTAAGGAAAAACATTTTTTTGAAATTTCCATAATAAAAGCGATTTTTAAGTTAAGAAACTTAAGAACACAAACAAAATAAAATTCGTAAATCTTATGGAATATAAACAAGTAACAAAATAAGTGATGAAAATCAAACAATGGTTTAAGAAAAGGACATTTCCAGAACTATACAAATGTTTCATACTGAATTGCGGGTAAATAATAATGAAATTCATACTTACAATATAAGCCCAGTAGATTCAAGACAATCTGTTAGTGTGTGCCGAAACATAATGATAGAGCTTTATAGAGCGACTTAGAATTTTAATTTGGAAATATATGCACATCTGCATACATTTACTGATTTTTAATTTTATAGTCCTAATAGCCTTTGAATTGGGAGTTTTCCGAATTTTTATGCTGATTCTCAATGATTAAACTATCCCCAACCCTAAAAAATGTTTTGGTTGAAGAAACTAAGTTGAAACTTGCACAAAAATTTGAATCTTTTCTTAAAATTTTATTATATGTATAAGCAAAAATGGTTAAAAAATTAAGAGACATAATTCAATTACCTGACCGATAGCTCAGTGGTTAAATTGGCAGCTTTGAATCGAAAAACCTTGGGTTAAGGCCTTGGAAGTTTTTCTCAGCATTTTATTATATAATCAAAAATGGTTAAAAATTAAGAGACATAATACAATTACCTGACCGATAGTTCAGTGGTTAAATTGGCGGCTTTTGAATCGAAAAACCTTGGGTTAAAGCCCCAATCAGATCATATCTAATAAAAAAAATATAGTGTATATCATAATAGTTTAGAAGTTCATAATTACTTAGAAGTATGCTAAATAGGCAAAGGACTTATATAATATCAGGCAATATTTACTATTGTCTGGTACTACAAATCAATAATATAACAATTTAATTTAACCTGTTTAAATTTTACAAAAATTAATTTTTAAATAACGGTAAAGTTTAGTATCATATGGCAATCCTATACATCTGTTTTACATATTTTTAAAATTACAGAAAATGTATAACTCTTGTTATAACAGTTTAAATATAGGGCTTGTTCGAAATTTGGTGGAATTTAGTACCGTAACTGGTGGAGCTACAGAAGAAATTAACTTTTTTGCAATATCTATCCGTAGATTAAAATTTCATTTCATTATTTCAAACGTTGTAGGAATTTTATAAATACCCGGACAGATGGACGGAGAAATTTAAACTTCTTGCATATAGGAAAAGCTTTTTACAACTTTTTGGAAATTGTGTTTACAAATTTTAAAGAAAACAACAGAAAACAAAAATGTTAATTTAAACGAGAATAAAAGAGTATACTTTTAGGATGAAATAAACGGTTATAAAGAAAAAAAAAATCTACAAAACTGTACCAGTATATGGAGATGATATTAATTTATTTTATGTGCAACGTACACCATTTACACACATACCTACATAAGTTTTATATATTATATGTATTTAAAATATTTTTTTATATTTTTGGTTTTTCATTTACTCTGTCTAAACATTTGTTGGGTTTGTTTTTTTTTGTAATTTTTCTTTCCAAATTTTTCCAAAAAAAAACAAGAAAATTTATTTTTTCTCATGGAAAATTACAACATAAATTTACCGCTAAATGAAAATTTAACTTACTTAAAGAAATTTTTTTTTCTATTTTTGTTTTTCCAAGGAAAACACAAAATTTAATTCAAATAAAATATCTGTACTTTATAATAGGTGTTTTATTTTTATTTTTTTTGCTTTTGTTTATAAAAAGTTAGGTGGTAATTTGATTAACTAACACATATGTACTTTAATACAGACATTTTTCTTTTAAAAGAGTTTTCCATTTTTTTTTTTTGTATTTTATTTTAGAAAATTAAAATATATGTAAGAAATGTATATGGTAAGATTTTAAGTAATTTAAAAATAAAATATTAGAATTATTTTTAGATTTAGTTTGAATTGATATTTAAGTCGAAACCTAAAAATATGCAATTAATATGTAAAAATAATCAAATGAGGGTAACACGGCATACTAAGTATGGGTTGCTATAGAGATTCAAAATATATGTTGATGATTTCTCTGGCTTTTGAAAGTGCTTCACGAACCTAGAAGCAGATAAATTCTGATATGTTCCATGAGCCTGAGTAATAATATGAAAAAAATGTAATCTATAGGATAAGTTTTTACCAATAGTCCATCATATTAAAGAAAGTTTTTTTTTTAATTATATTTTATTCTATCAATTTATCAATTTAATATAATTTTTAATTTTTTCTAGATAAATTAATAAAATATTAAAATGAAAAATAATTATTGTTTTATTCTTTCTTTTCTAAAGAAGGACTTTGATTTGCCTCCGGATTTACTTCATACTGTTGTATTTTCAAATTTTGATGTTCAGACTCAAAATTAGCTTCAGAAATATTTTTTTGTATTTCTTCTAATATAGATGAACATGATTGAAATTCAGAATTATCGTTTGCTACTTCGATAAAATTCATATCAATTGGTGATGCAATTTGGTTTTCATCTGAGCTTGGATTATATTTTAATGAAAAGTCAATAAGTGTTTTATGATATGTAATAGATGTTGCTAATACGTCCTCTGGTTCCTCTTGTAACAAATACTTTCTTAACCAGTCTCTGTTATTAGATAGTTTATGTGCTTTACATTTTCTTCTATTCATTTCGGATCTAGTAACTCTCATATGTTTTGAATAACAAACTTCTTCAGTCAATTGTTCTTCAAAATTTATTTGATTTAAGTCTTTTTCAATTTTATTTAAGCTTTCTGGCATTTCTTTTAATGACTCATCATTGTTATTTAAATTACGTTCAGTTACATTTTCATTATCAGTATCTGAAGCTGAATCTAAATTACTATCAAAATCAGAACTTGTTTTAAAATTTTCATCATCAGATGAAAATTGTTCTTTTGTTTCTTTAAATTCTTCATATTCATCTGTCTCAGATGTTATATGTTCACTTTGTTCTGAAGATAATGAACAAAAGTTTTCTTCGACATTCAAGTCAACTACCTTCTTAACTTCTTCAGATTCATCAATTTCTACAGTTTCTTTTTTATTTTCTTCCATCAGGTTGAAAGTTTGATTGGATATTTCTAGGTTTTCTGTATTTACTTCTATCAGGTTATATTGATTTTCTTTTGTCAGTCCAATCTCTTCTCGAGAGTTCTCAGAGTTTTCTATTTCTAAGATTGACGACTTATTTTCTAATTCTGGAACTACAATCGTTTCATTATTTACAGTTGCATTCACTTCGTTTTGAATTTGATCTAGAGATTTTTGTGTTTCAATTGATTTTTGAAGCTCCTCTATTGAATCAATCTTTTCAGATTCTTCCACTCCTGCAATTAAATTTTTAACTTGATTTGATAGGATGCGATAGGACATGATTGGAACATCTTCCTCTAGTTCCTTTTCTTTTGAAGGAACAATTCCTTCTTGAAGTTCTTCACATGCCTCAAAAGTTATACGATTCTCGATTTCCTTTATATCTTCTTTATCATTTTGAGTTAGATCCAAAGACCGAGATTCGATGAAATTTTCATGACTTTCTAATATCAGAATTTCATTAGAGTTTTGATCGAAAACAGCTCCAGACGATGTTAATTCAAGTCCTGTGTCAGCAATATTAAATGCAGGATCCATTGATGTAACATTGTTTGCAGCACACGTTTCAGTTGGATTTTGTTTTAGAATATCCATCATATAGTTAAACTCTTCAAGTGTGAATTCTTCATTTTCATCTAATTGTGCGGTTTCATTTTCCTTTAATTCTGCAACTTCATTTTCAATTTGTTCTTCCAGCACTATTGGCGACTTTAATTCATCAATAAGATCATCAAAATACTTTGCTTTCAAAATGTCTTCAATTTCCGAATTTTTATTTTGATTTTCTTCTGGTTGTTTTTCAGAAAAATCATTTATAAAGTGCGGGGATTCTAATTCTTGAGAAATTTTTATGTCTGATATTATTTGATGTAAAATCTGTTCTACAAATTTTGGAGTGGATTGTGTTTCTACATTTGAATCATGTAGTTTTTCATCAAAAATATTTGTTGAAGCTAATATTGCTTCAGGCTCTTCACATAAAAGATATTTTTTAGGCCAAATTCTGTCATTTGACTTTTTATGTTCCTTACATTTTCTTATGGTTTTTTCCGACTCTTTTTTTCTATATTTTTTCAATGCATCGCTTGCATCACTTTCCACTTTATCTATAGGAATCTCCTGTTCTGGATTTTCTATAGTATTTTGTATTTCATCTAAATTTTCAGAACTTTCCTCAGTAGTAGTGGTATTATTCTTTTCTGGAATATCTTTTAATAAATTGTTATTACTACTGTTGTTTTTCTCATTATCAGTTTTAGCTTCATTTTCTGATAAAGATTCAGCTAAATCGGTGTCACTGCTACTACCACTACTTGTTGTTTCATCATCAGTTTTAACATTTTCATCATCAGATGTTAATAATTTAACTTCCTCTTGTTTACCATTTTTAGCTGAATTTCTTAATCTAATCAAAGAATTAACATTTTCACGCATTCTTCTTTGATCTTCTTTTATCCAACGTTCATGTTCAGCTCTTTCTTCTTCATAACCGCCACGTTTCCATGCTTCAGCACACGCTCTATCTTTTGGAAATACAGGTCGACTATCAAGATATGTTAATTGATCACATTCCAGAATTAAAGTTTTTCTTAAAAAAAAAAAAAAATGAATAAAATACACGTTAGTCAACTTACAATATATAATTATAAATTTTTTTTTTAAAACATATATACAAACCTATACTGTGGTATATGACCAACAACTGGATTACCTTGCAATATTAATACTCTTAATTCTGGCATATTACTAAAAATTTTTACACAAAGTACATCATCAATTCGATTATTACTTAAATCTAATACAGATAACATTTTACAATCTAATAAACCTTTAAGACCATCACATGTTCTTATATAATTGTTAGCTAAATTTAAATTTGTTAATACCGGTAAAACTTCAATTCCACAATTTTCAATATTTGCAATATGATTATGTGATAAATTAAGTGTATCTAATTCTGGACAACCATTTAAATTTTCAATTTTTCTTACCAAATTATTTTGTAAAAATAAACATTTTAATAATGGTTGACATGTTAAATTTTTTATTTCAGATATTGCATTACATTCTAACCATAAACATTTTAATCCTGTATATTCATCAAGTTCTTCAATATCCCGAAAACCCTGATAATGCAAATATAAAACATCATTTAAACGCGGTGTTTGATATAATTGATTTTTTTTGCATAAATTTAATAAAATTTTTTTTGTAATTCTTTTAAGTCCAGTTAATTCTTCCAATGACTTAAGATTACTCGACATATTTCGTCCTTTTGTATGTCCTTTTTTTATTTATTTGTTTTTAATGATTATTTTCTTTAATAATATTTTGTTTAATTTTTGATATTTTTAAAAAATTTTTCTATATTATATTTTGTAATAATTTAAACATAACTAATTGAAATGACAATTTGAACATGAGTGATTGGAAAAATTTTTTTTTGATTTGTTTATTATTTCTATTTTGTTTTGAAGTATTTAAAAAATCCAAAACATTTGTTTTGTTTCTAGGAGAACGTTTAAAATTTGTTTATAGGTAATAAACAAAAGATTTGGTTTAAAACATTCTACTGTCTAGTAAATGAGGAATTGAAAAATGAATTACTTTTATAACAGTCATGAATATTCTATAGGTATTTGTATTTTTATGCATGATGACGTCACATAAAAAAGTTAAAAATATTTAGTTTGTAATAATTTAACCCCCATAACATATAAAACTTCATCATAAGAATCTTTGCAATGGAATACATTTTATCATTTTAGTAAAAGAAATTTTTCATTAAGTGCAAGTTTTTTTTTTTGAAAACAATGTTTCGGTCTTAGATTCTTGGTTTTTGTTTAAAAGAATAGTTTTTCTTTTAAAGTGGAAGCAATTACAATTGTGCAGATTTTAGTTTTAAGGATCGGTGTAAATTAATGAGTCTATTTTAGTAGTTAGATGTAGAATTGGTGTCATTCAAAAAATCAATTCTCACTTTGGTTTTTGCGTACTGTTTCTTTAAATTATATTTGTCTGACTTTTAATTTCCATTATACATTTGTTTCCTTTTTTGAAGTTTTTAAAATAAAAAAATTGCACTTAAAAAAAAAACCTTGGAAAACAAAAATTGCAGTTAAAAAGATAAACTAGCTGGAAATTAGCAATGTTGCACATAAAAAATAAGACCATACAGTTTAAAAAAAAAATTGCACTTATTACAAAAAAACTTGCTCTTAAAATATAAAGGTTTTATTTAATCAAAAGAAGGTATATATATATATAGTAGTGTAATACATATATATCTCCACTCCAATCATATGTTTATAAAAAAACCAAAAAAAAAAGGACAAAAGTTATCACTTCAGCCTGGGAGGTACGGAGAATCGTTATACTAAGGAAAAGGAAACAAAGTATAGACAAACTCCATCACATACAATATCTATACAGTGTCCCACAATGAAAATATTTGTTGTTCTAATTAAAATTCACTTTAAAAACTTCAAAACCTATTTTTTAAAACAAAAATACCAAAAACGATTTACTACAAGAGTTTAAACTCATCTCCATTAAAAGTGTATTCACGAAGGTGAACCAAATTGCTTGGAATTTAAATAAAAAAAATTTTGTATTTATAAAATAATTCAATCGAAAATTTGAGCAGTTTTAATTGCTAATAGCAATAAACTTAACAATAGATTAGAAAAAAATAATTACTCAATAATAAATCAATAATAACCATTTTATTATTATTTACTAGATATTCAAATATCAGTTGTTTTTTTAATATTTGCAAGAAGGCTTAAGCAATTCAAATAATTTTTTTTTTTTTTTTATTAAATACCATACAATAGAAAATAAACCTGAAAGTAGAATACTATACTCATTTTAATCCTTTAGGTCTTTTTGTATTTTTTTAACTTCAGTTTATTTTCCAATCAAATTTTCTATTTTATTCGTTTTTCATATATGTTGTATTTTCTTTTACCAAAAAACAAAATTTTAATAAAAAAACCAAAAATAAACAGGATATTGAAGGAAGAAAAAAAAAAAAACAAAAAAACAATACAAAACAAAAAGGCATATAAAAATTTCTAGTTTTATCAATATTTTCCAAATCAATTGGTAACAGATTGTTGTCCTGGAGGGTTGAAATAAAAACTACTTTTATTCCTATTTATTATCTTTTCTTTTTGTTTTTTTTTTTGGTTTTTAATTTTGTTTTGGTTTTTGGCTTAACACTATTTTTTAACTTATCATAAAAATTTTGGACAATATATATATATATATATATACATATCCAATATATTAGGAGGTTTTAAAAAACAAGTAATTTAAGAAACTAAGGATTTTAGAAAAATCTCATTCAGAAATTTTACAATGAATAATGGGAATTAATGAAAATTCAATGATTTGAAAATTCAAATTATTAAAGGGTTAAAAATTTTCTCAGATTTTAAGGGGTTAAACAAAAATTGAGTAAATTAAAAAATAATGTGGCAACACTATATATATAATGCCTTTTAAAGTAAGTGTTCCTTGGCGTTTCCAGATTGACAACTTACCTAATAGAACTTGTGTTATAATAATTAATAAGCAAGATCTTCTACAAACGAATACGGCTAGCATTTTTAAAACATCTCGTTTTAGAAAATCTGGTTTTCTATTGAAAAATTTTGATTTTTTTAAAAAATCTTGTTATTTTTAAAAATCTGGTTTTTAGAAAATCCCATTTTGTGTTATAATAATTAATAAGTAAGATCTTCTGCAAACGAATATGGCTACAGAAACCTAGCATTTTTAAAAAATCTCGTTTTAGAAAATCTCGTTTTTAGAAAATCTCATTTTCTATTGAAAAATCTTGCTTTATTTTAAAAATCTCGTTTTCCATTGAAAAATCTTGTTTTTTTTTTAAATTTGGTTTTTAGAAAATCTCATTTTTTATTGAACAATCTGGTTTTTAGAAAATCCCATTTTCTATTGAGAAATCTTGTTTTTTTTTTTTAAAATCTCGTTTTTTAGGATTACCAGATCAGAATTATCAGCCTTTTGCAGAATATAAAAAAAAATATTCTAAACGCGATTTTTTAAAAAGAAGTTTTATAAAACCCGATTTTCAGAAAACAGTATTTACTAAACCGAGATTTCAGACCTAACCCTACTTTATTTTAAAATTGGCAGAAGTTTTCTAAACTCTTGGACAAACACATAGATTAAAACTATAATGATATTAAATTATTTCAAAAATTTTTTTGAAAATATGCTTAAAAAAATAAAATATCTTAAGATTTGAAGAGGTATATGGTTATAAAAATTATATCTCCTTCTCATTTTACATATTTCATATGATATTTAGAATATGTTAAATATTATTTTATTATGGGTTAAAAAATTATCTAGTAAAAACTGAAACAAAAAATAAAAACAAAATAAATCTAGTTTATAATATTTTGTTTTTTATTTATTTTAAATGATAATAATAAGATTTGCATATTTTTAGGGTGTAAGTTTATAAAAATAGTTCTTAAGATGGTAATAAAAAAAAAATTGTTGAGATTTCTTTTTTTTTCTTATTTTCTTTTGATTTTCGGTTTTTTTTTTATTTTAAGCCTATTCTATTTGTTTTTTCAACGTTTGATGGAGTTGAAGAGATTTTCCACTTTCCTATATATGAGTGTTTTACACAAAAAGGATTAGGGATTTAGGATCATATTATTTTGTAATAAGAGATAATAAAATATAAAAAATAAAAAAAAAAAAAAAAACAAAAGAAAAATGCAGACGAATACTATTTAGATAACATATCTTGAATTTTTTATATATTTTTTGGTGTTTTTTAATTTTGTTTTTTTTTTGATAATAATATCTGCAGATACATAAAATTATAACAAAAAGACATAATAAAAGTAATAAAAGAATATTTTTGTTTGTTTTTTATTTGGTTGTTTTTTTTTTATTTTTATTTAATACTTTTGGACACTGGTATGCGAAATTATGTGTATTAATAAAATAGCATTTGTGTTATGGGATTAGAACTCTTTTGTAAAGTTTAGTTTAAAAAAACTTAACTTTGGATTAAGTAAATATTATTAAAATTATGATTATACTTAAACGCAGTAATTTATAACTTGGTGTAATATATGGATTTTAATCTTACTATTTCTATGCCATAATATATGAACTATAATATAGAAATGGGGGTATCTCATATTAGCGCTTGGAAATGATAAAACTTTCCCTTTTTTTAATCTTATGTTTTTTTTAACGATCTTAATACTTGAATATTATTCTAACAAGACAGTGGCCTGTGGATGTCATAAATATAAGTTGAAACAGGAAGAAAAGTACTGAACGTATTATATTCATTCAATTAGAAATGATAATAATGAATACCAGATGCAATTTTTATATGATATCAGATATAGTATTGAAGTCTTATAACATGTAAATTTTAATATCTATAATTAATAATTTTGCAATCGAGTAATAAGGTATTTTTCTGTCTGTGAATTATAATTTTAAATTAAAATTATTTGTTAACATATTTTTTAGTTAAATTAATTTTTTGTTTTTGATAGAAAATTATTAATTATTGGTCGTACGATTAACTTTGACCCAATTCTAAAACGAATCGATAATATATTTTCAAATTTTACAGGGATTGCAACCCTGGCCCCTTGAATGAGAGGTATCATCCAGCTGTTCTACTGGGAAATCATTTTTTTAAAAATTTATTAATCTAGCATTACAATTTAGATTATGTGAGTTTGAACTTATTCGCACTTTAGATTTTATAAGCGTACTAACATATTTAGCCTAAATTTGTAGACTAAGTTTCTGTCCAATAGACCTATTTTAATATTTCTCTTTATCTTTGTCAAATGATAATCCTCAAATTTTATTTTTCTTAGCATTACTTCTTTTCAGTAATATGATCCCATTTTTAGGAACATGTTTTATTATTTAGTAAAATAGGGATTATTAGTTGGGATTAGTTAGTTACCCAATATTAGTATTTTGTTTGACCAACATTTATTCTTTCGCATTACATTGTATTTAAAGTTTATGATTTTTAATATATAATTTAACTGCTTACACTGAAAATAAATTATAAATTAAATTTCGCAAAAAAAAAAACCCGAAAACTTATGTTTTGCAATGTTAGACAAAAACAAAAAAAATGATTTTGTTTTTTGATAGCATCCTAACGATAAAAAAGTAATTCTTGCTTGTTTTATTACTCTGACATTTTGAAGGACCTTTTTTCTTATATAATAAAAGAAATAAAAGGGCACGCATTCAAAATTATGAAATATTACATTTTTGCTAGAATCAGCTGCTTAAATAAATGCCTATTAGGAAAAAAAAGTCATAAAAATTACTTTTTTATTAGGGATTCTGATGATTCGTTTAAAAATGGTGTAAATGTGTAATGAATACATGGTCGGATTATTAAATTGTACATTATGATTTTAATTAACTTAAAAATATATTTTGTTTTCTAATTATGAGTAAAATTATAAATATTAATTGAAAATTATTCAAATATTTAATTAATTGTAATTATATTTTGGAAAAAATATATATTTCGCCTAAAAATATGCAATTTTTTATTTCTCTTTTTAATTTTAAATTTATTCGAAGTTGCAACACATTTTTTCTAATACAGAATGCAATTTCATCAGTTAAAATTTCCTTCAACACAAAATAAAAAAAAAAATGTATTTAACATTTATATTTGTTTTTTTATTTTAATGTTTTTTATTACTCCTTAAGGTATGCTATAATTATTTTTTAGTACTTTTAACATTAAAACTGTGTAATGAGTACTAAGAGGGTGTTTTAATTGCATTCAAGAGACATTCTAGAAATATTATCATTAGAAAAACGGTATTAAACTCGTAAATTGTGCAAAAAAGGAAAAAAAAATTGTTTGTTACTATATGTATATATATCTCTTTTGTAATTACTATTTGTTCCATCATTATGAACTTAATTTCATTGCCCACTACCATTAAAATAAAAATTTTACATTTTTAAGTTGAAAAAAAAATATATATTATTAGAATAAAATGAAGTTTTAATTTTATTTTGGGTCCCTTTTTACGAATTTATATACATACATTTACTTAAACAACTGTTTTAATAATTATTCAGTTTATTTACGAGCTGCACATAAATGTAATGTTGTTTATAATATATATATAATAAAAGTATAATAGTTTTTTTTTTGTCTTTTTTTTGATGACGATACAATTTAGCGGTTCCAGCTAATAAAATTTAATTTCTACTTTTGTTGAAGTTGTTTTTTTTTATGTTGTGCATTTTTAAATCCAACAATTAACTGTGGTTTAATAATTATTTTTGAATAAAACTAACATTTAATAGTAATAATATAATGATTATATACAGCTTACACTACACTTTATAGTTGAATATAACATGTACATAAAACTAGAAAGTTTAGATGTTATAAAATAAGTTAATACTTTAGATCCAGTGGTTCTTAACCTTTTACAGATGGCCAAGCACATTAATTTACAAGAAACTTGCTCGAAGCATCCGAGCAAATTTATATTTATATACGTATATTTAAAATATCGCAACTTCCATAAACCAAAAAATATCCAAAAGTACTGGTTTTTTTTTAAAACCTTTTCAGAAAACTGTTAACATTGACATTTTTTTGGTCTCTCAAAGGTCTTTTAATCTTTTATAAGTTGTATGAAAATTTCTTTGTTTATATGTTCAATATAATCAAGTAAGTGTCATTGTAAAGATCTTGACAAGCTCTACTTCTTTTGAATGAGGGACATAGTTTGAGAACCCTTTAAGTTTCTAAAAGTTTGGGCATTCAGAGGATATTAAAGCATTTATTATCCGTTACTGTTTAATGTAAAAATTAATGCGTCGATACGGAAGTTTCGAACTTAAGATAGATTCGATTCCATAAATCTTGTGTTCAGTGGAATTAAAATTATCCTAACTAAAATATGAAAAACTAATTTAGGAACTTTCAATATAGATAATGTAATATAAATACATTATATTAACATTCACATCAAAAATTGAATAATGAAGCATTTTATTTTAAAATATATGCATTAATTAGCTAAATAGCTTACTGTTTAAGTTATTTATGTTCTGTCTTTGAATTTAAGGAGAAAATTATCAAATTTCTTCTAAATATACTAGGTATTTGATTGTCTTCATCCCCATAATCCCAGAATTCTATATTTCCCAAATCCAATTCCAAAAATCCTTTCAGATTCGTATCCTTGAAACCAATTTGTTCATTAGTACCACAGGTCCCAAGCTAAAGTTTGGTTCGAATAGGGTTAGGGTTTTGCTCAAGTCACACATTCCTAATAGGAACTGCTTACAGGCCCAATAGATGGCTTTCGAATCATACCTCCTCTTTAGCAATTCTAATTTTCAAGAAATTTTTGAATATGCACGACATGCTTCCATATAATGTATTACCTCTTTTTAGTAACGACCGATATAATTTGCGATCCTATAATTTGCGAAGTTTCGAAATAAACCTATTTACTTTCCTTTTCAACCTTCCACCAATCTTCAAAGCAACCAATGTCTAGTATTAAACTAAGAGCATTAATTTATATTGAAAATATGCTAATTTAAGGAATAACTTAGACTAGCCAAGGCATCTACACTAAATTTATTACCTGATATGAAAACATGTATAGTAAAAAAAAATATAAACTAAAGAAATAAATTTAAAGAAAGTAAATGTGAAGTAAAATTTATTTATTTTTACTTTAAACTAATCACAATTTCTTCATATTTTTAATGTTGAAATAAATCTTTCCAAAATGTACTAAACTAAAGTTAAACTAAAGTGTAAAGATATTTTACACACAAATTCCCTTAAAAAATTTTTTAATTGTTTTTTTTTTTAAGTGAATCACTTACCTCAGATTATGGCGTTGAATGAAATTATTTGTACCTAAAATTTATGACCTTTAAAGACCCTAAAAAACAAAAGCAAAAATTAAAACGAAAAGTAAAAATAAAATAAAAATAGAAATTAATGGCAAAAATATTGCCAAATATTATTTTTATTTTCCTATTTTATATTCTTATTAAAAAGTCAAGTTTTGTTTCGACTCAATGTATTTTTCTCCCCACTTTTGTTTAAAATTTTTGTTTTTCCATTTCTTATACTATTGTTCTTTTATTTAAAAACTTTTCTTTATATTTTCTGGTTCTAAATTTAATTTAGTGTTGCCGATTACCATTAACTTTTTTTTGTTTACTGTTATATTTTTACAATTTGAAAAAATCGAATGGAGAAACAGTGACAAACTGTTTAATATAAGATTTCTTATATAATATATTAAATTAATACAGTTTCAATTGGCAACTTAAGGTTCTAGAAGAAACTTGTATAGTCTGGATTGAGAGTCAAAGTGGTTAGAATGTCGATCTATTCGTAAAACTCGGGTTTGAATTAAGTAAACATAATCATTTAAAATGTAATTAAGCATTTTTTAAAGAACATGTTATTTGCTATTAGACTGCTAATCTAAGTGTCGAGTTTGTGTTTGAGAACTCTTAAAGATTCTGAGAGTTTGGGTATTCAGAGGATATTAAAGCCTTTATGATCCATTACTATTCTAATGTAAAAATTTATGAATCGACACGGAAATAAAAATTTATGCAAAAATGAGACTAATAAAATAATGCAACGGACATTGAAGAAATTAGGAGTCACAACGAGTTCGAAGAGTTCTGTTTTTGAGCTCTCCAACAAGGAGAGCCATCGTATCTTATATTTATGTGAGGTGTACTCCATCTTATATGACATATAACCTGAAGACATTGTTGTTCGTAATACAATTACGCTTTTAACCCAAATATAAAATAATATAAAAATAGTGTTGCCAATAATTACTAATTTTTTTAAATTAAATAACGGACATTGTTATTTTTGTAAAGTTTGAAATATTACATTGATAGGAAAAACTTAAAAAATTATAAAAAGCTAATTTCCGAATCTACTAGTATAATTAAAAGTGACCATATTAAAATTCTTTTAAAGTTGATCTAATAACAATATACCTAATAAAAAAGTTATATAAAAATGAAGCATTCATATGTAATTTCATTATAACAATGATAATTTAAATCAATATCCAATAACCTCCACAGTATCCTCGAAAACGAGATATAAAAAAGATAAACTGAGATATAAAACAAACGGCAACACTTTTTTTTGAAAATTTTATTTACCGTTTTCTCTTTTTCTCTGCTTATATTTTAAGGAGTATATTTACTTTTGAATCCTTTTGTATTCATAAAGGTAAAAAAACAAAAACAAAAAACAACAAAAGACGAAAAAAAAATATCCATTTTATTTTAATGGCTGAGTTAAGTAGCAAGAAAAAGAGCTTATGATGCACATCATTTACTAATGGCGGTCTATGGTGTCCATAAAATAGAAAATTATTCAATATTGACACAAATAAAATAAGAAAACCGAAAATTAAAATGAAAAAAATCATAAAACAAAAAAAAAATATAAAAAAAAAACAAAAAAAAAAAAGGTTGAAAGTAAAAATAACCAGGTTTTTTAATGGTTGGTTGATATAAAGAGGTCATTAAGATGTTGAAAAAGGTACAAACTGATATTAGTATAAGACGAAGTTATTGTACCAAAAGCAAAAGAACAAGACAAAAAAAATTAAGAGGATGATTCAAAAACAGATTTGTTGAAAATTATTATTGTTTGTTTTTGTTTAAAATCTTTTGTTTAAAAAAAGAAAAACAGGAGCTTTTTTTCAAAAATATAGGTTAAGTAGGTTAAGAGAAGTGTAAAATTTAAGTTGAAAAAACCTAGTAACTTTGCAAATAATTTTTGTATTATTTGAAAAATTTAATTTTCCAATTTGGATTTCATATAATATCTTCTAAATGTCAATATGTTGGTCTTCTTTTCTTGTTGCATATCAGTGGGTCATTTGGAAATTCACTTTGGGTCATTTGGTTTTTCTCTTTGGGTTATTTGGATTTTTCTTTGGGGCATTTGGGCTTCAGTTTCTTAGATTTCGTCTTTGGGTCATTTGGATTTTTCTATGGGGCATTTGGGCTTCAGTCTCTTAGATTTCGTCTTTGGGTCATTTGGATTTTTCTTTGGGGCATTTGGGCTTCAGTCTCTTAGATTTTATCATTGGGTCATTTGGATTTTCTCTTTAGGTCTTTTGGATTTTTCTTTGGGGAATTTGGATTTTAGTTTCTTAGATTTTGTCTTTGGGTGATTTAGATTTTCTTTATGGGTAGTTTGGATTTTTCTTTGGGGCATTTGGGCTTCGGTCTCCTAGCTGTGTTCAAATAAAGTTAATGAAGGCAAAGAAAGTTGGCTGAAGACCAATTAAATTAAAAAAAATTTTTTTTATGTTTCGCTCAAATTCGTACTAATAAAGAATTGATGACATTTCGGAGAATTTGACATTTAGTAATTTTTTGAAAAAGAGATTTCATAAAAAACATAATTATATTGACACTATAATAACTATTCTAAATCATTTCCAGACAACATTTTTAAAATTCTTTTCCCTAAAATGGATTCACATTTTTTTATTAAAGATTTTATCCTGTATTTTAACGGAAGAAAGTTTTAAGATGATTAATAAGGATCTCCATTACTCAGAGGAATCTCATGTAGCCATCAGCCGCGATTTAGGTTAACCAGAATAATTATTTATTTATTATTAATCTTAATTTTAATACAATAAATTGTAATAACAGACCCTCGGCTACAAAGCCCGTTTTGGGCCTGGCAGACAAAATATAAATATATAATTAACTAATTGCTTTTTTAATTTTCTAAATATATCTGAATGTTGATTATCATTTTTTTTCTGACAATAATTGTATGAAAATTTAGTTGTTGTTTTTTTTTATTGAAATATGAAAATAATTGGAAAATTATTACTACTGTCAAAAAACAAACCACATTATTATATGCATTAGTTTGTTTTTTATTATTTCATTTTTAAATTAGTACAACTATATATGGTATGTAACTATATTTAGCTATATGGTATACCAATACAATAAATATTTTTCATTTTTAAATTGAGGTTATTATCTAGAAAATATTTTAAATTTCAATTCAAAGTATATATACTAACATATTGTATCAAAATAAATAATTATATATATTTTTTTAAATACATTTTTTGCCTGGTAATTAAAAGGAATTGTGAGGTATAATTCATGAAATTATAAAAATTACAATGTGGAAAATATATTACCTGACTGAAACTTTGAACAATAATGAAACTAATTATAAACTGCCTTTCAAAATAAAAAATAAATATTAATTTATTCCTTCTATAGTCTATATGTACATATGTATATATGTACATATAGACTATAGAAGAAATATATAGTATAGTATAACTATACTTATATATAGCTACTGGTTAATAGTGTGAAATTCAATTGAATCCACAATATTTTGGTAAAGAATAATTAATTTTACAATTGTTTTTATGGTTCGAGTTTTATATACCAAGTTTAATTTTACTATGAGTAGTTTATTTATTTACGAATCTAATGTGTGAGTACAGTTCAAAGTCTGATATTTAAAACTTATTTAGCATTTTAAATTAAGTACTTAAATGTGACACAATTGAACATAATTTTGTTTAGAATGAATTGCATATTTAATATTATTCTGAAAATCTCAATTCGTTAATAATATTTAATTGAGAAATAAATTAAAACATTTTAAAAATAAGCTTTAAGTTTTTAATATGTAAGGACTTCTTATGTAGCTTAGTGATATGTATTTGGAGTTGTAAAGCATACTTTCAGGTTTTAGTTTAATCCCAAAAGTATGCAATTTTTTTTAATTGCATATCTTTCGGATGAAACTAATTAAATGGATTTTAAATGTAATTTTAATCTAAGATTAAATTTAATTTTTAACAAATTTAATATTTTACTTGTAAATGTACAAAAAATGTCTAAAAAGTTAATAAAGTGGTCATGTTGCCATAAAATATTTTATTCTGTAAATTATTTTACAGATTAAAAAAATGCAGTTCATACTTTTTCTAAATAAAATTTAAACTAAACTAAATTAAATAATAAAAAAACCCAATGATTTTTAGATAAGTACTTTTCATGATTTAACAATGTACCATTAGGTTTGGGTCAAGAGCTGTATATATTCAGCTGTATATTAGTATTGGACGTATAATATGAGTGCCGAAAGTTTTGCAAAAATTATATCCGTTAACTGAATCTAATGATGTGACAAGGTGTGGTATTTTTTTAATAGTGTTTTAATTAAACCTATTCTACTCTACCTATGTATTCATTCAATTCTACAATAACAGATAGTTGGGTTAAACAGTGTATTTTATAAAAAAAATATAAACTTTTTAGAATTAATGTTCATACATTAACGCCACTTAAAACCCATATTACTTGATACCCTCTTGTTTTTTTTATAACTATAAAATAAAAAAAATTAACATCAGAACCATGTGAAGACCATCATAAATCAAACTGTTTTTTATTAATAACAATATTTTCACTGGAAAAATGCTAATTCGTTATTATTTAACAAAGTTTAAACAGTAAAAGTTCAAAATCAATGATACATATCAAAAAAAAAGGGCAAATTATTCTAAAGAAATAATATTTATTTTTCTTTTAATACAAAATTAATTAAATTATAATGATTTTTTCCATATAAAATTTTAATATTAAAAATAACCAACAGATATTTTATAAACATAGCTTTTAAATAACCCATTCATAATAAAGACATAATTGGATTGTAATTCTAGATAAAATAAATGGAGTTTTAATTGAATGTGATTCTATGGATCCGGTAAAAAAATTTACATTGAATAAATAATTAGATAAATTTTTTTTTTGAATTTTTTGTTTATCTGAATATTATTAAAAATATTTTTAGATTTTATAAAATTAGTTCAATTAAGTTTTAAATAGATTATTTCACTATAAAAAATAAATAAATTTATAAACGTGTGAATGCAAATCTTTCTTTTTTTTCACCTCATTCCACCTTTTAATTTACACTGACATTGAAAAATTGTGTTGATTGAATTCAATGCGAGAGAATTCAGGAATATTTTTCATATGGAAATTGAAGAATTTGAACTTAATTATTCCAAAATTCATTTAAGTCTAGGTAAAATTTAAATGATAAGTAATCAATATATCGGAGTCTGCATATAATATATCATTTGTAAAAAAAATATACTTAATATAAAAAATCTACAGATCAAAATAATATCATAAAAGATAAAAAGTACCTTAATAAAATATCTGAACTTCTTTATATAATCTTAAATTAAACTCCATTATTTGTAACTATTATAACTAATTAAAAATATGGTTAGTAAATAACATAAGTTTATATTTTATATTCCTAGGGATGGTTTACACTTTGAAAAGGCACCTGGATAATGTGCCTGACGTCCCTAAAATAATGGGATAAATTCCAGAACTGCTTGCACAGTATAATAGCCAAGAAGGAAGGATAAGGATAAGATTGAATATATAATTCTTTTTTAAGGATTGATGTGCCCTACAATTTTGAGGTCCGATTTAAAAAGTAGTTCTTATATTGCAGTTATCAAGATCAAAAAAGGTTCTTCGGTATAAGACTGAGATTGAACTGCTAAACATGCATAAAGGCTAATATGTTGTATTTGTCGTAAAACATTTAATTTGTTATATTAAGAATTACCTAGTAGAAATTTATAGATGACAAACAGCTACAACATTTTAGCTGTGACAAGAAGACTTTAAGTCTTTCGTAAAGTTATTATCACTAATGATACAAACAGCTATTAACAGTATCTTATTCAGATATTGATGAGTGGTGATATTTGTTCCAACAAATATATGAAGTTTTTTTGTTTTTTTTTACGACGGAATGGAAAGCTCGAAAGTCACCCTTTAAACATGTGCGGTATTTCTTTGAGTGGTATGCAACTCTAAGATATCAAAACTACAGCCTTTTTACTTTAGGAGGGAACCTATGATAGAAATGTACAGTTTGGTTACAGGGATGGGGATATGTTAGGGTTTGGGATTATGGTGAAAGTTATTTGGGATTTCTGGATTATGATGGATGGGAAAAGTTGATGAGGTATTTAGAAAGAAGAGGTTAATGTTCTTCTTAAATTTGGCTAAATTGTACATATATACATTATTAACTTTGGGGATTTATATTCAAGTCTCGGCCGAATATAGATTTCTTATATTTGATGTGATCTTGCACATTTTTACTCATGCTTAAGAATCCCAATTACACGCTGCATTCTTTCCGAATAAAAATATATGGTCGTTCCAAGAGATTCTTCCATTTATTATTTCCCTACCTAAGATTTTTAAAAATTTCCGGGTTTTGAATATTTACAATTTTAAAAGATTACAAAGAACAAACTCACTTCCCTTAAGTGATAACAGACAACTTTGAGTTCTTGAACCTGACAATTAAATTATTTAAAAGTCAATATTTTACAAAAAGAAAATATCCCCACACTTTCTTATTTAAAAAAAAAACAAAAAGACAAATACAGCAAAAGCACAATTTATTTTGTAATCTTCTAATCTCTGTTAAGATTATTTGTACACTATTTTGTTCCAGTGAAAAAAAAAACTGAGCACTGTAAATCAATTTTACTGTCAACATTTCTCTGCATACTTATTATAATATATATATATATATAAATTAAATTTATTTTACATTCTTCTAACAAAAATTTAAAATAATAATGTATAAAACAAAAATTATGAAAACAATAAAATAAAATAAATACAATATAAATTCAAAGAAAGAATGTTACAAAATAAAAAACAAAAATAAAGAAGTATTAAAGCGCACACAAAAAGTAAGGTAAAGCAAGACATGGTAGATTTAATATCCATCCCGAAATAATAGCTGGTAGATATATAAGCTTTAAAAAGGATCAAAAACTACGCTTTAAAATACAAAAGTATAAAAAAATATAAAATTTTTTTAAATCCTTAGAGATAAAAAAAAAAATTCCAGAAGAATAAATTATAAAAATAAAAAACGAGGAACAGAATAAAATAGACTGTGCCAACTCTAGGATACCCGTCCGAACTAAATATTATTAATATTACATGATCTGGTTAAAATGTTTTAGTAAACTTTTAAATATATTTTTTCATTTGAACCTCTCTAGCATAAACTATGAAAACTAAGTTTGAGAATAGTAGGTTCTTTAGTTATTAAGTTATCGCACTGATGGAAGGGTAAATCGTGCAAACGGGCACACATAGCTAAATCAACTTCAACATTTTGATTATAATTCGAACAATCGTTATCTCGAGTCTTCATCTAACACCATTTCATTACAGCGTCAAAAACCTAATGGAAAATTCTAATTTGACAAATATCGTGCGAAAGGAAGTGCGGATCGCGCAAACACGCACGCATAGCTCAATCGACTATCTGTTTTAACCTTATCTGATCCAAAAACATGGGCCTCGACCTGACTCATTTACAGCGTTACAAACGTAATGGCAAATTTTATATCGTGCAAACGTGCACGCATAGCTAAATCAACTCACTTTTTTACTCCTCATCCGATCAAAAACCTTGATTCTCACCCCTTTACAGCATTACAAACGTAATGGCAAATTGTGCATACCCTGCGTAAACTACGTTCATGCAGGTATACAAATATGGATGTTGTTCTTGTTTTTTTGTATTTATTTTATTCATTTTCTTCTCTTCATACCTTTTCGCGCCAAATTTGT
The DNA here is from genome assembly GCA_963082915.1 of Dolichopus griseipennis. Lineage (NCBI taxonomy): Eukaryota > Metazoa > Arthropoda > Insecta > Diptera > Dolichopodidae > Dolichopus > Dolichopus griseipennis. Next base: position 39,545,975 of record OY720445.1, read on the forward strand.
TTTTATATTTTTTGTTTTGATAATTTTTTTTTTATTCTATCTCTGTCTTTTTTTTTGTGTTTTTTAACTTCTTTTCTTTTTCTATCTTGTTGAATTTCAGTCTTTCTAGTAATCCATCTACTGGAGGTGTTCGTTAAATGACTTATAAATTTACAGAACAAAAACAAAAAAAAAACTGAAACAAAGAATAAATGGAAAATTGGGTAAGGTAACCAAAAATGTTTGAAGTTGGAAGGGATTAGGTATACTCTTAAATAGGTCATGTTTTTCTGTTTTTATGTTTTTTTTTTTTTACTTTTTGATAGGATTTAAATATGAAATTGTTTTTCTTTTGTTAAAACAATTATTTTTTATTTATTTTTTATATTAAA
>OY720445.1:39551345-39980418 GCA_963082915.1 Dolichopus griseipennis
AAGGGACATTAAAAAGGATGTCAGTGTTTTGCTTAAATTTAATTGTGTGGTAAAAATAAGAATTACCAACTTTATAGGATTGGAATATGGTTCTGGGATTGGAATATCGCGGCGTATAAAGCTTGTAAAAAATTTGTGAATGTTTTACTTACTAAAATGCAAGATTAAGAAGTACAACAAATATCTTAAGAATTAAAATCTAAATACCTTCAAATTAATATCTTTACCCTATTCTATCTTTGATCCTATCTTAATCTTAATTATCTGGGTTGAAATTAAATAATAAAACATTACATTGTAAATAAACGGGCAAATTACTTATGACCAAAACATTTTAAGAGAATAATCACAGTTCCATTTTCCATTCCAGTTAAATTTTAATTTTATTCTTGAAACAAATTCAATGTACTCATTTTTCTTTGTTTTTATTTTTTGTCCACCATTTCTACCACAATCTAATTGAAAGTGTTACCCTAAAATCACACACAAATTCATTTTATTAACGAATTATTTGATCAATTTTTTTTTTGATATTATAAAGACCATCAGAATAAAAAAAAATTTGCATCTACCCATCCTTCCTTCATATTTAGCTTAATTTTTTTTTTGGATATTTTTTTTTATATGTTTTATAATAATACCAGATCAGTTGATGAAAGAGCATTCAATAATACAAAACATTTTTTTATCAAAGGTGGAGATTTGTCTTTTATTCCATTCAAAAAAAAAAAAAAAAACAAAAAAAAATGTTGAAAGATAATAAACTGCGAAAAAAATTTTGAATTATTTTATGGTTCAGTGATGCAAAAACACAAAACAAAATACGAAAAAAAAAAACTGGATTCTGATTATATTTTATAAGTATTGAATAATAAGGAAGGAGCTGGGGTAATTCAATTGAAATTGTCGGGTAAATTTTTCAAAATTTTAAAATTGGAAAAGTTAAAATTGTATTGAAGAATTTTTATATGAAATATTTTTTTTATATTTTAAGTAAATATATTTTTAAAAAAAAGTCATAAAGGCATTGGATGCAGACTAGAGGTATTAGCTAGAGCCTATAGACATTTGCTAGAACCAAGAGGCATTGGCAAGATTCAAGTTGTGATGACTAGAACCCAACCAATTTTCAGAAGGACTTTTTAATTTTAATCTAAAATGGCACTTTAAATCCCAATATAAACTAAAGTATTAATGAGGAAGATTGTGGTAGAGTAGACTGTGTCAACTCTGGGATACCCGTATGACCGTTATATAAACATTATATCATTATTATTTTAAATATTAATTACCTTTGGCAAAATTTCAAACATACCAGCTTTATTAAGTGTTTTGTAATGCTCATATAAAAGTAGGAGTTGTATGGCAGCTACTCGAACCCTTTGTAGTAGACAAACCAAATTTTGCAGTAATTTTGGCCATTACACTAAACTATTTTTGGCAAAATTTCAGACACGCAGCTGTAATAGGTACAGAGTAATACTTATATAAAAACAGAAGTTGTATGGCAGCTACCCGAACCCATGGACCAATATGGGTGGATTTAAAAAGCGATGACGGCTATTGAAAAAAAAAAGAATTTGCGAAAATTTCAAGATCCTAGATCCTTTAGTTTTTGAGTTATCGTACTGACGGACGGACGGATGAACATACATAGCTAAATCGATTTATTTTTCGATTCTGATCCGATCCATACACTTGAGTCTATATCTAACCTCCTCCTTTTCTGCGTCATAAACGTAATGGCAAATTTGTTATACCCTTTGACTATATAGTCATACGGGTATAAAAATGTTTGAAATCCATTGTAACTGCAATAACTCTCTTGAGATGCAGATATCAAATATTGCTCGTCTTTTTCTTGGATTTTCCAAACAAGGGTTGTTCTCTGACAGTGGATACCATCACTTTAGTTAATATTAGTAAAATAATTTGATTTAATTTAACTTAAACTTCCAAAAAGCTTGCATCCTTCAGGAAGAACTTTTTCGAATGGATTGAATCGATTCCGAGACTCTGACTAGTTAAGACAAAGAGATTTCCATAGTTTCTCCTATTAGGTTATTTAACACATTGTTACAACATGGCATTCCTTATTTTGGTTTTAAAACTTTCGATCAATATTGCCAAAATATTCAAAAAATAAAAAACTCCTAAGAAACTTAAAACAAAGTCTAACTTGACATAAGCACCTACTGTATGACAAATTTTTCATAGAAATAGATTTACGAATATAATTTAATTTAAGGATTGCCACATCATATAGATAGGGTCTATTTGTATATTATTGTGTCAGTTTTTATGAATGGTTGTGATTTAAAGAACAAAAAGACTGAAAAATGTTGTTATTTTGATTTTTTGTTTTTTTCATTTTCTTTTTCATAAAAGTTTAAATTTTTCTTGTTTTTTTTTTTTTATATTTTTTTTTGTATCGGAAAAACCACTGTAAATTTGATTTTGTCTCATTTTATTTCAGTTATATATACCTATATATTTTTTATATAATTTGTATATATATAAATGTCATTTTTATATTTTAATACTGCCACAATATTACTTTGGAATTATTATATACTTTATATACTTATATTTTTTGGTGTTTTTCCTTTTTTTTCGAACACAATCAAATTGCAAAGTTTTACGCTACAATGCACTGTTGTTATTTCATCACTGTTGAAAATTTTCTTTATTTGTTTTAATTTTTTTCTTTTTTTTTTCTTGATTATTTCTTTTGAATAGTTTTTTTTGTTCAGATTTTTATATTCCGATTTCCGAAAAGCATGTCATTGCTCTCGATTTATTCCATTTTGTATAGAAGGAAGCCAAGACCAATCATTTTTGTAAAAAAATAAAACCTATTATAAAAAATTATAAAAACCTAAAAAAAATGTCTTTCTGCTCTTGTAAAGAAAACTAATAATTTTTTAAGTATTTTTATAGGCTTAAATAAAAATTAAATTGCATTTTATGATTTGGGATAATTTTGACATATGCGATGGGACACAAGGAAATTATTAAATCGAATATTAAATTTTATAATATACTTAAGCATATGTTTCGGGAAAAATACAGAACTACGTATTCAGAAACGTTATGTTTTAAACGAAATAATTAATCTATAATAGATAAAGCCTATTAAGGGTCTGTTTTTAATACATCTTGACTTAAATATCTATTAGTCAAAATTGTGACAGGTCCTATGTAAAACTAAAAATCGTGTAAGACACTCAAATGTAAAGTGAAAGACAGTTAAAATCTTTCAATGCAGCAAATCTAATCTTGATTACATTGACTACTGATCAAAATGTATATGGAAAGTATAAACCAAAAGTGAAACTTTAGAGTAAGTTCGATTTTAACGAAATAAAGAACGGCATGTGGTACTAAAATTTGTTTTAAACTAAAGTAACTGATTAAAAAATAATATAAACCAGAGTTACGGTGTACTCTAAACATTGTAATTACATTGTAATTGCAAAATTCCATACAGAAAAATTTTTTTAGTCAATAAATAATAATTATATTTGATATTGATTAATACTAATAATTACTTGTACTTAGAGAATGTAATGAGAGATTGTAATGAGAGATTTGAACTTGTAAGTACAAGTTTGAACTATAAGGTACTGATTGATGTTTAGTGATTTTAATGTACTGATTTATGATAAGTACTGGTAAAACTTATATGTATAAGTACAAGAGGGTAGTACATATTATATAAGATCAGTTTTAACACATATAAGTACTATAAGGTATGTAATTGTTGATACTAGATACGAGTACTGACAAAACTGATAAGTTTGTAACTAGTAATATTCTATTACTTACAAGTATCAGTACTGGTAACTTTCTTATAAATTTTTTAAAAAAAACTTGTAAACCTTATATTTTTTATTATATACTTTTAAAAAGCATTTGAATTTTACTAAGTATTTTGTTTTGAAAAAGTAATGCCAGCTTTAATATTTGCCTAAGTTGACTAGTAAATGTATAGTTTGATACCATTTGAAAAAGGTACAAAAAATACAAGAAAAACCATGTTGGTTCAATTAAGTACTGATTAAGTAATGATATTGATTTATATTTACTGATTGATGATGAGTACTGGGAAAAAATGTATATTAATACTATATGATATAATAAATAAGTACTGGTATTATCATTAAGTATACCGAAGGTGTAAGAATGTACTGATTTATACTTCAAAGTACTGGTTCAATGTAACAAATTTGATACTAGCAAAATACATCAAGTAGTGGTTTTTCAAGTACTGATAGATTTCAAAAGTTACTGAATATTGTTTCTTGAAAGAGCACTGGCACCTTCTTTGTGTACTTAATTACCGATCTTGATCTTTGTTAACTGGGAATTGAAAAATATTAAAGTACCATTTAAAAAATAGATTTTCATTGTCTTCTTAAGTATTTATAGATTTAAAAGAATATAAAAACTGACCTATTCAAAGATAATTTATTTTTCACTTTAAGTAAATTTTTATTTCTAATTAATTTCACTTTAAGTAAATTTTTATTTCTAATTAATGAAAAAAATAAATTATTCATTAAAACAATGAAATAAATATGTAAATATTTATTATTTTTCTTTTTCAAATTTTCAATCAATTCAATTAGTTTTTATTATTTTTTATTATTTTTTATTATTTTTTTATTTCTCAACTTAAAAAAATCAATTGAAATCGAAATAATAATATTTTATTGATTCTCATAATAATAATAATAATGGTTATTTTCATTGGTTAATATTAACATTTATTATAATGAGAAGATGTTTTTCTTTTCAATATTTCAGACATATATATATATATATATATATAGTTAAATATATCTTTCAAATATTCTGATTCTTTTTTTAAATATCGCGAAATTCACAGACTTAAAAAAAAAAAGAAAAAAAAAAACTTAAAAAAGTCAAAAGTTTTTCCAAGAAAAACAAAATAAAGTCAAAATAAGAATAACTTACACAAATTTTCCATTATTGTAATGAAAAAAAAAAAAAAGAAAAACTCTGTAATAAAAAAAAACCAAGTACTCAAGAATTCATTTTTTTCACATTTATTTTTTTTTTTTGAAGAAGAAGAGGAGGAGAACCCTTCAAATCATTTGGGTATTTGATTTTCAATGAGATTTGATAGCAATTCAATAATAATAATAATCATATAATAGCTGTCCCATTATTCTAAAGACTATGAGTGGTTATACTAATGGTTTAAAAATAAAATAAAAAAAAATTGAAAAATTGGGTAACTTTAAAATAGAAAAAAAAACTTGGATTTTTTTTTTTATTTAAAAGGTCATTATAATCACTTGATAATTTATTGTTAATGGGGTGTCGCGTTATTTTCAATATTCTATTTATATTAAATTCTATAAATAATATAAAATGTCTGACTTGATATAATGAGGGTACTCCCATTCTATTAGTTTTGGTTTTTTTTTTTTTTTGTATTTAAAATAAAGATACAAGATAATAAAATATCAGCAGAAATAAACCATGTTTTATTCATTTAAAATACTAAAGTGAGAATCTTCAGATATGGGGAGCGTTTAGGGTAATAATTTCGTCTAATGGAATAATGAAGTAAAATTTATATATATTTTAAGAACTTATATAGTTTTTATTTTTCATTAAAAATCTAGTCACTATTATAACAAGCTCATTTAATTTTTCTTTATACCCGTATGACTATAGATCAAAGGGTATTATAAATTTGCCATTACGTTTGTGGCACAGTGAAGGAGGGGGGTAGATATAGACTCAAGTGTATGGATCGGATCAGAATCGAAAAATAAATCGATTTGGCTATGTATACAAGTCCGTTCGTCCGCCCGCACGATAACTCAAAAAATAAAGGAGCTAGGGTTTTGAAATTTTCACAAATTCGTTTTATATGCAATAGCTGCTATTGAAATCCAGCTAATTTGGTCCACGGGTTCGAGTACCTACCATATAAATTCTTTTTCTATATGAGCATTACTCTATTCTTATTGAAGCTGGGTGTTTAAAATTTTGCCAAAAATAGTTTAGTGAAATGGCCAAAGTTTCTGCAAAATTTGGTTGGGCTACTACAATGAGTTCGATTAGCTGCCATACAACTCCTTCTTTTGTATGATCATTACTCTACATCTAAAGAAGCTGAATGTTTGAAATTTTGCCAAAAGTAATTAACCGGATCATATAATGTTTATATTATAGTCATACAGGTATCCCAGAGTTGACATAGTCTACTCTACTACACTCTTCTTCATTTAAATAAAAATTTATGGGGTTTTTTGTAAAGTAATATTTCTTGTAGTAATTTTTCTTAATAAATTTTAAAATATGTAATTAATGATTAAATATCAGATTAATATTATAAATATATCGACATATTTATGTGATTATTTATTATATAATATTTATGGTAATACTATAAGTCATATACAGTTTAAACCACCTTCTGTTGTAAACTTTAGAATTCCAATATCTTGATTTCTATCGATATTTAGTTCAGTATTTTAGAGGACATTTTACAAACTAAGATATATTAAGGTAGAGTACATAATTGTAAAATGTTTTTATATAAATGAGTGTTAAAGATCACATTTACATCAACACTGTTAAGAAACATAACCCTAAATAACCCTAAATAACCCTGTTAAGTTAACATAACCCTGTTGGCACAATTAAATTACTACGGTAATATTAAAATTATAAAATTGGTTTTAATACTAATCACATTTTGTTTTTTAAACAAATTAATTTTTAATTTTGATTATTGAATATATTAAAAAAATTAAAAATAGCATATTATAGATTAATTTAATATTTTTTTAAATATTGCTTACAATTTTAACATAATTATTAATTTACCATTTCTAAAAATTTAATTGCGCAATTTTAGTTTTAAAATTCACATGCTAAAAAATAAAAAATTTTATTGCATATTTTTAGGGTAAAAAAAAATTTATGAAGTTTTTATGTTGGAGTTTTCCTTAACATACACGTTATATATATATATATATGTATATTAAATTTTACATTTAAAAGAGATTTCATCTACAACTAAACCCTCTAGGATAAAATTTTCTGTATAGAATTTACGCTTAAACGCCTCTTTTTTACTAAAAAATGAAATACTTTCATTTTCATAACATTTTACATTTTTGCTATTTTATTTGAAAATATTTCTTGGAAATATTAAACTTAAAAATTTTGGTTTTATTTGGTATACGTTTTATCTTAACTTTGAAGTACATTTTGCTATTGCAACTTTAATTTCAATTAGATGTAATTTAAAAGTTTCCAGATTCTAAAATATATATTTAAAGAAAGAAAATTTAAACTTAATTTATAAACTTAGATTTATAAACTTAGAATAATTAATTTAAAATCACAATATGTTAACATTTTCAATAAATCTTATTCTATGATATGGCTTTATAAATCGTTGCTTTAAAGAATTTATTTATTGACATTAATTTCTATGCCAGTACAGTGCCATACGAATCCGGGCAAAATGTCGATTTAAAGCATTATTTCTTACCTTCGCGGTAACAAAAGCAGCAGCTCCCATTCCATTAAAGGAAACACGAAGGAAGTTGTTAAGGGAAGAAGCAACACAGGAAAAAAGAGTGGCTCGTAAAGCAGGGCGCGAAAGCAACGGGGATGACTAGATTATAGAACATTTTTTAAAACTTTTTGCAACTGATTTTATGTAAAATATTCAAAATTTACAGTTGTAAAGTAATAGTTTTTAGAATATATTTAGGTGAATATTATGACTCGCAGATAATGAGACATTGTGCCCAGATTGAGTTTAGGAAATCATCAGAAGTGGGAAATAAAACCTAGGAGATTATAGCCCGGAGTAATATGGCATATCGCCTGGCACAGTAGGCTATCAGTTTGAGCTAAGAATATGTCAGTTAAATTTGTTTGCTTTTCTTTTAAGTAAAATTGTAGTTTCATTAAGTGGTATATTGGATCTTCTGTATTTGGTACATAGTATACACTATACTAAACTTAGAGTATTTAGAAAATTAACAAAAATATTACATTTTTACAAAAATAGATGTAGGGATATTTGTATCAAACGTCAAGTAATCTGGTATATCTATTAACCTGTATCTGGTAACAATTAAAGAAAATTTTTCAAAAAAAATATCATTGCTTACTACTACTATTCAATATGCAAAATTAACATTAGAAAAATCGTTGGTTTTTTTTAAAAATCTGTTTTTGCCATTTCTAAAACGAAAAAGTTAAAAACAAATCTTTATTCTTTAAGTCCTCAGATCTTTCTTTACATGTTAAAAAATTTTTTTATTCTCTTCCTTGATTAATAAATTTAAATTTTTATTCTACTAAATATTAATTTCTTTTTTTTACAATATAATATATATTTGCGTATTAGTATTTTATTAGATAGATAGTGTGAGGTGTTTATTAAACCTTGAATGCTTGAAATGCTTCTGTTTTTGTAATTTTGTAATTCATATCTAAGTATTCTACTTCACTTAAAGCATTTTTAAATTAAACTAAAAAACATAGTGTGAATTTTATTTGAAATGCGGTTTGATTCTATAAAATTTAATATCAGTCATGATTTGAAATTATAAACAAAAAATACCTGAAGCAAATTTATTTCAAATTTAAAATATGTAAAATATCTTTTGATGATTTTCCTAATACAAATTTTTTTTTTTAAATTTTAATATAATTTCATTATCAGAGTTTTACCATTCTACTATCTTTAATATTAAATTTCAAAGTAATTTGTTAATTAATTTCTAATGAAGATATTTTGAAATTAAATAAATATACTTTTCAATATAAATTATGAATATACCAGAAGCGTATACCACATATAGAATATTTGATTAAGTGGATTTTGAATAATACATGTAAAAGACTTTCTAATTTTTTTTAATTTAAAAGTTAATAAATAATTAAAATACTTGTAATTTAAACTTTGTAATAAATGAGTGATGATTTTATATGTTATTATTTTTATGAAATGTAATTTATTAGATACTTCGTAGAATCTTACTTCTATAAAACATGGTAAAAATAACCAAACCTTTGGTGTAAGCGAGTGGTGCTAGCATTGCGATTGTTACTTAAATGTTTGAATTTTATCACAGATGTCTAGATGCACAGTTTAAATTTTAAAAATAAGCAAAGAACACAAAATTAAATTAATTATGCATTTTTATTTATTTCTAATTTAATATACCTACATTTAAATATTTTCAACAGTTATGCTATTTTAATTTTAAAAATATATATACACTTTATTTTTACTTTCATTACCACCAAACAGCAATGTTTAATTATTTTATGTTATTTTATTCATATATAAAAATTTTAAATTTAAACCTGCTTAGTTTATATTAAGGGTTTTAATTTTAAATAAAGAGTTTATAAAAATTTATTTCTAATTTATTTATAACTCTTTTTAGTATGACAAGTACTGAAAACATTTATTAATTATTATTGATGTTGATGTCCCCCACTTTATTTCAAATTAAAGGACCTAATTCATTTAGTCCTACATAAGACTGGCATGCATTTATAATAATTTTATTTTAAAAATAAATTAGTTACTTACCTTTTTGAAAGGATTATTTTGAAAGGATTCACATTTCAGTTCCGTTTATATATGATTTTTCTTGAAAATTAAATTTTTACTGCATTTTGTTTATTATAAAAGTACTTAGAATTTTTAAGAGATAAATTTTCAGAACAGAAACTTAAATTCACTACTTCGAAAAAATTAAATTAGTATATTTTTCAAGTTTTAAATAAAAATTAAACCAAATATTTAACAAAAAAATAAAAGTTATTATTAAAAAAAAAAATTGCATTAATTACAAAATATTGTTATTAAAACATATATATATATATATAAATACCAACTTGATCTTGCATTTAAGAACATTCATCGATAGTACTGTACTGCACAACGTATTGAATATGAATGACCAAAAAATTTTAGAAAAAAAATGCATTAGAATTTTTTGACAGATTTAAATTAAGCTCCGCCTCCATATAAAAAAATTCAAAAACAATTTTTCCATTTGTTTTCTTTTATTCAAAAATAAAACGCTATTTTTTTATTTAAATATGTAATTAAAATATTTTCATATCTATGGATTTAATATTATATATATATATATATATATATACATATATATTAATTAGCCATTAGTCATTAATATTCAAAGGAATCAAAGTCATAAGTTCCATATTTCAAAGAGCTTTAAATTAATAATTACTGGGAGCAAAAATTTAAATCAATTTTAACTTATAAGAGACTTCTTTCGTCACTTAATATAAGACCAATTTTACATAAAGAAATCAAAATTTTTAGAATATCGTAATTATGCAATTTCTGCAATGTAATCGAATGTAGGTACTGCTTGTAACCGAATTAAATTTAAATTTCAATCTAAATGTTCTCTCATTTTTTCCAAAAACTTTGAAAATTTCAATAAATAAAAATAAAAAAATTAAAACTAGCAAATATTGATTTTAATTTTGTTTTTAATATCAAAAAGTTGTAATCTTAAAAAGGTCTTTTTTTGTGTTTTTATTTTTGTTATTGTTTTTTTTTTCCGTAATTTAATTTAATTTAAAGATACTCGTTATTTGCACTGGATCCAAAATCAATTATAACCAATTTTGATAAAATAAAAAAAAATTTGGAGTACTTTAAAACTTTTGAATTTTGTGATTTCAATTACATACCAACAATTACACTTAAAACTAAAATGTCATTGAGGTTTTTCTAAACTTTTTTTTTTGTTTTTTTTTTTTTAAATAAAAAAATCAGAAAAACAATGTAGATAAAGTCAAACGAAAAAAAAAGGAGTAAATTTCCATAAGAATAGCATCAAAAGAGGTACCTAAGAGACTTTTTAGCACTTTTTCAAAAAATTTTGAAAAAAAAATTATACTTTTTGGAACTGTCCATCTGTCCCGTTGTCTGGTGTTAAACTTCTACGTCATTTGAAATAAAGGAATTAAAATTTAGAAGAAATTAATTTTTTAGAACAACTTTGTGCTATGGCCTTTCATTACGGTGCAAGGGCCTTTCAAAATTTAAAAGAAAACTTTATATTCAAATTGTTGTAAAATTTTTAAATGCTTATCTTCCAAATGGTTTGAACTAGAAACCTGAAATTTAGTAAGGGCTTACGTCCCTGCAAATAAGTAAAAAATTTATTTTATGATGTCCGTCGTTGAGGAGCTGGTGGTTAGAAGAGATCAACAACTGAGAGTTCACTTTTTTCAAACCCCTATAACTGGAATGCTTGTCCAAATTTTTTGAAATATTATTTGAGGAGCACAGAACCAAAGTGACCTAACTGACTAAAATTAAATTTTAAGCAATTTTGCATAAATCGGACAATAATAAGAAATAAAAAAGGGCTGCCCATTTGAAAAGGTCAATTTCCAGTTGGATATGTGGTATTATTTTTGACCTAAGTCATTGTGACTATTTTTTTTTAGTGTCAAAGTAGCCTAACCCTTAAAGTTTTTTTATAAATTTAAATTTAATTTTTTGGGTATTAGGTCACTTTGGTTCTGAGCTCCTATACAAACATTAAATTTTACTTTGTGTTAGCAACTTTTGTTAAATACGAAGAACTTACTTCTTTAAAGAAGTGTCTCTTAAATTTTTTCTTATTCTAAGTTAAATTTTATGTTTTGTAATCATTATAATGTATGTATATTTTATATAAATTTGTTTGTATAAACAATGTTTAATTTTATAAATGTGCCTTTTTAAAAACCTTTGATTTTTTTTTTACTCGTTTTTGGTAGTATAGTTTTTAAGAAACTTTTGTGTTGTTTTTACTTTTACAGATATTGTCTAAAAATAACCGTTAACAGGGATAGTTTTATTTTTTTTTTTTTTAACTTTTATTTTTTATTATCTTTTTATACTTTAAAATCTTTATAAGTATTTAAACAACAAGTTTTCAAAAATTCTACTTAAAGGGAGGAAAATAAACTTTAAATTGTATTTAACTTTAGGGAACTATTATTATTATTATTACCATTACAATAAATGGTGAATTCATTTCAAAACTATTTTTTTTAAATACTATTTTATAAGTTTAAAAATATTTTAATATTGGTATTATAAAATTGGAATTTGATTGTTTGAAAAGATCTAACTAAAGTATTTGACTTAATTAGGTAAATCTGGAAAAATTAAAAATGAAATTATGAAGTTAAATTTAATGATGAAGTTAAACAGGTTTGAGTCATAGTGTCGACTCAAAAAATGTTGACTGAGAGAATGCCGACTGAGAAATTGTCGATTGAGAAATTGTCGATTGAGGAAGAGTCGACTAAGAAAATTTTCACTGAAAAAATGAGAAAATATATTAATATTCTGGAAAAGGCGACAATTGTGATTTTGTATCTAACTCTAAAATCAATACTAAAATTGAACAGTTTCAAATGAATTGAAATTAATTTTAAAGTCTTAAAATATTTTTTAAAAATATTAAAAATATAATATTTAAAATTTTTACCCTATTTGTCCATTCTCAGTTAAATTCAAAGAAAACCAATTATAGATTAGGAAAAACTTTAACCAGATCAAATATTTATACCGGAAATGGTAGCAATATAAAGATTTATAGTGTTAATATAAACCAAAGTAAATATTCAAATTTAATTTTCATTATCCTAATGTTAACAGTAATAACTAATCTGTATTTTACGACTTTATGCTTTTTTAATGAATGTCTACTACTGGTTACTGGATTCATTTTGAGTGGATAAAAACATTATCCATTGAAAACTTTGGATTAAAAAACTTTTATTAAACTGTTCTTCTTACAAAAACAAAATTAAAAAAAAACCTTTCCTCATTTTGTAAACACTTCCGATTTTTTATATATTTTTCTTTTGTCCATTTCCGTTTTATTTTACATTTTGTTTGGAATTCTGGATGGCCCATTAGAAATGTATTCTAGAACTAAGTTTAGTTGGAAATAACTTTTTTGTTTAATTCATATTTTATTTTTTTAATATTTTTTATTTCTAAAATTTTAGCTTAAAATTGTTTTAATTTTTATTTGAACTGGGCAATCTAAGATTCTAATTGAAAATTGAAAAATAATTTGATCTTGTAAGAAAATTTCGTTAATTAAATGAATTTTGAAAACAAGTAATCAATATAAAGCATTTTAATAGAATGTGAGTACTAATATAAGTTAAGTTATAATGGAGTGTTAAATAATCTATTGATAATAATCTAATGATTATTCAATGGTTTAATTTTAAAATTCAGAAGTAATTAACTGGATCAAAAGCTTTTTTAACACAACTTGGTATTGAGTTGTAATGAGCTCGCATTCAAATACGTGATTAAATTAATTACTGATGGTGTTTCAAAAGTTTTGTAATATTTTGTAGTCCAGTATTTTTTGGTTCTTGAGTACTTTAAAGTAATTAAGTAGCAAAAAGAATTACAAAAGTAATTAGAAACAAATCTTTAATTTCAAAGTACACACTAAAATTTTTACTGATGATCAGTAAGGATTAATTGCATAATGGTAAATACTATTTAACTTATTGACTGACATAAAGATTTATTTTAAACTATTCTTATGTCCTAATTTTATGTTCTAAAAAAACTCATTCTTTTCAATTTTAAAATAGAAATTGAAATATATTTCAAACTCTTATTTGGATTCTTGACAATGTAAAATATTGCACAATATATTGAACAAAACCGTCTAAAGACATATTAAGCTATCGTATTATATAGTATGTAATGGACTATTAAACTATGTCCATTACTCAAAAGTTTAAGAGCTTCCTTAGTTCCAGCTAAGGTTCTCAGAAGCCCTAAAATTCCAATATTAAATATTCAAGCACACCTTTCTTGTTTCTCCAGAATTATTTAAATCAGCTTAGAAATTTCCAAAAAAGAGATCAATATAATGATACTCGCCCCGCCCCTATTTATAGATATAAAATGTGAAAAAAATAATTCTTATGGGAAGCCAGGAGGTAGGTACCCAATGAATGATAAAGAAACAATGAAAATATAAAACCATTTCTCTCTCAGTTGATATTGTGGGATTTATTAGTCGAAATAACAAAAATTATAATACCGAGTAACGACTATAAATATCGTACATCGTTTTTGTAAAATTTATTATGAGTTTTACTTATTTTCGTTAAGTTTTTAAACTTTAACAACTATAATATTGTAATTGCATCTTAAACTTTTCGTTTTTAAATAAACACTAGAAAAAAAAAGTACCTTTTTCAATAAAATGAAAATTTTAAAAGTTTAATTTTTTTTTTTGGGTCACTAAGTAAAGTTTTTCTAGTACATACTAGATTTCTAAATTAAATATTTTTTTTTTCCTTAAAATTTGTGTTATTGAAAATTTTGCGTAAATAAAAAGTTTTTTTCTTATTATTAAATTTTTATTTTCTACTTTTACTTTTAAAACTCGCAAAAATGTTTAAAGATCAACTAAAATTTGGAAAAAGAACACTTATTTATTTAAATTGTAGGTACCTACTTACCTGATAAAAAATTTTGAAGCACTATTAAAATAAATTTTGTGACATAATTTTTTTTTGATTAATTATATATTTTCATTTCATTTTTATTTAGCGTATTTGAAAAATCAATTTCAAGTAAAAATACCGCAAATAGCTAAAACTAACCCGTCTTAGTTCTTTTCTAAAAAAAAAATATTAAAACTATTAAAAACTTGACTATAAAACAACCAAATCAATTTCCTTTAATATAAACCTTTAATCACCAAAATTAAAAAGATGTAATTTGAGTAAGCAAGTGCAAAAGATTATAATGAAAATAATTCATTATAGACCATAATTAATTAACTTTTGAAAATTTGAACCTAATCGGGATAAAAATTAAAGAATACTTCTAATCTACTCACCATTTAAAGTTTCTTTACTAATTAATAATTATTAATTAAAAACTTAATAGAAGTTAAAATAAAAACATTTTAGTGACTTACGCGCCACCTATTGGCGAAATAACTGTTTCTCCTAAATCTCCTCGCCACCTATTATCTAAATCTAAACTTTTCATGATCACTTTTGTTTGACAAATCACAAAATTATATTAATTGTCAAAAATGACAATCTCTTTTTTGACAATATATAGCCGGTTCATTTTAATTGTTTATTTACATTTCCTAACTTTTTTTAATCAAATGTAAATAAAATGAGCAAATAAAATAGTAGTTATTTTAACTTTTAAACTAATTATAAAATTTTTAATGTACATTTAAAAATCTTATATAATAATTAATATATATTAAATTTCTGTTTGAACTAAATTTAAATGGCTGAATTTAATGAGTTGCCTTTAGAGGTAAAAAATAAAACAAATATTTGTTTTTTATTTTAAACAAATTTTTTCTTTAATTTTTATAGGTCATTATTAATATATACAAATATTTAGATGTAAAAGATATAAAAAAAGCACAACTGACATGCCATCAATGGTTAAATGCATCATATATTTATACAGAGTATTCTGAACGAGTAGTTTTTAAATTATCTTCTTTAAATGATTACAATTGTAATTTGGTGGAAAATAGTGCTAGAAAATATAGAAATATTTGGTTATACTATGGCGGATATGATGCAGATAAATCAATAATAAATGAAAATGAACTGATTAAATTCTTCTTATTGCCAAATGTAAGAAAACATTTAAAATTTTTGGTATTTGATTACTGTCGTTGTAAAATTCAAATTAATACAGTGTTGAAAATATTGGAATTATTAAATAATTTAACGGATATAAAATTTCTTGATATATCACTTTATGACGATGAGACTGAAAATATTTTAAAAGATAATGAAAAATTATTGAATTATGCTGAAACATTTGGAAATAAAATATCTAGAAATTTAAATTCTCTAGCGCTCAAAGGTTATGAAAGTTTAGTAATATTTAGTAAAATAAAAAATTTAAAAAAAATAGATATTAAACTATCAGAATATGATCAACGGTTCAATTCAAATATTTACGAGATTTTTAAAAATAATGAAAACACTTTAAAAAGCATATCATTAGGATTATATGGAGGTTCATTTGTTGGTGGTAATAACACCTTTTGGGGAAAACTATTGTTAGAAACAAATCTTAAATTAGATGAATTTCATTTAGACAGTAAGACATCAGATTCTTGGCATTTAGTAATACCAGATATTGTAGCATTTTGTAAAATACAAACAAATATTACTAGATTAAGTCTTGAAAGTCTTTATCAAATAAATGATGATTTTATGATAGAAATTATAAAAAATTTACCAAATTTAATAGAATTAAATATATCGGATACTGAAACATTGAGTGATTTAACAAAATATGAAATTTTAAAATTAAAAAATTTAAAATATTTACATTGTAATAGACGGGCCGAAAGTAATTTTGAAATAACAGAATTAAATAATGATGTTCATTGTAAATTAGAAATATTGAAAGGTATATGTTTAACAGATCAAGCTTGCTTAAAATTATCATTGAAATTTCCTAATCTTCGTATTTTATCATTTTCCAGTACACAGAGTACAAGTGATTTAGGATTACAATCTGTTATAAAGAATTGTGATAATTTAATTGAATTGGAAGTGAGAGGTAATGATTTTACTGATTTTGGTTTTACTGGTATAAATTTAAAAACAAAATGGAAAACTGGCTGTGCTTTATCAAAATTAAAAAAATTAACTTCTTTAGAAATACCTTGCTCTAAAATTACCAAAGAAACTTTCCAAATGGATTAATGTTCACAAATTTAAAAAAACTCTATTTATATTTAGATTGTAAATTTTCTACAAATTTAATAGAATTTGTAATTATGACTAAAAATTGTCCTAGAATTGAAAATCTCTCATTAATATTGGATAATTTCAAGAATGATTATCTTCTAAAAATTATTGAAATTTTTATTGAAAATTTACATGAAATGGAATCACTCTATATTGCATCTTGGTTTTGTCATCTTGATTCGGAGGTAATAAGTTGTATTTAAAAGTTTCATTAAAAAAATTAATTTAAATATTTTATTTTAGAATTCAAGGGGTTTGGATATGAAATTTAAAAGATGCTCATGTAAAATTACCTTGTCCTGTAGCTGTACAGAGTGTATTAAGGTTTTACGATTATGTAAAGATTTACTGGTGAACTGTACAATATGATTTAAAACACAAAATAACATTTTATTATTTATAAAAGGTTCTGTTAATAAAAAATTGAGTGCCATAAAAAAATTTATGTCAAATTCCTAAATCTATGCAAATTTTGCTTCATTAAATATAATATTACTAAGTAATTAAAAAAATCGCGTTATGCTCTACTTAAAAAAACTTATTTAAAAAACATATATAATTTTAAACTACTATTTTATTAAAGGATTACGACTTACGAGAACATTAATTAATTTTTTTTGTTTAATTTTTTACAAATGTTTTTTTAGTAAGCTGTTGTTAACATGACTAAGAGAAAAAAAAGTTTTAAAATAAAATTTTATTATAAACTGATTATCTTATTTTGTATGTTTGTTTTAAAAACTCTTATCTCGCACCTATTTACTATTCAAATTCAGAACTTTAAATATAAAAGGTTTTTCATCTTTAATTTCTTTTATTTTTTATTTTGTTTTGTAATAAACTTTCGAATTTGTTATAGTTACAATAACATTAAATATTTTAATTTTTTACAATATGTTAAAATAATTATAAATAAAAAGTTAAAAATTATAGATTTATTATTTAAATTTTAAAAAAAGAGCCTTATCTCATGTAATAAAAAATAAAACTAAACCAAAAACTTATAACAAAACAAAGGCATACAAAGAATTATATTCATTTATTATATTTGTTATTCAACTAAGTTCAAAAATACTAATTCAATGGTTCAAAATCCATAAAAAATTTAAATAAAATTAAATTTTAGAAATTTTTGGAAAGGTATAATAGTATTTTGCAAACATTAATTTTAGGTTCAAAATAGGGACCCTAATTCTGTTTTTTTTTTTTTTATGTTTAATATATTTTATTCATTGCATAAAGTTTATAAAATCAGCTTACGTTGTTTTTAACGATTTAAATAATTTTTTTTGTCAGCAGCTTTTAAATTCAAATGCTTATACAGTGATTTGTTTTCCGTTAGCAATCGCAAAAGTAGTTCTAAACTTAAGTAATCTGCTGAATGTAGTTTTAAATTGTAATCTGCTGAATCCATTTACGTTGTGTTTTTCGGATTTTTCCTAAATCAGTTTAACAAATAAACAAAATGTGCACCTTTAATCGGTGCGACTCTAACAATGGTGATTAATCATGAATTATTTTAAAACATTTTACAAATTCAATTAAGGTATTAAGGCTTTTCTTGATTTGGTTAACTAGAGCCTTTAATATTTATTAGTATTGTTAGTCGTGGCTCTAACAATACCATACTATTGTTAGTCGCCAAAATAAAATTACATGTGAACCCATAATTTGTATAATCCTATGTAATATTAAGTTTTTAAACTATGTATTTAAAATTCTAGAAAGAGTACAAACCAATTAGAAAATATGTAGTTTTGATTTTAAAAATATATCTGGAAAAAATAAATTTATTAAAAGATTGCGAAAAATGTTTTCTGATTTCACCGTTTTTTTAAATTACCGAAATAAACTAAAAAAAAGGTTTAAATCTAAAAATTTAACAACTCATATAGAAACGATTCCTAAAACGAGAAAACATAAAAATTAAAACTTTTAGAAAATTATCTAAATATATTTTAAAGGTTGTTTACAACTATATTTTTTATATAATTCAACTAAAGTTATTATTTTTTCAATATAATCAAATCTATTGTATTCTTCAGTTTATCTCTGTTTCATTCTACTTTTCCTTTTATTTATTTTTGAACCATATTCTTTTAGGATATGTACAATTCCAAGCATAATAACAATGTCATTATAATATGGAGTTAAACTCCAAATAAACGACACATTTAATTAGATAGAAAGCTATTATAATAATTACTGTGCGGGGAGTTTAAATGAAAGAGTTCAAAACTTGTATGCAGCTTATAAATATTTCAATAAGATGTTGCTAGGAATTATTAATAAGATGTAGCTTTTGCATTAAAAATGTCAAGGTTTGAAATATGTTGGCAAGCACTGATGGAAAGGAAGTTGAAAGGAAGAACGAAAGTATATGGTCAACCAAAAACAAGTCGGAGTGAAGTGTTGAAAAAAGAAATAAGTATAATATTAGAGGTCACTTGCAAGAACTAAACACTTTAGATCATCACAACCGTGTCCGATGCAAAAAAATAAAATAAAATAATTATTATTATTATTTTTGTACCCAACTATGTATCATTAACCATATGGACATACACATATATTATATAAACAATATTTAAATAAATAGCAATATTTTTTTATGTTATTTACTTTTAAAAAGGATTCTTCTAAAAATCTTTTTTATTTTTTTATAATAACATAAAAGAAAAAAAAAAAAACAAGAAAAGTTCAACCAAACAAGGTATGAGAGAAAGAGATGGAAAGTAGAAGATTTGAAATAAAAATATAAAAACAAGAAAAATAAAAACTAAAACCTTTCGGTTACATTCATTCATTTACACTCAATGTTGTTTTTCAATTTAAAGGGCAAAAAAAAAAAAATAAAAAAAAAAAAACCAAAAACCAAGCGAGAAAATGTGAGAGAAAAAAAAAGGATTTTTTTTATTCTTTCTATTGCAATAAAATCAAAATTACTGCCCATCATCATATATAAAAAAAAAACGGAAAAACAGGAAAACAAAATCCTCACATCTTTTCTTTCTCATTATTTATATTATTGTTGTTTTTTATTCTCATTTAAAAAATATATATGTAAGTTTTTTTTCAAAGTGTATAAAAATAATAATATCCAACAATCATTCCAGAATCATCCTATTGTATAAAAATATTTAAAAAGATATAAGAGCTTTGTTTTTTTTTTTTTTATTATTTTTGAAAAATTTCTTTAAAATAGGTTCTTAAAGGGTATAAATATATACATGTATATATTGTATACATATATATACATGTATGAAATTAAAAATTTAAGTTACCAACTCCTTTGGTGTTTTTTTTTCTGTGAAAAAAACCTATGCACATAATTTTGTAAGGCGCTTTACATTTCGAATTATTAAAAAACTAAAAATGTTGTACATTATCTGTAGCTCTAACCAAAAGAAATTCGCTGGGAGAACAAAAATCATTGGATCATTTATTTACTTGTAGTACCAGACTATAGTAAATATTGCCTGATAATATTAATCCTTTGCCGATTTGACATTGGGATTTATTGTTAAATTATTGAAATATACACTATATTTTTTGTTAGATATGATCGGACCAGAGTTTGAACACGAGACTTTTCGATTGAAAAGCCGTCACTTTACCACTGAGTTATCTGTCAGATTCATTAGACCATTATTAACATATTGCGGGCCAAAATGTTTTTTTATTTTTTCTTTTCATTATTTTTTAAGAACTGGTTAGACCGTTTGCTAAATTTTGTGAGTGTTCTAGCTCCTTGACGTCATAGTTGACTCTTGACTTATATATACATATAAAAAGCTTTAAACTAATTGTTTGTTTCAGAACAACTATATATGTACATATTTAAAAAGTTTTAACTATGCTTGATGGAAATATGGCTTTTATAGTTAACCCCAAAGATGTAAAAAAGAGGCCTTTTATACTTACGAATTGGTTATTTTAAATTCAATTTATACTACATCAAATTTTACAACATGTTGGTAACTGTATTAAAAAAAAAAATTAATAAAATAAAAATTAAACCAAAAATCAACTATTAAAAAAAAAAAAACAAACTATCAAAAATATAAACATTTTTATTCACATTTTTATTTTAAAGATAACCCCAAAAATAAAATTAAAAAATAAAAAAAAACAAAATTTTCAGTAGTTATCCTGTTGTTTTCCTTTTCTTGTTTTTTTTTTGTATTTTTTTTTTTTTGAATAAATCGTGAAGGATGTTAATGTGGGTGTTAAAGTAATAAAACCAAAAAAAAAAAACCGAAATTGTAAAAATAGATATTCAAAAAGAAATAATAGGAGAATAAAATAAAAATAAAAAAAAAAAAAAAAACTGAAGAGGACCAAAGGGTTTTTTCTCAGATCATTGAATGATGTACTGGGATAAATAAAAAACTATAACATAAAATTAGATAGATAGATTGAGATTGTATGAAATGAATGAATAAATGAATGGTTAGAATATAATTTGAAAAATGATAGTAAAACCAGCTGGATATCTTAATCTTTGTTATATATTTTCACTTTTCATCTTATGTTTATAATAAGTATTTTTTTTTTTTGAATTTTTGGATTTTTGAATTTGGGTTTAAGGTATGGGAATAAAAAAAAAAAATTCCATGATACCCAAAATAAAAGAATAAAAAAAAAAAAAAAAAGTAATTTTACTAATAATAAATTCTTTTAACTTCTCATTATTTAACTTTTCCCAAAACCAAAAAAAAAGGAATTATATCTTCAAATAAAATTTTCTATTAAGTAATTTTATGATATGAAAAAAGATAAATATACTACAGAGTGTTTTAAAAATGTTATAACATATATATTCAAATTTTTTTTCCTCAACATATAAAGGATTAAATTTTGATTGAATATCTATTTAAGGATGTTAGGATTAATTTTCCACAATTATATCAAATTATTCTTTAATTAAGGGCAGAAAGCTTTTGATTTATAATTTAAAGTGTGACACTTCAAAACATTGAGCTTTACATTTAGAACTATTCACATAACAATTTGTTCATTTTGGCTAAGCTTATGTTAATGACGAATATCACTTAGTAGAAATGTAAAACTGAGTAAAATTCAATAAAGATAATATTTTATTCAAATCCCTACCCTTTATACAATCTCTATACCCATCGATTCCCTTAAGTTTATAATACATATATGTGTAGGGTTTTGCTACTTTTAAGAAGACTCACATTAACATCTTTCTTCTAAATACATTTTTTCTAAATTTTTTAAGCCCAATCAATACTGTTCCCATTTAAATTTATAGATCTTGTAACAAGTGAAAAACATTTTTGATTAAACTTAAAGAAAAAAATATTTCATTCGCATTATTTTAATACTTCCTGTATCTCCTAAACTATCAAACACTTAAGATTTAAGTATGTAAAACAAATAGTTTTGCAGCTAATAAAGTCTAAGATAATATGACTTGATTTTTCTTTAGGGTTTTTTTTTCCTAGTTTTTATTACCTACATTCTTTTTTTTTGTGTACTACTTTAAATAACAGTAAATAGATAATAACTATCGTAATAACAAAACGGTATACAATTGTTGAACTTTCCTTTTTTTTTTTGGTTTTGTAAGAAGTTTTATTATTTTTAAAATATAATTTTATTATATTGGTGTTTTCTTTTATTTTGGAATGAAAACATATTTAATTGAAATAAAAATATATAATTTATTTAAAAAAGATGTTTTAAAAATAAATTGTTTAATTTACACTTGATAATAATGTTTAGTATTTTAAAAAATCGTAAAATATATTATTATATATACAACCTAAATTTATGTTAATTTTAATTATTTCATGTAATCTTGTTTAATTTTTATGACAATTTTTCTTTTGTTGCTGTTTTATATAAAATAAAAGTAAAAAGCGATTAAATTTTGTATTATAATCCTAAAAGTAGGCAATTTTATTAATATAAATTATTATTTTATAATAATGTTAACTCTAATGATGTGTTTTTTTTGAACTAAACTTTTATTTTGTTATTTGCTTACATTCTTATTATAACTTAACCTACAAAAATAGTTAACAAAAAAGGTTTTTCTTATTATAAAAATTAACATGTAAAAAATGAAGTGTTTTTTTTTATGTTAAATAGTTTCTCTTAATAATTATTATGGACGCTTACTACTATTTTACTTTTAAGTATGTATTAATTTCCAAATTTTAATTAATTGCAAAAAATTTAAAAAGGCAATTTTTACATTTTTTTTTTTTTTTATTAATAAAACCTTAACCTAACTTACCCTATTCTTACAACTAATTAAAAAAAACTTGTAAACTAGCATGTATTACTTTGATATTAAAATAACACTAATCTAATAATTCTTTTATACTTATTTTTTTTTTATTATGAAGTGCTTAACCACCAATAATTATTTCTTATTGATTTGTCTTTATCTGGTATGGACATGTCGTATTTAATATTATCTGGATTGATGTTACCTGGATCATATTCAATTTTTTTACATGTAGCCCGTCTACTATAATGAAATAGTATAGGGACATGATTTTGATTTTGTATATAACCATACTTGTCTAAGATAATGAAGTGCTCAGGGGCTATGAAGCCCGTGAGCAAAGTCTTCTTGATGTACTCCTCATTGTGGTAAAATATATGCGATATTAAACCGTTTTCTGGAGTATTTAATGCTCTATCATAGTGATTTCGAATTAATTTTATAATAAAATTATCAATTCTTATGATTTTTGATTCCTTGTACAAATATTTATTGGAGTAAAAATGTTTGTACTCGGACTCCGGTTTTCTATATTTATTGATGCAAACTCTTATGCACTTTCTTTCGAACATGCGGATTTTTTCCATTAGGCTTGCACTGATTTTGTACCATATGGGTACACCATATACAAGCATAGGCCTTATTAATGTTTGGTAGCATATTATTTTGACTCTGTTACTAATATTTTTATTGTAAAAGAGATTTTTTGCTGCCATAAAAGATTTATTACCTTTTTCTTTTGCATATTTTATATGATCTATGAAGTTCAGATTTCTATGAACCCCAAGATATTTAACGACTTTTTTATTTGCGAGAGGTGAAAAAGCCAATTAAATCGTAAAATTTTTCCAATTTTTCCTAATGTCTGAACTTGTTTTGTCTACCGTGTTACGGAATAATACGGTTTCACATTTACTAAAGTTCACTTTTAATTTCCATATTTTGCAATAATCTTGTGAAATGTTAAACATTTTTTGAACATTATACTGAATGCTGTTTACAGTGTCATTCGCAGAGTATATTATTATGTCGTCTGCGAACGCTAGGGCATAACTATTACCCTTAACTCGGTCTAACCAAAGCAAAAGATCTGCTATGTAGATCGAGAAAAGAATTGGCGCGTTAACAATACCTTGTTGGAGGCCATTTTAAATTAAAAATTTTTTGTTAGACATATTATTTTGGCTATGTACTAAAAATTTGTTATTGTATAACATGTTTTTAATAAGTACTATTAAGCGTATTGGAAATTTATATTTTATCAATTTGTATATTAAACCGTCCAACCAAACCGTGTTGAAAGCCTTCTCTAAATCAATGAGACAGGCACCAACGCCGTAGTTTTTATTTATAAACCAGCAAATATCAGAAGTTAATTTAGTTATAGTGTTAATTGATGTGAAAATCATGAAAAAGAAAATCGAAATGGAAGTTTTGAAATTCTTTATCAGTATGTTCGAAAATATATTTTACTGTTAATCAAAATCAATTATTTGTAGTCAAAATGAGCAACTCAAATGTAAAATTCAAATACGAGTACAATTACCCTATAATTAGTTTGTAATCATTACTTGATAAATACTATTAAAAGATTTTTGTATTTGTACTTTTAAGGAGAATTAAGTTTTTACTTTATAATTCCCAGAAATTAATTACTTTTAGATTTCAATTACATTTGTAATTTTTATTTAATGATTCCTTGAAAGTAATTAATTTTAGATTTCAATTACATTTGTAATTATTTTTGGAATTTAATTCCTTTTTTAATTATTTTTCATACATAAATTACTTTTGTAATTATTTTTGATAATTATAATTACTTTTTTATCATAAAATTACAAGTATTTTTGAAAAACCAAGCAATTAAATAATTACTTTTTTATTTTCATTGATTGATTTAATTACTTTCATTTTCTAAAATTACCAAAAAAAATTACAAGATTAATTTAAGTATTAGTAAGTAATAATTATGCAAAAAGAATTACATTTTAAAACTAATTAGAAAAGTAATTGAAATCCAAATTTAATTACTTTCTAGGAATTATCAAGTATTGAAAGTATTATTACGAAAATCTTTTAATTGTAATTTGGAAGTAATAATTAGCAAGTAATGGTATTTAACACAGTATTATTTCAATCATTACTTAACAGGTCCTGTTATATAAAAATTGAAAGTCTTGTTATATTATAAAAAAATGAAAACTTTTATTGAAATTTTAGAACATTTAAACTGAAATATTTGCATTTGCTATTAAATTCGACATTGTGTATTTAAAAACTGTTCCAAATTCTTTTTGGTTTTTAAATATAAGTGTCCAATATTTTTTATTTAAGTTGTAAAAAATTTAAATAATGTACATTAACAGCTACTGGAAAATTTTTGAAATATCTGAAGATATATTATATCTATTTATTTTATCATATCTAAAATATGATAAAATAATTATTTCCAGGAAACTTTTTTAACTTTTTATCAAAACTCTATGATTAAATAATTCATATATAGTATAGTAATCCTTCAAGGATTCACGTATAGTTACAAAAATAAATATTCAATGAAAGTTAAATTTTCATATCGTAAATGTAAAAAAATTCAAATTCGTTACTTTTCACAAAAAAAAACCAAAAGAACAATAAATATATATATTTTAATAATAAATAAAAGGAATTGCTGGAATAACTAATTTGTAATAATGAATTCTAATGATTCTCAATAATTTTTGTTCAACTTCCTACTGCAAAAAAAAAAATTTTCCTGCCTAACCTCATTTATCTCAAGATTTTTTCCAACTAAATGCGATATATGCTCTGTAATATATACTAGATTCTTATACTTGATAAATTATTTAAAACTTAGAGAAATTTTTTTAGTATGTC
Source organism: Dolichopus griseipennis (assembly GCA_963082915.1). NCBI lineage: Eukaryota > Metazoa > Arthropoda > Insecta > Diptera > Dolichopodidae > Dolichopus > Dolichopus griseipennis. The sequence goes on from OY720445.1 coordinate 39,577,339, forward strand.
CATTAGAGTTTTTATAATTTTTTTTTATATTCTAGTTATGTATTATGTATTTTTTCTCTTATTTCGTTAAATTTCTTTGAATTATTTAAAAATTTTACTGAAGCGAATACTGATTGGAAAAAAGCATTACACTGAACCAAAACCTTACTGTTTAAAAAGAGAGAGAGAGAGAGGGAGAAAAAAAAATGAAATGAAATAAGTATATTGAATTTTCATCACGTTTTAAACCAACCTTGCAGTGATCACTTAACAAAAAAAAAAAATTTTTACTGGTATTACATATTCATATAAATATATATATATTTAAATTTTTTTAAACTCTTTACAAATTATTACTGTCCGTTATTACTGTCCTTTTTTAAGAATATTTCAAAAATAAATTTAAAAACTGAAGTTTAAATCTGTCCGTCGGTTCGTTTGCGTTTTGTGTATTTTAATTCCCCTTCCCCTTCCCCTCCTGAATGGAGAATAGGGCATTCATCAAGTCATTTGTACTTTAGCCTTCAGTTTCTTAAAACTTTAACAATATAATTATACAAATTTACGATATTTTTTTTATTAGATATGATCTGACAGGGGTTTGACCCAAAATTTGCCATTTGCAAGGTTAGCGTTTTAACCATCCTTATTTACTTACTGGATCCTAGAACTCCTGGTGGAGCATAGGGCGTCAACAAATCCTCTCCACCTTTCACGATCCTTAGCAATTCCTTTTAGCTATAACCACGTTTGCGTTGCGCTTCTGCCTCTTTCAAAACATTACTTTTCCATGTTTTCCTTGGTCTACCCACTCGTCGTCTGCCTTGTGGATTGAATTCAAAACATTGCCTTGCAATTTTTGCTTCTAGTTTCCTCAAGGTATGTCCCATCTATCGCCATTTTCTGTCTCGGATCTCGACTTTAATCTTCTTTTGATTCGTTTTTTGCCACAGGTTTGTGTTGGTAAAGATTTGCGGACAACGAACTCTTAAGATGCGGCGTAGACAACGGTTTATATACGTCTGCAACTTTTTGGTGATATTGGTGGTTACTTTTCATGTTTCAAAGTCGTATAGAAGTACTGATTTGACGTTTGTTTCAAATATTTTTAACTTTGTACGCAGGGCGATAATATTTGACTGCCATAAGTTTGAGAGTGTTCCAAAAGCACCTCTAGCTTTATTTATTCTGCTGTCAACATCAACTTCCGTTCCCTCATTTGATGTCAACATGCTACCTAAATAATTGAACTGCTTCACTTCTTCAATTTGACTTTCTTCTAGTAGAATTTGCTGATGTGTTAAATGTTCTGTACGCATGCTTTTAGTCTTAGCTTCGTTTATTTTTAGACCAGCTCGTTTACCATATGTGTTAAAATTTTGCCATATTTCAACTTTGTTCTTATAGCGCCACCCATTACAAAGCTACAGTTCCCCCAAAGTGGTGTAAGGCCCTATAATTAAATTATTATAATATTTTGTATAAAAAAGGTTGTATGGAAACGCCAAAATATAACCTGTTTTTAAAAGATTTTAAAATATATATAACAAATGTATGTAAAAAATGTATAAGATTGCCGTATACGGCCGTATAGCTAATGTAAAATTTTTGACCCTTTCCATATAACGGTTGAGTTCGGAACTTAAAAATTTAAAAGGATTTGGATCTTATTTTTATAAGAAGGAATCTTTTTAAGATAAGGATTAAAAAACTAAAAAAACTAGTCTGATATTTTTAAATTTTTGAAATAAGCTTTTTTAAAACCCTTGGTTTTTTTTCCATTTCCTTGTTTTATTATTGCTTTCTATTTTTTTTTGTATTTTAAAATTTTTTTTGGAGAATTGAAGAAAATTTAATACAACTAACACTTTTATTTCCTGATGTATTTTGCATTTCTCCCTTTTTATTTAATTTTTAGAACTACTTTCCTTTTGTTTAAATATTTGGTAGTTGCTTGAATGTAAAGTTGTTTTTGTTATTCATGGATGCAAATGCAACAAACAACACAAATAACAGAGGTTTAAACAACAAAAAAAAAAAATATTGAAGGAAACAGAAATTCAAGGATTCATTTTAGAATTCATGAATAAAATTTAAATATATATATATATAATAGATAAGAAAAATATATTTAAATATTTACTTATTTAATACAATACTAAATAAAACAAAAAAAAAATGTACAGTTATGTTTATAAACAAAGAGCAAATAAAAGAAGATTTCATTCAAAACAGAACATATATTTAATAAACTTTACTGATATTTTATAAACTTAAAAATTTGAATTGATGTTCTTTATACAAATTCAAGTAAAACGTAATTTTTTTTTTAAATGTCAAGTTTTTATTTTTTTTTTTAAATCTTGAAATAACAATAAAAGTTTATTTGCAAAAACTTTAATTCAAACTTTTGTATTATAATTTGTTATATAAAATTATTGTTTTCTAATCCTGCTTTTTGTTATTTGTAGTACTTTTGGCTGCTTCGAGTACTAATATCCTGCGAATCTAATCTGATGATCGGCTACTAATATCCTGTAAAAATCTACAGAATCAACAAAATCTACTACAATACATTATTAGGTTAGATTGAATCGATTTGAATAATATTTATCAGATTTTTGTGTTTTGGATTGTTTTAATTTAATAAATAGGATCTCCCATTGGCCTTTCTGCAAATAGAAGTGGGAAAAAGAACTCACAACGAAATTTTTCTGGAGGAGAGGGTCTAGTTCTAACGACTAACGAGATAATTGCCATCAAAGTACATTCGTTAACTTTTAAAAAAAATTAACATAATCTGCGTTCCTGTAGAACAAACAACATTCAAATAAATGTTGGTAGATAGCTTAAGTTATAGGCTTGTAAAATTTTAATTAGCTTTAATAGTTAAAGTGTTACAGAATCTTAAATCTGAAAAAATATTAATATTATGCATTATGATTATAAAATAACTGTAATTTTTTACATTATTAAAGACAAATTTTATTAAATTTCTTAAATCGATCTCTGTAGCTCCTAAATTACTGGTAAAACTAACACATTTGCTTAAATTATTACTTATTAAAACATTCTTAATTTTAAGGACCTATTTGTAATAATTCGGTTTCGCACAACAATAAATTAAAATACTGAATGGTAAATCTATATATTTCTTTTAGGACATTTATAAAGCTGCTTTAATAAGATATTAAATGGTTCCCTTATAATGCCCAGGCTATTAAAAAAGTAAATATATAGCTTTTCCAAACCTCAAGAGGTTGTAGCTCCGTAACTAGTAGGGCTACAGAAAAAAAGTTGTTAATATATCTCTAGTTAAAATTTTATTGCTTTCTTTCAAACTGTAAAGTTTTTTAAGTACTTTGACTAACAAACGGATAGAATTAAACTTACTAGCTCATTTTTTTCAAATATTTTTTGGAATTGTACTTAAAAACTTATTTATGAAATAATAAACCTAATTAACAGAGATATGACAATGTACTCGTATGCTAAAAAAAATTTAATTATTTTTTTAACAAAATGTAATAATTACAAAATATAAAATAGGTTGAAATTTTCAATTTAATGTAATAATGAAAGACTGGTATAAATAATAATAATAATAACTGGGGATTACATTGTCCCATTGGGACCATATCAAATAATGTGTATTTTTACCAATTTTTTATTTTTATCAGTTTTTTCGATGTCACATAAAAACAGATTACAAAATTTTAAATTAAAAATCCTAAATGATATTCATAATTAAGTCCATCAAATTTCTCAATTTCGTTGTTTATTTTTACTACATATTAATTACAGATTTTAAAACAGACGAACAGATATTATATAATCTATTCATACCCAACTGGATGTCATCCAATAAAGTCAAGTTTTAAAATCAATTAATAATTCATAAAGTCAACACTCTTTAGACATGGGTTTAGTATAAACTCTAGAAAAAGCTAATGTTGGATTATCTTGACAAATACTCATTACTTAGAATACAATTGGAAAAATAAAGTTGGTTTAATGTAATGAAAGCTGTAATTAAAGGAATAAAATATATTTTATAGATTATAATATCAATAGAAAGGAGTCCTTCGCAGCCTATTGTTAACTCTTTTTTCTAAACTTTTTTTAACATATTTTTGGTAATTAATTGAATAAGAAACAAAATGGTCAAATAATTGTACATAATTGTACATAATATCTGACCAATACACTTAATACCACTGTCGCCTCTGTGTATTGTAGATATTATATTATTAAAAAATTGCAATTGCAACAAAATAATAAAAACAAAAACAATGTTAAGAACAAACATCAACGAATTGCAAAAAAAAAAATATTGCACTTCTGGAGCAAAACCACAAATAAATGTCATCAATCTTGTGGTATATGACAAATAATCCATTATTTCAGGAAATTTAGTACAAAACTAGAAAGAGAATATAGTAGACTATGTCAACTCTAGGATACCCAGACGATTATTATCCGGTTAACTTCTTTTGGAAAAATTTCACTTCTTATGACAGCTATTCGAACGTCTTGTACTAGACACATACTTCGAACGTTGGTCATTTGAAGCCTCTGCAGTAGAAAAACCAAATTGCGCAAGCTTTCTTACTTTTCTCTTACTTTCGTCAATTATTTCAGATATCCAGCTTTGTCATATATTACTGTATAAATAAGGTTCTACTTCTATAAGAAGAGAAATTGTGCAGTTCAAATTGAATAGCGAAACTCTTGTTAAAATTGATTTGTAGAAAATTTCTGAATGCTAGCTCCTTTAGTTTTTGAGTTACCGGGTTGAGAAATAGTCAAATATACATGTATAAATCAATTGACTTTTCGTATCTGATCGAATACCAATACTTGAGTCTTTATCAAGTCCCCTCCTTTACAACGTCACAAACGTAACGACAAATTTTGTATACCTATAAAACTATGTTCATACGGTTATAAAAAGCCAAAACAAATGTCAATTATCTCTTTCCTTCATTCTTTTACTCTTCCTCTATACATGTTATATTGTATTTTTTATGGCTTATATTAATTTCTATTTTTAAATTAATATTCCCATCAATTATTGATCAGTCAATATCATTATTATTATACAATCAAAGTTAGTGCAATCGATACCATCATCTGCAACACTAACATGGTCACGATAAACGAGTTTAATATTTTTTTTTATCAATTTTTCAAAAGTTTATTTTTAAACTGTTTTATTTTCACCTTTATTTTTAATTTATCTGTGAGGCTCTTTATATTGTTTTATGTATATCATATAGAATTGTGCTAACAAAGTCAGTGATTTAAAATTTTACGTAAGTAGTGAAAACTCAAGCTGGAACAAGTATTTAGAAACATCGGGAAACATTTTTTTATTAATTTCCAAAGGTCGAATTATAACGGCTGTGTAGCATAGTGTTAAGAGTGCCGACTTTTTATTCGAAAAGCCCGGTTTCAAATTCCAGTGAGGGTAAAAAAACTTTTATCTGAATTTCCATTAGGTACAAATTATGGATTATAAATAATTAATTATATATATTTATATATATTATAACTCACAGATATAGAATACCATATAACTCAAATACAAAAATTATTACAATAAAAACAAAATGGAATTGCAACTATATATTACAAATCTGTGACATTTCTACATGTTATAAAACCTTTATATAGATTGTTAATGTGGAATTCATTAAGATCAATTTTAATAATAAGATTATAATGGGTCCCCTCATTCTAACATGTATGTAACTCTGTTAAAACAGGCGTATAATTATCACTTACAAAAGAAAAAAAAAAGGTTCGCGAATTTAAAAATAAGATAATTCGCCAAGCCATATGTTATACACCCCTGAATTATAATATAACATTTTATTGTTACAATCAACCAAAATATATTTTTATTTTGGATTTTAATAAAACACCTTAAAAAAGGTCAATCATATTTAGAATGAACATGTTGAAGAATAGAAACACCAGAGGATTCCAAAAACAATTGAATATCGCATTCATAGAATGATTAAATTGTATTTTGTAATATTTTTATTTCGGTTAAAGGTATAGTTTTCCAATTACAAATTTTCAATCAATATTTCATCAAATTTTCATTAAAATTTTTTATTTTAAAGTTCAATCAACAAGGCATCATTGTAACAGTGACTTTTGAATCAGTAACTTATTGGATATACATTTTTGTCAAAATTAAAACCTTTGCTAAATTATGAAATAGTACCTAATATTTAAATTAACAATTTTTTAATACAAAACATTTCATTTGACCGCAACTGTTTAAGAACCGCAAAACCAAAAAAGCTTGGTTTAGCTTGGTCTGGCTTTACTCGGTGTGAAAAGGGTCACGGGGCTTCAAAATAAATGACACAAATTAAATAAAAAATTATTTAAACCAGATCTATAAAAAAAGTAAGACTATTCTTCAAAGTATAAAATAGCTCTACCTATACCCCTGTATATAAAATTGTTCTCTATTCTATTGGACAGACAAACAACCAAACATATTAACAAATAAATTCTGAAATTATTAAACTAATCAATTATTTATTGAACTCAAAAAGACATTATGACTATCAAATAACATAATAATGGGTATAACAATTTTGAGGATCGTTATAACTGTTTTTGCTGCCAAGTTTTCAAGTAGTAAAGTCCCACGATGCACAACTCTAAATTTGTTTTTTAATATTTTATAAAAGTATTTTTATTTGTATTATGGTTTTATATTCATTTCCTTTATACTTTACCTTATACACACAGACGATATTATATAATGAATCATAAATATCAATATTACAGAATCAATCAAATGAAAAAAAAACTTTTGACTAATACAAATCACTTTTATAATTGAATTTACAGAAAAATTTCACCCTAGAGTTTTGAACATGTGAAAAAGTAAATAAACTTAAATTTTTAAATTATTTTATTGTTATAGGAGTATCTGTTAAGTACCAGCCCATCAGAATTCATAATATTGTGACATCAAACAAAATATAGATAGGTTTTTGTTTTTATCAATTAAATATAAAAAAGTTGGTTTGGGTGTATAAATTCGTAATTATTAATTTCAGTGTAACAAAATACAAAATTTTAAATTATTAAATTCTCTAGACGCACATTGGCATGGCTTGTAATTATATAAGGTAATGGTTATAAAATCATTTATTCTGGTAAAAGTTGTAAATATTATATTATAAAATTCTATTGTGAACTTAATTCGCATATATATATATATATATATGTATAAATAATTTATTGGTAATGTAAGCAAAGATAATTGAGTTGCTAATATATATACATTAAATATATTCGACACAGGGAAATAATAAATATGAAAGGGAAATTATAATTTACATTGTAAACTAATGATAAATATTAAATATTATTTTTGAACTTGTATCAAGTTTCAATTAAAAATGGCACTATAACTGAATTAAAATATAAAACTGAATGTTTAATTTAAAATATTGAGTATGTATGATGCGAATGTGTTATTATAAACATAATCATTTTAAAAAACAAACTTAAAATTGACACTTGGAGGTTTCCGAACCTTTGGTTTCAAAAACAGTATATACACTATTTTGTCATCAAACACATTCTAGATTCAACACTAATTTTCAGATTTACAGGGTCTAAGATTTCTGATTCAACACTAAATTCAAGATATTCTAGATTCAACACTTATTTTCAGATATTTTAGATTCAAAACTAATTTTAAGATGTACAGGGTCTTTGTAACTTCTGAACATCACTAGGTATAAAAGCCCAGAAGTACAGGTGTATTTTTATACCCATGCAATCAAATAAAAGCATGAGTAACATAAAATTACGCATAAATCTAATCTGTCCATCCTGTCCATTTGTCTGTCTAGATGTCAGCACAGTAACTCAAAAACTGAAAAAACTAGAGTTTTAAAATTTACAAAGAGTGATTTTTAGACAATTTCCGTTTTATTATTTGTTAAAATCAAATCCCAAGGCTTCGGGTTTGGTGCCATACCAATTATTTGAACCAATACGAATATCTTCAAAACTAATAACACTTGGAGGATGAAAAATACAGGTTAAGTTATATAATAGCACAAGCACTTCTAAGGAGTTTCAAAGTGTTAAAACTTCATTTTTGGATAGCTGTCAAACATATTTTTAACCCATTCCTTCATATAACTAAAATTTATTACCCTATACAAGTTGAAATTAAAAGTAAGTAAGTAAAGTAAGGTGGCAAGATTGTTTAAAAATGTAAAATCTTCTCAGAGCTTAATTTTATAGTATATACTAAGCAAGCAGATAAATTTCTGACCCCGGGATTAAAACGTTTTTTTTTTTTTCAAAATATAACCCTTCAAACTCCAAGCAAACTAATAGTGTCTATATCAAATTAAACAAAGATATTTATACTTTATACACAGTTTATAGATACTTATAAACAAAATATGAATTAATACAGTACTGAAAAAATGCCGGATTTCAATTGCTTTTTTTTCAGATCAAATATTAATCTGGAAGAATTTTCTTCATTTATCACTTGATTCAAAAAGTTATTCATCCGTTACAAAAACAGCATTATTTTAATTAAAAAAAAACAATTTATACCAAAAATACTGACACAGTTATGCATAGAAAAACTTCAAATTAAAAAATCATAAAATTTTATCTTTATTTTTTTTTTGGTTTTTTTTTTTTCAAAAAAACAAGAAAATTTCAAATTTGCAAATTATTTCCTGTCAACCTATAAAAGCATCTAAACAAGCGTTATTTTTTTTAGAGTTTAATTTAGTATATACAAGAGAATCGATTTACTTTATAGTCTCATTTTAGAGCATCATTCGCATCTTTCAAATACACAATTTCCAAATTGAAAGTTACTGTTTTTGTGTTTTTTTTTTTGCACTGCAGAATAAAAATTAACTGTACTATATAATCTGGGGTACCTATACATTATTTATAGATTCTATTACTCTCATTTCAAAAATTGTTCTGGACCTTCTTCTGGTTTCAAACCACAACACTGTTGTACATGTTTCAAGAAGTTAAAAAAAACAACATGAAGATGAAACATTTTTTTTTAACACATCATAAAATTACGCTTTTATGATACTGCAGGAAGAAAAAAATAATTTCCTTCTCCTAATTTTTTTTTTGTTCCTAATTTTTACAAAAACAAGTAAAGAAATAACAGTAAGTCGATGCAACCAACTTGGTAATACCCTACACCTTAAAATTTCAATTTAAAATCCGTGAGTAATTTTTGTTTGTTCAATATAAGACACGCCTTTGTTTGGTTTTGAGAGGCACGTAACAGTTACATGAACCTCTTCTTCAATTTATCTCGAATTTCAGAAACATAAAGAAAGCAAGATAGAACTATACCTTGTATCAAATTTCAGATTTCTATCTTCTATAAATTTCGAAAATATGCTTACTAGGCTTTGAGAGGTAGGCGATAGGTACCCAAACCACCGTTCCAATTCATCCCAAACTTAGGAGAGGTAATTGAAATAACAAGCAACAAACGCTTGTACAAAATATATGGTTTCTATCTTAATTAGGTTCGAAGGTGTGGTTTTTAGTCTTCTGAGGTGAATGGAATGTATCTAAATTCCATACTCTAATTTATCCCAAATATTAAGGACATAATTTAAACAGGACAGAAAACCCATGAACCAAATATCATGTATAATATCTTAATTAATTTGAAATAAATGCTTTTAAGTTTTGGGAGGTATGGGAGGAATTATCACTTTAATTCATTCTAAACTTTAGGGACACAAGCAATATAGGAAAAAGGTAATATTTTAATTGATATTGGAGGTTTATTTCTACTCTGTTCAATCGGAAGCCATCAGAATTCGAACCCATGGTCCAATCTCATCCATTTGCAGTATTCTTCTTACTTTTGTTAGTAATCAACAATATAAATTTCATCAAGATGGCATTATTTTTTTTTGAGTAATCGTGTTTATGGACGGGTGGAAATCGCTCAATTGACTCAATAGCTAACGCTGAGCAAAATAAATATGTTTTTATATATCTAGCTGCCTTCTTTTGGTGGCTACATACACTGTGACCAAAGTAAATATACCTCTCCATCACCTATTTTAGGTGTAGGGTATAAAAAACATTTTCTAAATTTGTGTTGTGTTTCTAATAGTCTTCAGTATTTTTTTTTAACCATCTTCAAAGTTGAAACCAAATAAAAAAGCAAAAGAAATTGCATTCAACTTCAACAAAAAAAAAAACCAAATCATAATGGAAGTAAAAAAAATTAAAAAAAATATTCACGTACTTTACAAACACTCTGTACTTACTCTCATATATAATATTAAAAAATTATATCGCTGAAGAAAAATATGAGGTAAAACAAAAATAAAAATTAGAAAGAAAAAAAAAACCCAAGTTAAAAAAAAATCAAAAAAAAATTTTCTATGCATAAAACATTTCACAAGTCACATGAGATTTTTCGTTTTTTTTCTCCATTTTTAGTTTTATTTAAAATCGGCGAAGTGCCAAAACTCCCTCAAGGATTAATGACTCCAAAATTAGTCAAAAGTACCTGGCAACATATTATTCGATAAGTGAGTCAAAAGTGGTTTAAAAAATTAGACACAATTCCCTATCATATTTTGAAACAATGCGATTAAGTTGTATTTTGGAAAGAAAGAAAGCCGAAATTTAAAAGGAAACAAAGTCGAATTTTATTTTTATTTTGAAAAAAGTTTGGATCACTCTGCCACCAAACCGTTTTAATTTGAGTTTATGAAGAGATAAATTCCTGGAAGACTTTTCATTGTAAGTCATAATTTCCAAGAGATTTTTTGCCTTTTTTCGGAACTTTTATCACCTCGTCTTTAAAATCTGTTTACATATATTATATATGTGCAAATATACATATTATATATCTTTTCAGATCCTAATAAGGACTTGGTTAAATCTTGAAAGATTTCATACTTGTTTTTTTTGTTTTTGTTTTTATTTTAGTAATTCTGCATGCAGTTTTATGCATTGCATATGATAATTTTTTTTTTTAATAATTTTTATTTGGACAAATATTAGATATAGTATAAATGTCATTTTATAAAATATTATTTTGGATTTGTATACAATTTTAGAAACTTATATAATTTATTTCTTGGTAGAGCTTGAAAAAATGGAACTACAAGTAAGTACGTGCACAGCTAAGATAAAAGTTAGTACTCGAATTGCATTTGATAAATAATAAAAAATGATGCTTTTGGTACTAAGATCATTTGAAAATTTTAAAATAAGTACTTTTTAAGAAGTACAAATAATTTAGGAACAATCCATAAGTATTATTATATAATTGATAAATTGTAGAATTATAAAAGAAAAACATTTTGTGGCTTGAAAGTTTTTCCTAAATTTTTCTGTCAAATTATTAAAATTGAGGCCGATACTCGTTAGTGGACAATATAAAAAAGGTTCCAGGGAGATTTTTGAGACATTTCAGCAAGATTTCAGAGTTGGATACAAAATCAGTGTTCCCATAATTTGTTTAGCAGAGGTTTGGGGGCGGGAACTCCTATCACATTAAATGATTTGTCTCTGATTTATTTTTATGAGAAAAAATAGAAGGCGTTGAGTTGGTCACAAAATCAGGAATCAAATAATTTGTTTAGCGAGGTTTTGGGGATGGCAGCCCCCTTTATATTAAATGCTACGATAGGAATAGAAAAAACCATAATTGTTTTATAAAAGCAATACCTACCTTTTCCAATTTCCAAAAAACCCAAAAGTTTATTTGCCAGAGTTTTGGCTTTCTTATTGATTCATGGAGACTTAATTTTGCAGATTATAATTATTTTTTTTTTTATTTTGAGTTGAGTTTCAAACGAGTTGTAAGCAGAGTGCATTTTAGATAGGATTGTTGATTTTTTTCAACTTGTAAAATTTATAATTTCCAAAATAAATTTAGTCAATAAAACCTATTATAATCCTTTAAATATTTTTGTAATCTTGTATAAATGTCTAAGTATATTAACAAAAGATAGAATTGAAATGCAGACATGTTTTTGAGCACACCATCATGATGATAATGTGAATCATGTGAATATCTAAAGGTAGAACTTTTTTTTTTTTTGTTTTTTTACTTAAAGTAGAACTAATCCACATATAATTTAGTACTGTAGATTTTAAGTACATTTTTATTTTTAAGTTTTTTTTATTTTTGTTTGAAAACAAGAGAAAAGACTCTCAAAGGTACTATCCATGATGTGCTCTTCAAAGTAAAAAAAAAAGTAAAAAAATAAAAATAGAAAAACTCTCAAAACACTTAAAAACAACCAACCAACCAACCAGGATGTGATATTCGATTTACTATGCAAGAAAATTTTTATGGTTATCCTGAGAGAAGTGATGTTTATTCAGAAAAAAATGAAGACTTTTAAAAAACGCTTAATTTTTTTTTATAGAAATTTTGGTTTTTTTTTATTTTTTTTTTTGGTTTTTAATAACAGTTTGTTTATATATTTAGAAATAAGTTTATAATAAATTGCTTTAACATTTATTTATCATTTTCAAAAGAGAATACTTAAGATTTTATACAAGTATATTATTTAAGTTAGTTTTAAATTTTTTTTTGGTAACTAAGGAACAACTATTTAATACTCTGATTTAGTTAATTATCATTCAATATTAATTAACTTTTTTTTTATTTTGGAAAATTTTATAAATTAAAGCAGGAAGAAGTAATTTTATATCATAACTTAGGTCAAATGCATTTATTTAATTTATTGGCAGCCCTGCACCATATTTAATGTGATAAAACCGCAAAGCATGTCTTTGCTGCTCACATGTGGCTCACATTGTATTAAAAAATTGTATACTGTTGATATTTTTAGGTAAAATTATTTTTTTTTATGTTATTTTATATTTTGTAGAAGCCATAAGCCATGTACTTACTCTATTACCAACGTAAACCAATAGTTAATTAATTCAAAACTTAAGCATACTTTTAGGCTTTTTCTAATTTTCTAGCAATAAAATCACGTGTTATGTTTTTTTTATAATTTTTTATGAATTTTAAAAATTTTTCTACTATAATAGTGTATGAGTTATCTTAAATAAATATAAAATAAGTTGTTAGTTAAATATAATTATAATAGATGAAACCCAAATTCCTATACTAATCGAATTTCTTGTGCATATTATTTTTTATGTTTTGTAAGTCTTTTATATAGTTCTAGGAACTTACACTTTGAAAAATATTTCCCGGAATATATAAAATAAAAAGAATCTATAACCAATGCGCATTTTTAAAATATTTTCAACTCACTTTTCTGGTGTTTTTGTTTTTTATTTTTCTATAATAGGTTAGGTAAGTTGAAAAATCCCTTTCAAGTTATCTGGAGCAAATGGTCAGTCTGATACCACTTAGGACTCCTAAGTTAGGAGTACTATAGACTTAAAAATATAAAATTTGATTTTTTATACCCGTATGACTATATAGTCAAAGGGTATAATAAATATGCCATTACGTTTGTGACGCAGAGAAGGAGGAGGGTGGATATAGACTCAAGTGTATGAATCGGATCAGAATCGAAAAATAAATCGATTTAGCTATATATGTCCGTCTGTCCGTCCGTCCGTCCGTCACTACGATAACTCAAAAACTAAAGGAGCTAGGATCTTGAAATTTACACACATCCGTTTTTTTTGCAATAGCCGTCATCGCTATTTAAATCCAACCACTTCGGTCCATGGGTTCGTGTAGCTGCCATACAACTTCTTTTTTTATATAAGTATTACTCTGTACCTATTACAGCTGCGTGTCTGAAATTTTGCCAAAAGTAGTTTAGTTTTATGGCCAAAGTTTCTGCAAAAATTTGGTTGGTCTACTGCAGTGGGTTCGAGTAGCTGCCCTACAACTTCCTATTTTATATGAGCATTACTCTACACCTAATGAAGCTGGGTGTCTGAAATTTTACCAAAAATAGTTTAGTGTAATGGTCAAAGTTACTGCAAAATTTGGTTGGTCTACTGCAAAGGGTACGAGTAGCTGCTATACAACTCCTTCTTTTATATGAGCATTACACTACACCTAATAAAGCTGGTATGTTTGAAATTGTGCCAAAAGTAATTAATGTTTATAATAATAATGATATAATGTTTATATAACGGTCATACGGGTATCCCAGAGTTGACTCTACCACACTCTTCCTCGTTTTTTTAAGAACTCAATTTTTTTTATTTCTTTTCCACTTCTTTAAGATGTAAAGAGAAGTCACAAAGTCTATTTAAACTAGGCTTCAAGTTCTTTAATCGTTATACTCTCTTAGCCGTTGATTACTCGGTTGTAGCTATTGTATAGTATTACAAATACAACAAATGAATTTTGTGCGCTATCTATTATCCTACTCAGGAGTTATTTATATGTTTATATTCCATCTTCTATTATATTACGATATAATTCTACAATTTTACGATATTCTTTTATTATATATGATCATATGATCTGACCGGGGTTTGACCCGAAACTTTCCACATAAAATGCGGTGTCTTTACCACTACAACATTAGGCATATTTAAGAGCTATTTAAGGTAATTTTTGGATTCAATTAATAAATATTCAAAAAATCAATAAAAATTTATTATATTTATTTTACAATAAATAAGATTTGTTAATATTCGCTATCATATAAAAAAACATATCTAAAAACTATTATTTTATAACTTTAAAACAATATTAACAGTGTAATTAACAATAACCTTAACAAAATTCCAATTTTTATTAATTTTCACTAAAAAAAAAAGAATGACTTCTCTTTAAATTAAAAAAAGAAAAAAATAAATTATTTTTCATATTATTTTTAAAAGCTTTAAAAAAAACATTATAACATCGCGAAATATTTTCCATTTTCTTTGATTTTTCCATTTTCTTTCAATTTTTCCCGCTTATGATAAGATGAAAAGTGAACGACAACAAAAAACCCCTAAAAATCCTATAATAAATCATTGATATTTTCATTTAATTTTTTTCATTATTTTTTCATTATTCTGGGCACGTTTGACCGGAAGCTAAAAAGTTCTTTCCTTCCATTTCTTTTTTTTTTTTCTATTTATTTTTTCCTCTTCTATAGAATATTTATTTATTTAATAAGAGTATAAGTTTTTTAATTTACATTTTTTCTTTTCCAAAGAAAAAACAAAAACAAAAAAAAACTTTGAATGACTTTCTGCTCTTATTTGGAACCAAAAAAAAAAAATTAGAAATGTTTCTTTTCTGTTCATAAAGATGAGGCTATTATCGTTTGTTTGCTTCTATTTTTTTCTTCTATGTTTATTGATTTTCAATTTTAATACTCAGATCTTTTTCTTGTATTATGTGGTATTGCGAGCACCAGTCAAGAACAAACAACTATATCGAAGTTAGGGAAATTTATGAAAAAAAAACTAATAAACAGTGAAAGTATTTTTAACCCTTCCATGCATAAATGGAATCTTTTAACCCTCTGATATTAAAATTTTAATTCTAATTTCTGGCTAATTTTTTTTTATAAATAAAATACTAATTAACACTATCTACAGTTTTATTTTGGGATTAAAATTTCAAGCTTAATAAAGCAGACCACAGGGAACTTAATACCTTTGCAAGATTTTATGGAATTTTTTAACCCTCTGATCTCTGATATTGCTTTTTTAATTGCAATTTTTTTAATTGCAAAAAAACGAATTTTTTATAAACCAAAATACTAATTAACACTACCTACAGTTTTATTTTTGGATTAAACTTCCAAACTTAATTAAGAGACCCCAGCGAACGTATTACCATTGCAAGCTTTTAAGATTTAGAAGTATAAATTGAATTTAGATAACAACATATATGTTGACAACATATAAATTGAATTTAATCGAATTTGCTTCTGATATTTTTAATACAGTGGAGATAATATAATAGACCCTGGAAAATGACATATTTCGAGCAATATAATAAACATAAATAATATTCTCGAACTTAATGTAAAAAAAAAGTCAAATCGTGAGTTTTTCAAGGTTACGTTCAAGCTCAATAGTCAAGTATAACTGTCTTATCAATAATCAATTAATTTCCTGGTCAAAAGAGTTTTTCTACCACTATATCACGATCGTGCCATTGATAATTCCTGCCGTATTGAATAAAAACATAAGTCCAACACTTTTATATTTCTACATATAGATAGATTTTGCAAAGTGTCTTTCACCTAAGATTCTAAAGGAAGTTACTTAAATATTAAAGTAAACGGCAGGGTTAAATAACAACAACAAAAAAGAAACATTGAAATAGAAAAGTTTTTCATAAAAATTTTTTATAATGTTTCTTTTTTTTGTTCTTGAAGGTCTAATAAAAGGTATAAAAGGGAAGTAAACAAGAAGAAGAACTGTTAAAGTTTTCCACTTTTAGAGGACAAAAATCAGTTTATTGAAGGGTATAAATTAATTTTCTGTAAAATTGTTTGTGGTTTTTTTTTTTTTTTGTTATTTTATTTTTATATTTTTTAATTTTTCTTTTAGACCAATTTAATTCGGTAAAGTTTTTTCTTCTTAGAGTTCATTCTGAACAAATTAGACCATTCCAGTTCAATAGTTTTATTACTTTAAGTAACTAGATTATATTTATTTATTTATTGTCGTTTTTTCTCAATGAGATTGAGAATCCAATTAATATCTTTAGATGTAAAATAATATTTAAAGTGTTGATCAGATGATACAAATAATTTTACTTTATTTTTTTAATGTAGGTACTTTAAGCAATTTTTAATAAAATTTACAAGTTATATATGAGTAAAATTAGTTTGATTTTTAAAAAATTTATTTACGTAATCATGTATTTATTTACGTATTTAATCATGCAAACAGGATAAACATATTTTCGTTTCATTTTGGGAAAATCTAGCATATTAAATGTATTGCATTTGTTAAGGTACTTGTTGGGAGCTTGAGTATCTGTCTGGTATTATCATAGTTTTATTAATTGAATAGAATGGGTTATCATTCAAAATAAAAATTTTGAGCCTTCAACATTATATTTTAACATGTGTTAAAAGGTATTTTCTTAAATTTAAAGGGGTCCTTAAAATTAAAAAAAGTGTCTCTTAGCCTTTACTTTTTTTGCTAATAAATAATAAAATTATAAGAAAAGTTTCAAATTTTGGTGGACGTCACAATTCAATTCTAATAACTTAAAAGTTTTGGCCGCAGAAAGGTGGGGTTAAATTCTCGAGAATCACCATAAGTTTGCAGTAAAAATTTCGGAACCTTCTCTATTCAAGGGCAATTAGGACTTAAAAATTTCCTGTTTTTATAAATCAGTAACTTAATTACCAGTGTATATATGTATTTCCAAAATTAAAAGCTAACATCGAAACTCCAAGACGTTAAAGACGTTTTCTTTAGTGCATTTGGATTATATTCTATGTATTACGTATATGAGTTTATGTAATAATTAAATTATAATATTATCATTTATTTTTATATATATTTTTTACCCTACAACTCAGTATGAAACATTATATAATTTTAAAAATGTGCTTTTTTTAGAACACGTTGTTTTTTTTCATCACTTGTTTATATTCACTTTTAATATAAATTGTTGGTCATAACTCATAGCATAGGTAGTTATTTCAATATACTACAATTTTTTAACTCCATTAAATAATTGCTTATATCTTTAACTTTTAAAAATTCTGTACCTGTAGGTTTAGTTAAAATTAAATTAGACATTAACAGATTCTCCATTAGTTTAATTAACAATTTAAGTCTGACTTTTTCAAAATCAAGTCTGCGTCATATCAAAATAAATGAAATTAAATAAAAATTTTCATTAATTTTGTTATATTTATTGCTTTACTAACGTGGATGTTATATATATATATACATCCATATTAACTTATATGTAGATATATAAAATGTCTGTAAATATACAGTATCGCTCATAACTATAGCACCCCATATATAAAAAAATCAAATAATAATAATAAATTAAAAATTTTCACTGTTATATTGGTCAAATAGTAAAAAAATATATTTTATTTTTAAGTTTTTTTATCATTAAGTTATTTTATATTAAAATTTACAACAACAATTCGTAAAAACAATTAAACAAAATTAAAGAAAAACAAAAAATACGTTCATATATAAAAATATTGAGTTCAAAACTAAAGCACCCCCCCTGTAAAAATATTACAAAAATATTTAAAATACCGCTGTTTTTATAGATTTTAGCAAATTTAGGTTAAAAAATAAAGTTAATATTTTGTCCAACATCAATTGTTTTTGATTATGGCAGCCAGTCTTTTGTCTTGACGATACGTTGTGCCATTTCTCTTTTATTACGTTAAATAACCTACTTTTATTGATACAGTCTCCTCGATTTAGGCACTGATCTACTATTTCCCATAAGTTTTCTATGGGATTTAAATCCGGAGATTGTGGAGGCCTATAGTTATGAGCGATACTGTACATCTGTATACTCGTACATCCGTATACATATATTCAAGAGTATTTATTTAATTAATCTATCTCTTAAATCTTAAATCACTTTGTATTAAAATTTTTTACTATAATTTAAAAAGATTATATAATAAATTTTTATTGTATATACATACGTTAATATATTACCTAAACATACATATATACAAACATAATTTAAAAATAAACATATTGTCTCTTGATTATAACAGCATCCTAACCTAATAATATAATTCTTGCAATATTTATTTTTATTACCTTACCACCACATTCCAAAATAATAAAAAATACAAAAAAAAAAAAAAAACAAAACATAATATATAATTACAACAACAATAAAAATGAGAAAATAACGGTAAAAAAACAGCAACAACAAATATTAAAAACAAAAAGTAAAATAAAATATACATATAATAAAAGTAAATATAAAGAAAAGATAATAGATGGCAGCACTTGTAACTACATAATAAATTTCGTAACATTTTCAAGCGACACCATTATTACCTTATTTTTTATTTTTGCTGTTTTTTTTTTTTGGTTTATTTTTTTCTAAAACCTTATTCCCAATTGAGGGTTATCGTTTAATTGCTCGAAGACAAATAATTATTACAATATACAACATCAGAAGCAACAATAATACATACGCATGTAAATTGTAAATGGAAAGTAATAGAGAAAGAGAAAGAGATGGAGAGAGAAAAGGAAAGACAAGTAACAAAATATTGTGTTTGACGACAAATACCGAAATATTTACACCAAAATAAAAAAAAACGAGGAAGATTATAGTTGCCCTTGTCAACTTTTAGATACCCGTGCTTACCCACTAACCGTTATTTATTTTCCACATGCTATTATAAATATTACAAAAAAAATATAAGAAAGTAAAATAGTTAAAAAAAAATTTAGCTTATTATCCCATAATTTTTGCTTAAAAAAAATTAAATAAAAAAAAAAAAATATTAAATTTTTAATTCATTATACCATAATTTTTGCTTAAAAACAAAAAAAAAAAAAACAATAAAAAAAAATAACCATAAAAAAAAAATAGCCCACCTCAAAAGTTGGCCCGAGCGATGTCCAACTTTGCCAACTAACTTGCCCTATTACTTTACCTGCCCAGTTTTAATTTTAACCTCGTAGCTTCATTAGATTCACAGTTATCGAATTGACAACTTTGTATGGCAGCTGCCCGAAAATGGGGTCGCAACATTTTGAAACTCCATATTAGTGCTCGATTCATTATATAACTAACAGTGTGTAATTTTCATCCTCGTAGTATACTCAGTTTCCAAGAAATTCATATTGGTGCAAAGAAGTTGTATGGCAGCCCCCCGCAAATGAAGCCGTAAAATTTTGAAACTTCATATAAGTGCTTGATTCATTATAAAACTAACCGTGTGTAATTTTCGTCTTTCTAGTATAATTACTTTTGAAGAAATTTATATTAGTTTAAATAAGTTGTGTGACAGCTCCCCGAAACCTTGGTCTGGTCTTAACCAAAAAGAATAGGGAACCTTAAAAATGTCCAAAAAATGTTTTGTGTGAATTTCAAAACTCTAGCTCTAATTTTTCAATTCTATCTCTTTTAATTAATTTTTAATTCACGAATATATTAAACCTAAGCAAATAAGCATCATATATCCATATTGATAAAATGATTCATTCAAAATATTACACATATACATATTATATGAATATACATATATAAATTATTTATGAAGCCATTTACTTAAAAAAAATCTTTGTGTTCTTTTTTGCTTATCTTAAATAAACTACGCATCATTTAAATTATATGAAATTCTAACTCGAAATCGTACAAAAAAAAAATACAAAAAAAAAAATAAACAAAAAAATCTAATATACCCGATGTCATATATATATGCACGGGTATAAAAACAAAAAACAAAAACAAACAAAATTCATATAATTTCATGTTACAAGGTGCATAGCTATATTTCAAATTTTTGTATGAAAATATTGGAGTTAAAAAAGTTAGCTGTTCGAGAGCTACCCGAAGTTTTGGTCCGATCTTAACCAAAAAAAATAGGGAACCTAGAAATTGATTGAAAAATATTTTGTGAAAATTTCAAAACTGTAGCTCTTTTAGTTTTTGAGTTATCGTGCTGACACACAGACGGACGGACGGACGGACGGACGGACGGACGGACGGACGGACGGACGGACGGACAGACACACATAGCTAGATCGACTAATTTTTCGATTCTGAGCCGATACGTACCCTTGACACTATATCTAGCTCGTCTAGATCGATGCGTTACAAACGGAGGAGCAAATCTAATATACCCGATGTCATATATATATGCACGGGTATAAAGAATGATTAAAGGAATAACAGAGATAACATGGGATAGAACGAAGAAAGTGTAAAAGGGACAGTAAAAACTGAGGTGAATTTTTATTTCTTTTATTTTTTTTTTAATCTCGTTATTTCTTTATTATTTTGTATTTGTATTTATTATTATTTATAGTGTTTTATTGTTTAAAGCTTTGTTGTTATCTATTCTGGAAAAATTTGGTATTCTTGAATTGGAACTTTAAAAATTTAATATTTTGTAGTTAGGTTTTCTATTTGTTTTCTAATGCACAATTTTTATATTTAATTTTGTTTGATATTTAGCTGCTTTATTTAATAATTCCAACAAAGACTTACTGGAAAATGAGAGGGGGCTTTCTAAATAGTTATATATTGCAAAGGACATTGGAAATCAAGTGATCTGAATGAAATAAGCTTTCTAAATATTCTCTTTCTCTCAAATTACATCAGATTTTATTTTTAAATAAATAGACTCAAATGTTTTAGATTTCAATCAATACAATATTAATTATTTATAAATTGCAATAATATAATTTTTAAATTGTCTGTGAGTTATACTTATAAAGTTAGCTTTTTTCACATCGGTTATGAGTTTTGTAATAGGTTTTTTTTAATCAACTGTTCAACTGTTATAGGCTACAGCCTGTCTATATATGTGCATGTTGGAACAAATGGGAAATGTTAAATTTTTTTATTATTAGAACTGATCAAATGAATTCTATATGCGAGTACAATTTAATCATGATATTGTACTTTTGTTTTTTTGTACTATTATGCAGGGGATCGTGCTTTAAAGTGTATTTCAAAGAGTGATACCTGACATCAAATCGAAAAAGATTCGTATGCCGGAAGGGACTATTTTGAGTAGTTTTTGAGTAGTTTACACCGTTGTTGTTCATGAAATCAAAACTATTACTAGTTCCCCTGGAATATGTATGTTGGTTGTTTATGCATTAATTTGGAATTTATCACAAAAGGTTTCCTTCTTAATTCAAAAATCTGACAGTAGTTTTTACTTTTATTAACACTTGAACCTGGCCTCTTCGAATAGGAGGTTCGCACTCTAACTATTGCGCCATCCAATTTTGCTATTAATAAATGAAATTTTACCTAAAGTTGTTTTTAGTTAAACAAATTATAGTTATTGGCCCGTCACATGTTTTTGAAGTTCGCAGATGATATTCTTGTAACAGTAGTGCTTTGTATACTATTAATATTCTTTTTAACATACTAGAACAACATTTTAAAAGTTTCCTCGACAGCCAACGTTTTAAACTCATATTTAATAAATTTTCTTATAAAAATCCTATCCTAGAGTTATCAAAGTCAAATATAATTTTTATAAAATAATTATTCCTTTGTGTATTGCTATAATTGTGTCATTTTGAGATTTAGTAGATCTAGTAGCAAAATGCTAAACAAGTTTTATATCTCATGCTATAAATATTTTAGAAATAATAAGAAATTCAAAAAAAAAGTAATAAAAATAAAACCAAGCAATAAAAACAGCGTATTTGTTCCTTTTCTATTATTACTTCTCAAATTGTTTTTTATCCACCTTTACATGTCAGTGTTAAGTTGAATTGAAACACCTTAGAAAAAAAATGTTATTATTGTACTTTGGTTTCACGTTTACTTTTTTACTTATTTCATTCTCTTTTATATTTTCTATTTTTTTTTTTTGTTTTTTTTCTTTAATTTGCTTTTCAGTTCGTTTTCTACTTTATACTTAACTTAAGTCAAAGTGGGGTGGGTTTTGTTACTGGAACATTGTACGACTATTGTTACTTTTGTTTTTACCTATTTTAACTATTATTTTTTTAGTTAGTTGTTTTGTGTTGTGGGTGACAGGTGTAATAAAAACGCATTATTTATAAAATTAAACATGTTTCGACTATGTTTCATTTCTTCTGATTAAATTTGTGGTAAACAATAGCTGATAACTTGTATAAAATAAAATGGAGAATTTTTTTTGCCAAGAATGAATATAAATGGTAATGATGGTTATGGTGTGATAGTGGTTAAATTAATATAAGTTACTTTAGTCTCAAGTTATTGTTTTTTTTTTGTTTTAGAATTTACGTAAGGTTAAATTTTATTAGACGTACATTAACAGTTACGTGTTCTTCTATTTAAAATGAAAACATTACCAGACGAATTTAATGTTTAGTAATTTATGACATAAAAAAAAAAAAAACAGTAATTTAAGTGGTTTAATTTTTGAAATAATTGGTTTTAATTCGTCAAACATATTAAATTTTTGGATAATTTAGAAATTTCATCTTAGATAATTAAATAATTTAGAAATGAAAAACGTTATGCTTATAGAATATGTTGGTTTGTAAAAATCAACTCTACAATAGGAACTAGGAACAATCTAAAGTTATGATAGGTTATTAAAGTAAATACTGGAAAATGCTTTACATTTTGTAATAATATGGGTAGATAGCCTTTGTAGGCTTAATTTGTACTAATCCATATAAACATAAAAAAATACTTAAGCTAGATTTTTGTTTCAAATCGTATTTACCTAAAAAATACTTGTTTCATAGCTATTAAAAATTGGGATAATAAGTTTTCAAGACAATGTCTATGGGACCATGGAATCTATTGGGCTATAAATATGAATTGTGCTTTAAGAAATTACTTTATTAGATTTAGTTTATTTTTTCGAAACAAATACAAAAATTTTCCAAATACCATTTTCAAATTAAATCATCCTAAAATTGTTGAATATAAGATAACGTTTTAAAATACTAGAAATAAGTCTCGGCTGTGTAATAAGTGAGCATGTGGCTTACTGACCGAGATAGTGTGGGTTCAATTTTCGAACTTTACCTACAATAAATAGTCCTTTTCCTCTTACAATGTTATAAGAGAGTGAAGCATGATTTTTCCTTTCAGACCAACAAAGCTGGTTATTTCTAGTATTTAAGTACTTAATCAGTAAAATACTCATTCCAATACTGTTACTGACACTGGAAATATAAGTACTAGTAAAAATACTGGTCAAAATCTTACAAAAAAACTTGAAAAAAATCGAACCCCAGGAAATATCAATGGAATCAACATAATTTGGTCGAAGAATCAAGAAGATAAATTAATAAGAAAATGTTCAACTTATTTTAAAACATTTCTCTAACTTAATTTTATAATTATTTCAAATTTTTTACTTAATTCTTTGTAATAATTTTATTGTTTTTTCAAATCGGAATATCTCAACATTCTTTTGTGTCAAAAAAAGAAAAATACAAAAGATTGACATTTAAGTTGTTCAACTTGCCAATACACGATACAACTCAAAATGCAAACCAAAGACTTAGCCCACAAAAATCAATATTTTTTTATTTTCTTCCAACCAACTTTTCAACCTTCAAAATGGGTTCTGAACTTGCCCATACACTTCGCAAGTACGCATACCAAGTTGAAAACATTGTGTATGGGATACATAACAACAAAACAGGTCCAACGTGTATGGGATGCAAAATAATAAATTTAAAGGTATGAGCATTGCCATCTTTATTTATTGTGTGAAGTATATTTGTAATAATTTTGATGTGCAATATTTTTTTACACGTTGCAACGCATGCAACGTCTCGCTTAGCACTTGTGTATTATATTATATATGATATTTCATCAAACAGTTCCCTTTGTAATGAAAATTACTTACTTTTTAAGTAATTTTTCATGAAAAAAGTGATGATCCCAGAGGCTCCGCTACTTACTTTACGGCAAAAAGATTTTAAATACACTTTTCTAAAATTGCATACTTTTAGGGACTCAAATTCTTTTCTAACATATTTTATTCATTGTATTCATTAAAACACATTACAACGATTGCTTAGAAGTCTAGGGCGAGAAATTATAATTAAAACATGATAAAATGAAATAGAATTGTATTTCAAACGAATTTGAGGATGATCTAGGCTTAATCGTTTCGTATCAATTCAAGAATTAATGTTCAATCTTTTCTAAGTGTAAATAGAGTCTAAACTCACATGCAACTTTAATATTATAACTTGTTCAGGGACAGTTACAATCAGATACAATCCAAGTCAGGGTGATGAAATACAATTTAATATCAAGAGACAAAAAAAAACACCAAAATTTATTACATTTGAAATCGCTGAATATTAATAGTATGTGAATAAATACTTAACACAATATTGATTCAATAACTTTTTATAAAAAAAAAAGTGTTCAGACTTAATAAAAAAATCATTCATTTGTTCTTTTATCAAGATGCTAACTGGAAAAAAAAAATAATATTGTTACTTATGATGTGTTATATTTACAAAAAAAAAACAAGAGCTTACACGTAAATCTGAAAAAATAACATATTTTTGAAGTCAATAAAAACTTAAGGTTTCATTCATTGAATTCACATAAAAAAAAACAATAACAATAAAAATATTGAAGAAAAAATAATCACAAATGATGCATGTCCCGTATATGCTTTTTACAATTCCTATCATTACCACTATTGGTACTGTTGGTATACATATACCCAAACACTCTACAGTTACTATACTAATACCGCTATTATTTCTACCATAAATACATAGTACTATAAAAATATATAGTGTATAACTGGGAAAAAAATACCACTGTTATTATTATCATCGTACAGTTATTTTAATGTTTTTTTTTTCTTTCATATTTTATTACATTATTACATTTTGTTATTGTCATGTCAACCACGAAACGGTACACAATTGAGTGTAGCAGTTGATTTTGAAACAAGAACAAAAAAATCAATGGCTATAATTCCAAATATCTAATAAAATTTCTATAAGTTTAATGGAAAAATTTGAAATGGAAATATAAGAGGTAATTTTGGAAGTTAGTGAGAACTTTTAAAAATCAATTAAAAGATTTAACAAAGTGTATAGTGCAAATGTGCAATAGTGCAAACGATCTGACCAATGGCGTAGTGGTAAAGACGCCGTCTTTCATGTGGAAGGTCTCGGGTTCCAACCCCGGTCAGATCATACCCAATAAAAAAATATCGTAAAATTGTTTAATTATATCGTAAAAGTTTATATCGCAATATAAAATAACATTTAATAAAAATATATAAATAATTCTTGTGTAAGATTATAGATGGCGCACAAAGTTGACATTTGTGCATTCATATTTCATAACCTTATACAATAGCTACAGCCGACTAATCAACGGCTTAGTGAATATTATGATTAAAGAAACTGGAGCCTAGTTTAAAATTTAAACTTGGTGAATGCCCTATACTCCTTAAAGGAGTGGAAAAGGAATAAAAAAAAAAAAAAATAGTGCAAATGAATCTACAAGTGCTCTACATGTACTTTACAATCTGAAATTTTTAAACTTATTTCGCTCCCTTAGGTAATTTTAAACCATCCTTTCTTTTTTAAACCTTCAAAACTTTATTGACTTGTGGTTAACAATTAATCAATCTGAAACGTTGTTACGTCATAGCTATGCAATAATTCGACAATTCATCTAGCCTTTTTGCTTTTTTGACAATTTCGACATTTAAATATATCTTCCTCACTTTCTAGTTTCTAATTCAAAATAATTACTCAGTAGCCGTGTCTCAAGGTTGTATAGTTCATAATTCGGAAGTTTCTCCCAAAAAAAATGAATATAAAATAAAAAATAACATTTTATAATATTTAATATTACATGCATGCACATACGCAACTACATTCACAAATGCAGTCAATATTAAATTTAAAAAAAAAATATAAAATAAAAATAACATACACAGTACAGTACACTGCATAAAAATAAAATTAAAGCAAAATGGTGGGAATAAAATATTAAAAATTACAATAAAAAAAAAAAACAAAAGAAAAAACTTAATGAAATTAATTTAATTAAAATTTTAAATTAAAATTGTTTTTTTTTTTTTTTCATTTTTTATTGATAAAAATAAATTGATAATGATATTATTTTTTTTTTTTGATTTTTCTGTATTGAAACAATTTAAAAGTTTTTGAATAAAAAAGATATGATTGAATTGTGGTAACAGTGAGATAACATTACACTATTCTTGCGTGTTTGTTTAAAAATAAAAAATAAAAAACTTTTTGAAGTTCATCAGTTAAACCACATAATATTTAATTTAAATAATTTGTTTATTTATTTGTGATTTTAATTTTTTAAAAATCGTCTGAGGTTTTTAAAATTTTTTTTTAAATCAAATTTTATTTTAAAAATTTATAGTTAATTAATTTAACAAAAGGTGTTTAATCGGAAACAAAGGTTTTAAGTGCGTCAAAGTTTATTAACCAATTTGGATAAGTCATAATTTATAAAAGTAACAAGTGCTTAAAAATAGGAATCCTATATAAGAATCAATAGTATTAAAGGGGCTAAGTTCGTTGTTAAAAAATATAATACGAAAATAATATTCCGACATATTTAGATTAGAAAAATATTTTATTCTTTAATCTAAATTTTGGTAGAGCTTTTAAAAATACTTTAATCTCTTTACAATTAATTTTTGATTTTTTTGTAACTTTAAATAAGTGTATATACTGTCTGCTTATCTATCGGATATCTTTTAAATCCTTATACCTATCAAAAGAGTTCTAAGAGACAAACCCTTAACAGATCGTAAGCTTTTCCAGGTTAGGTTTTATTGTGAACCATATACAATAAGTATAATAACCCGAAAGATTAGAAAGATTAGATAATATCCATAACTAAAAGATTTGCATATGCATGCAGATATCTTAGTTATGAATATTTAAAGCGGCAACACCTATTTAATAAATGACGCTGGCCCTTCAAACGGAAGGTCTCGGGTTAAAAATCTGGTCAGATCATAGGTACTAAAAAGCTACAAAATGGCGCACAAATATTTGTGTATTCAAAATCTTATACAATCTTATACAATACAAACCTTTGGTTCCAGTTTATTGAATAAAATGATTAAAGAAGTCTAGTCTAAATAGACTTAGGGAATGCCGTATACTCCTTAAAAGAGTGGAAAAAGGAAGAAAAAAAGCATATAAATTAATTACTTATTAATTACGACAAATAAATAACACTGACCAACTATCATTTAAATAAGGCACATAACCCCTTAAGAATCTTTTTCTTAAATTTCTAACTTCTAAGTTATTTTTAATTTTTATATATAGGAATCTTTCATTCCATCTTCAAATTTTATTAAATTATATATACACATCTAAATACTTTAAGAAACACCTAAACATATGTTATTTTTTTATATTATACAAAAAACTTTTTATATTTCTACCATACTTTGTTTTTTATTGCTACAAATTATTTTTACATTATCCATCAAATTATTTTCCTGAGTGTATAAGTTATTTTTAATTTGTCTTGAACTGTGTACAAAATGTTGTCACATCTGTTCAAATGTCTTGGTTTAATATTTTTTTTTTTGTGTTTCATTTTTTGTTAGTTGTGTTCAATTTTAAGAATAAAATAAAATGGACAAGGCAACAAAAAAAAATCGTATACAATTGTTGCAAAAAAAAAATGTAGTGAAATTTCATATTTCAGCAATAAAAATTGATGAAAGAATCATGACAATAAATATAATTTATTTATTTTTTTGTAATTTTTTATATTATTTTTTCATTTGTAATGACATTAACACTAGAAAATATGTTGCAAAAAATCTAAAATAGTGCAATAAATGAGAAAAACGAATGATAAAAGATAAAAAAAAGAGGAATTGTAGCATATTAAAAATTAATTTTGAAATATTTTTGTATATATTTGTATATATTTATTACTTTATTTTTTTGAAATTATAGTGTTTATATGGATCCAACTTTTATTAGATTGATGAACGTGCTAAATTCAAAGGAATTTGATTGGAATTTGTATAGGATTTATTTAAGAAAATATTTAATATGTCTTAAATTAAATTGATTTTATAATTTGTTAATATTTTGAAATTTCGAAACAATGTTTTTTTTTGTAAAAAAACTATTCAAAAATAGTTTTGGTTTAAAATTATTAATTTTTAGTTAAACTCTCAGTTTAAGTAATTTAAAGGTTTATTATTTTATGCTACATTTATTTAACAGTCATTATTTTATTAACAGTCTGTATCTGTTTATTGATAATATTTGAAAAATATTTGAGAGGTAGGAAATAGTTTCTTTAATTTAAAGTGTAAATACTAAATTAGTTTTGAATAACTTTTCTCAATTACCAAATTTTACTATTTTACTAATCCTAGTAAATACTTGTAAGTAGTACTGCATGTTACTAGTAAGTACTGATTGAAACTGAAGTACTGTTGATACTGGTAAGAAATGAATGTTACTGAAAAAAAATACTGAAAATACTGATGGTTACCAGTATTATTACTACTGGTACTTATATATACACGTAATACTAGTAAGTCCTGCTTCTAACTGGTAAGTACTGATTGAAACTGGTAAGTACTGTTGATACTGAAGTATTGTTGATATTGGTAAGAACTGAAGGTTACTGAAAAACTACTGAAAATACTGATGGGTACCAGTATTATTGCTGGTACTTATATTTCCACGTAATAAGTACTAGTAAATACTTGTAAGTACTGCTTCTTACTGGTAAGTACTGATTGAAACTGTCAAGTAGTGTTGATACTGGTAAGAACTGAATGATACTAAAAAGATACTGAAAATACTGATGGGTACCAGTATTATTACTGGTACTTATATTTCCAATGTCAGTAATAGTATTGGAATAAGTATTTTACTGATTAATTACTTAAATACTTGAAAATCACCAGCTCTGTTTGCCTGAAAAGGATCATAGGTTATAAGGGAGTCATGCTTCACTACCTTATAACCTTGAGGTAAAGAACTGTTTAAAGTAAGTAAAGGACGGAACTTGAATCCCCACTCTTCCGGTTAGTAGGCTATACCCATACCTATTACACAACCGAAATTTATTTTTCAAATGTTATATGTTGATTTTATATTATTTATATTATTCAATATATATTTTTTGTCCGTCTATTATAATGAAATAGTGTAGGGACATGATTTTGGTTTTGAATATATCTATATTTGTCTATATAAAAATAAAATACTCAGTAGCTATAATACTCGTGGGCAAAATCTTTTAATGTTCTCCTAATTGTTGTAAAATATGTAAGTCATTTACTGGAATTTTTAACACCCTTTCATAATGATTTCTGATAAATTTTATTGTAAAATTATCTATTCTCATGATTTTTAGTTTCTTGTACGAATATTTATCATCACATTAGCAAATATTATATTTAAAGTTATTTTTTGAGAAAAAAAATGAATTTTCTTTGAATAATAAAAAAAGTTAATGAAATAGTTCAACACAATAGAATAGAAACTGTAATTTTCAATTGATCTGACAAATTATTTGATATTAAATAACATAAAATTAAATTTTATATTAAAATTTATTCATTATAATTTTATGATTCACTCAATTTATTTAATACAGTTTTCATCAAATAATTACAAAAAAAAAAAAATATTTTTCTAATTAATGCATTGAGTATAAATCAATAAAATTTAAATTACTAAAATATTGAAAACAAAAGAATTCATTATTCTCGAGATGTAATAACAGATACTCGTATATATTTTGTATTTATTATTATCGATTTAATGCCATTAAAAAGTGTTTATAGAAAAGAAAATATTAAGATTTGACCTAA
Organism: Dolichopus griseipennis; assembly: GCA_963082915.1. Classification (NCBI taxonomy): domain Eukaryota; kingdom Metazoa; phylum Arthropoda; class Insecta; order Diptera; family Dolichopodidae; genus Dolichopus; species Dolichopus griseipennis. The sequence goes on from OY720445.1 coordinate 39,607,794, forward strand.
TTCTATTATATTTAAAAACTAGTTTTTTTTTTTAAATTATATATTTAATTACAATATTTTTAATTATAAAACTAAATTTACTTCAAGAGCATAATAATTGATCAGGCTTCAATAAAATCTTATTTTAGAAATATTAACAATATTTTAATAATAATATTTTATTTGAAAATAGTTCTAGTTTTAAAATAATAGGTAATTTTATAAAAACTTTAAATATCGCAATAAAATATACTTGTCTTAATTTTAATATTGGAATAAAACAAAAATGTCTAGTAGTAAATTATATCTGATTTAAAAGTTACAATTTAGAATGTATGGTAAACTAAAATTATTCTGTAATGTTTATTAAAACTTGAAAGAATATCTTGAAGTATGAAATCAAATTTCATATAATTTAATATATTTATAAATGGTGTAATACAATTCAGTTCGAAATACATAAAGTAACAATTTCCATGCCTTCAAATAGAAACCATTGTAAAATAGAATAATATTAACAAGGAAAACATATTAATTTCAGAAGAACACTTGTAAAAAAGTTAAAAGATTTGAATTTCTCGATATTTTACAAATTAAAAATTTTAGCAAAATTAAATTAAAATTAATATTTTTTTCAAAAATTAAGCATTTATTTTAATAACTAACACGTTACTAAAAATTCACGATAGGTGGGGAGGAGGTAATGTAGGAACGAACTATATAGGTTTTTTTGAAACGTTGCAAATTATGTAATGATCCATATTCTAGCAGTTTCAGTTTATTTCATATATATATATATTTTTTTTTAAATAAATCATTAAGTTTTTTAAAGCATTTGTTAAAAATTACAGTTCATAATAACAGATTTTCTTAGATTAAGTATTTTTTTTTTTTTAAGTCAGAAATTATATAATATGTTTAGGTACATTCCCATACTTTGAACTGTAGTATTTAAAAATAATGTAAGTTTTTTGTTATTTTTTTATGAAATATTAAATTGAATTAATTGAGAATGAAAAATAAATAAATAAATAAAAAATAAATAAAAGTTCCCACAATAAATGAGTTTTCATAACAAGTTTTAAACCACGTAGGAATTTCCTCCTAGGCTTCCTTTATTTTATGCTAGAATTATTGTTAATTCAATAGAGCAAGTGACAATACCTATAAGATATATATAAAAATTAGTTAAAGCTACAACATTTCAATGAGTGCTGAGAGAAGTGAAAGTAGCCTGGATGCAGGGATGGCCAAATAGGCATAAGGGCTGATTATTGATTTTGTTTAGGTAACTTAGTGAAGTTTATAGAGTGCCGGCCCTCATGTGAGAATCATACTCCATCTTAGATCGTATTTGAACTTTGTAGATATTGGACAGATTACTGAGAGAAAAATATGCTTACAGAGCATTCATGGATAAACATTCAGATTTCCACGATTGACTTTTGACCATGAGCCGTAAGAGAGATTATTTTTTCCTTAAAATATCTAAATATATTAAAAATTATTTTAATAAACTAAAGTTTTAAAACGATTACATATATAAAATTTCATTTTATTTCATTTAAATTTCAATTTTACCACACAAATATTTCCTGCAACAATTTATAATTAATTAAGTATCATGTCTTCTTCAATTGTAATGAAAATTCAATTGTATATTATATGTATATACATATATTAAAAATAAAATAAAATTCATTCTATAAAATATTATAAAACTGAACATTTGATATATGCACTCAAAATACTACTATTATTATTTATATAATAAAATTAAATTTTATTTCAAAAATTATAATTACTATCCTCCTTAAAATCGTCCTTTTTAAAATTTAACAATTTTACAAAAACGTCTATAAGTTCTATACTATACTTTAACTTTATTATATTATTTTTTCAAGTGTTATATGTTTATTTTAAAAAATATATATATATTATGCAATATGTATTTACCACTACAAGTTAAAATTTAAAATAAATATATCCATGTGTTGATATGTATTTTAAAACGCATAAAATTTTGAAATATTTTCCTAAGTATTAGAAATTTAAAAATAATAGAAAATTATTTGTTTATAGTTTACTTTCTTTTAACTTAGATGGCATTACTTATTTGATGAATATTTAATATTTGTATATATAATTATAAAGTATATTATATACTTTTGAAACAAGTAAATTCTTTTCATAATTTTGTAAAGGTTTAAAAACTAAATTTATTAAATAAATTAAATGTTATATCCTAAAAGTATGCAATATTGTAATTTTCACATTTTTGAATACACACCAGGAACATCGATTATAATAATAGTATAATATAACTAAATAAATATAATAATAAATAGTATATTGGTCATAGTAGCCGATGCTTTTAAAATAATTATGATTTTTAATATAAATAAATAAATTAAATAAACAGGGGCGTGGTGCTTTATACTTTAGTGGTTAAACATATCACTATTAACTAAGAGAATACAGAGGTTCGAATGCAATACATTTATGAACATTGGCGTAGAGGTTAAAAAGTCGGCCTTTTAATCGTGTCCTGTTTTTAATGGTGTTAATTCAGATCATATCTAATAGAATAATATAATTCATAATTAATATCATAACAGCTTATATCATAATATAAAATATACACCTGCCTACTTGAAAAGGAAAGGCTGAATCACTAACTTATCACATTGAATTTGGTAGGGTATTTTACTTAAATAAATAAAAAATAATTAAAATTTATTCTGAACAATTTTTTATCAAAATTGAAAAATGTGTTATAAATTAGACACATATTTTGTAATTTATATATAATTGCTCCAATTCTTTTGCAATATGCATGTACAATTCATATTATAAACGGTTCCAAATTTCCCATTTTTAAAAACTTGTTTTTTTTATGAAATGAATTAGTTACAACAACATATTTTTATTCGAATTTACATATATGTAGGAAAACTATTCATGTACACACATTCAAAAAAATCTAACCGCATCTAACAATTTACAATTATGCATATTTTAGTTAGTTTGTATATTTTTTATAAGTATAAATATGTATTTATAAAAATAATGTTTAAAATATAATAAAATAGTTTGTCATAGAAAAAAAGAAACTTTTGAAATTTGTTAAAATTAGCACAAATTAATTTCCCATAATAAAAAATGGTTAACTTTTATGTCAGACATTTTATAACAAATTTGTTGGATTTAATTTTTTAACAATGAAGTATGGAAAGCATTTAAATATTTATGAATTATTTATGGATTATTATGAATATTTATAAATTATTCGGTAGGCGGTGTTTAGGTCTTTATATGGAAAAGCGTGTTAATATAACTAAACCTAGTAGCGAAGACTAAGCTTTAAATTTAAAAAAAAAATTTATATTAAAAAAATTTTACTTTACAATTTAATGGAAAGTTTTGCAACTTATAATTTATAATAAAGTTTCTGAATTGAATATGATTTGTATTTAATTGATTCGTGAAATTTTTACTATAAAACACCGTCAATATCTTATTTTTTTCATATTCTAATATTTTATAGGCATAAACTTGTAATTAATTAATTTAATAAAATAATTTTTCATTATAAATCATTTTTCATAGAATTTATATGAAAGTTTTTATCAAGAATTACAATATAAAGTTTTCCTATGTTCTTCAGTAATTTCAATTTTATTTAAAGACAAGATTTTAAAAACACAACACAACATTTTGTATAGGTTTTAAACAATATTGCAACAGTAGCATAAGAAAAAATCTGTAATCTAATCGAAAATCACTGATTTGTAAAATGTTAAAAAACTTTTTTATTTATTACTTTACTAATAATAAATGAAAGATTAATATAATATGTATAAGTTCGTTTCTTCTTACACATAACGCCTGTCAATAGCTGAATATTATTTTGTAATCTTGTATAGTAGTAAAATATTTCGATATCAGCCACAACATTTTAAGTTTTCAAAATCGGTGATTTCAAAAATTAATTTATAAAACTGGATTTTATAAATTCTAAAATTCAAAAAAACGTTAGGAGTATTTACCAGTGGTTCTATTTCAATGTTCTATCGTTGTTTTGAAATATTTGGACCCCATTTTTTAGAAACTGTCATACAAAACTCTTAATCCGATAACTGTGAACCTAATGAAGCTACTAGGTTAAAATTAAAGATGAGCAAGTAAAATAATAGGGCAAGTGTGTTGACAAAATTGGACATTATCGGATACCTTAGGGTGGACCAAATATATTTTGTTTTGTTTTTTTGGTCTTATGGTTCTTTATGGAACATATGTTTACACACGTATTTCGATTTTAATTTTCAACAAATTTCCAAACAGACCTGAGTAAAACAGGACTGAAGAACAGTTGTAAGTGTTATTAACTAATACTTATTAATTTGTCAAGTACCAGTATCAAACTGGAATAATACTGAGTAAAATAGGACTTAAGTACAGTTGTAAGTGTTATTAACTGATACTCTTTAATTTATCAAGTACCAGCATTACTACATATAACATCTAAGTACAAGTAAAACAGAGGAGCAATTTTAATATACCCGATGTCAAATATGTATGCACGGGTATAAAAATCATATTTAAGAATTTTTTCGTACTGAATTATTCGAAAATACTTAAGTATCAGAAAATAATTACTAAAGTAATCAAACTCAAAATATAATTACTTTCTGGGAATTACAAGCTTTTTTACTTAATTATTTTACTTATATTTAAATTTTTTAAGCATCGAAATCTAAGTAATACTGGACAAAGTAATGAGATTAAGGTAATTGTATACTGGTAATTGTAATTGTATCTTCATCTTTTGTTTTGCTTTCCTTTTTATAACGGCAATAACATCGAAGTCTCTAAATTCGCGATTGTGCGGTATTCCTGCATTGAATCAATTTGGCATTATTGCATTGGGCATCTTTTCCGAATACCTTTTCCTTCAATTTCCAATATATATTGCAATACTTTGAACTTATACTTTGAACTAATTGTTAAACTTACTAAATAGATATTGCTACGTCATGTATAGATTAATTTGAATTTAATTTTAACAATCTCTATCTTAAGGTTCAATTTCAAAAATGATTTTATTTTACTTAAATTTATATTTATAGTTGAAAATAATTAATTTATTTGTGAAGAGTTATATAATATAAATTTTTTTGAAATTTATATAGAACTAGTACTCAATATTTAAACAATTTGCTTATTACTATCTCAAAAATTCATTCAATTTATAAATATTTTATTTATCAATTGCTTTTTTCCGCGAATTGAATAAAGAAATTTAATAACAATATATAAATTTAATATTATTATTATATTTCAATAGAATTTAATAAAATAAATTGCGTATTATTGATAATTTTACTATAGAATGTAAAAAAACAAAAAAAAAAAAAACAAAATTCTTTCATTCAATATAGTATATCAATTTAATTCAATTTTCATTTTATTAAGTTCTTAACATATTTTGATATATATTTCAAAAAGAATTTCAAAAATATTTTTTTTCGTATTCACTAAATCTTGTCTTTATATATATATATATATATACTATATATATACAATAAACAAGCATATATAAATTTTTCGAATATGTAAATAATGTTATATTGGCACATGTATTTATTATATATGTTAATATATTTCTGATTTGTAACTATGATACATTCAACCATTTAATTTGTATGCATATCAGTTCATCAGATACGGAGTTTACTTATAAGGTGCGTTGCAGTTTTGTATAAAATAATAGAAACATATTGAAATTCTGTTTTTAATTAATTGATTGAATTTTTCAAAAAGTTTGAGGTTTCTGTCTGCCCCAAAAACATGGCTTCATAAACTTTATTAAACTTTTTTAAACTAAAATAGAACTAAAAACTATTTACAGAATAAGGGCACTAGGCATTTTAACACCCATTGTGGTTCTTCTAGTTCTTAATATACTTAGGAGCCTTTAAATCTAAGATCTTCCGCTTAAAAATTAAAAATCTCTGTTAAAGAAAAACATTCCATTTAAAAAAAAAGAGCTTGCATATATTATAAAAATTGCATTTAAACCAAAAAACCATTTTCTTAAAATAAAAACAGATATTTATCGTTAATATTTAGCGAGTATTAATTAAGAGTATACACTGTCAATCATCTATCAATTGCACTTCATATTGACTGTAGTTTCTCTTTCTATATCCTTATATTCTTTAGTTTGATTCTGTCCTTGGTTTAGTTCAGACCTTAAGGTATATTTTAAGTACCAGTACAATTACCAGAACCAATTTCTGATACTCATTACTTTGTCAAATACTCTCATGACTTATATAATTTGCGGTTTTGTTTACTTTGATTATTTTTTTTTTTTGATACTTAAGTATTTTCGAGTAATGAAGTAGGTATCTAATAAGATATACTTAATTCAATTATTTTTCTAGTATTAAAATCAATGAAAAGTAATCAAGTATAATCAACTTAGTAATACTGGTACTGGATAAAGTAATGAGCAACAGGTAATGGTCCTTAGAACTGTAGTTAAGTACCATTTTACTCAGTATTGTACAGTTATATACAGTTATATATCTTTAATTTTGAAGTAATCATTTGCAGTTTTGTATCAATAATCTATATAGGTTTAATTCACTTGTAACATTGTTAATCTTCAGTTTTTATAGAACTTTAATTTAAATACAAATTAATATAACGGTGTTATTCATTTTATTGAATTTTTACAGTGATCTTAAAAAAAAAAACTCGAACTTATATTTACAGACTTATTTTTGTTGTTAACTGTACATAAATTATTTGATGATAATATGTACCTGTTTTCACCTGTTTACAGGTATACATAAGATTGAATGAATGAATCTAAAAATCTCATATGATAGAGAACAATTTATAATTTTTTATGTATTTTTAGATATATAAATAAATTTCCATCTTTATGTTGAAATAACGGTTAAAAGATGGAGAATAACACCTGTTGGACGGTTGTGGGTTTTTTTTTCGAAATAATTTGAAATTTACATTTTATATTTGTTTTTTTTTGTTTGTTGAATTTTATTAGTCTTGTATTAGTTTTTTTTTTCAATTTATCCTATGCTTTATGTGGGTACCCCTTTCTTTACCTCTTAATTTTGATATCATTGTTGAATACAAATTTTAACTCTCGATTATAGACCAAGCTACGTTTAATTTTTTTTTTTTTCTCAGCTAAAATCTTAATATCTTTTACTTATACAAACAAAGCAAGTGTGTTTAAATTATTCGTTTTTCTACTTTTGTTTTTGATGATGTATCATATTATTATTATTATAAAAATCTGTAAGATATATCTGACATGCGAAAGACAGCTCTTCAGATATGTAATGAAATCCTCCCTTAAAGCATAAAAGGATTACGAAAAAAAAGAGAAAACACGGTTGGTATACATAATAACATTGTAGACCTCTAAAATATATCATATTATATGAATCTATATTATATGTATATATACACATCTATTAATATGTATTTATTTTCAGTAACATATAGAAACTGTTAAGTGTTTGAAAGTTAGCGATTTCAAGAAATTTTATAGTTATTGATGGCTAAAGTTATAAATATTAAGCAGGTGAAACTAAAAAAAAGGTGGTGAATATCATAAGACTAACTTCTATTTGTTAAATAGTCGACATTAAGTTTAAAAGTGTTCACTGTGATTTTAATTTAGCCAAATTGATCTTTAAAGTCTCACTGTGGCTTTGGTTTAGCCAAATTGATACATAAAGGCTTTGTGACTGACTGTTAAGTGTTTGAAAGTTAGCGGTTTCAAGAAATTTTATAGTTATTGATGGCTAAAGTTATAAATATTAAGCAGGTGAAACTAAAAAAAAGGTGGTGAATATCATAAGACTAACTTCTATTTGTCAAATAGTCGACATTAGGTTTAAAAGTGTACACTGTGATTTTAATTTAGCCAAATTGATCTTTAAAGTCTCACTGTGGCTTTTTTTTAGCCAAATTGATACATAAAGGCTTTGTGATTTGACGAAAAGCTTTAGATAAAAAGATTTAGTTTCAAGAATAAACAGTTATAAAATATGGTTTTATAGCACTCTTGAAAAATATTTATGTTTTTGTGGTAAAGCCTTTTGATTTTAACTTTAACTTTAAAACTACGATAGAGTTTTATATAGTCCTCTTGCGATGTTAACTAAAATAACTTATAAAACCATTACAAAAACATTATAAAACTAAATGTTTTCTGGATTAAACAGTTTGAATTATTTTTATTACATTCTTAACGACTTCTTAATACTTAAGTTTTAGTAATAAAACGTTTTGCTCTTTTTAGGCTTTAAAACTGTTTTAAAGTTTTATAGTACTCTTGCAATATTAACTAAAATCTCTTATAAAACCATAATAAAACTAAATGATATTAAGATTGAACAGTTCTAAAATACAGTTTAATAGCACTCCTGAAGACTTAATATTTATGTTTTCGTAAAAAAAAACCCTTTTTACTTAGTTTTGACTTTAAAATTGCTTTACAGTTTTATAGTACTCTTGTAATGTTTAAAATACAGTTTTATAGTACTCTTATTTTTTTTGCGAACAAATTGTTATAATATTTTACGATTGTTTGTCGGTAGTTTTTTGTGGCTTAAATAAAATAACCACAATTTTCGAATTCATAATACGGAAGCCTTAAAACTCTGTTATTAAAATTTCAAAAACTAAAAAATGGTTTAAATCAAAAAAATAAACATAAATTTTCGGTAGACTTAATGAAATATTCTACATAAACTTACAAATAAAATATACTACATATGTGAATAATTTACTTTGTTTATGTATATTTTCTTTATATTATTTTAAATTTATATGATATTATTTTTTTTTCCAAGTAAAGTACAAGATTCGCGAAAGGGTTAAAAAGTTCAAAGTATAAAGAAAAGTAGATAGTTGTTGGATTAAAGAAAAATCATATAAAATCCTTCGAAACGATTATTCAAGAGGAAAATTTGTTTGAATGTTCTTACAAATTGGAACAAAGAAAACAGTATACATGTATATGTACATATTATATATATGTAATTTAAAATTTTTGTTCGCCCTCTATCATAACAAAGTAAAAGGTAACCTTATCTTACACTTGTTATTTTTATTGATGTTATTATTATTTTTATATTTATTCTGACTGTTTTAAGTTAAAGCACACTCCAGGTGACATATATTTTATATAACAGGAATATATAATAGGTACATATTATATACATATTGATAAAATAAAAATTTTATTTGCTTATATTAAAATATGAATCAGTGAATAGTTTTCTTTCAGCTTAAAAGGATATTTAAGGACGATTAGATATTCAAGTAAGTAAAAAACACTTTAAACTCAGATACACGTGGATTTGAAATATTTATTTTTGTAAAGAAATTTAAATTTAATAAAATTATAAGTTATTTGGTTATTTTATTAATTTAATTGAATATTTTTAATATTTTATACTTGAAGTAATATTATTGAAACCGTGGGTCAGAAAATCCTTAATTGGTAAGGCAAATTTTTTAATACTTGATCATAATCGAAGTATTTGACTAAGGTAATTAAATATAAATGAAAGTTAAAATGTTGGTTGAATATATAAGTGTCGTAGCTCTTTTATAGGTATTTTCATTTAGCTCAATGGTGCTACTTGGTAGTACCATTTTGAACTGATGCAAACTTTGCATTACTTCTTATCTGAAATTCAAAATGCATTTAAATTAAATTACTTGTTGTACTTTGTATGCTCATTAGATGTGATTCATCAATTTATAAAATATCTCTAATTTAATTTGATTTAAAATTTCAGATGAGTACTCCACACGTCAATATTTAGCTTTTCCATCTATATGAAATCAGTTGCAACTAAATAAAGTTATTTATTTATGAATGAAAATATTTGTAAAATGCTTGAATTCTTGGAAAATAATTGAATTTTTTATAATTGGGTATTTCTTGGCATTTAATTACTTGAAAAAATTTAAGTATCAAAAAATAAGTAATTACAAAAGTTATTAAGCTTAAAATTTAAAAACTTCTGGGAATTACAAGTATTTTTACTTGATTCTTTTACTTATACTTAAATTTTGCAAGTATCGAGATCTAAATAATACTGGTACTAGACAAAGTATTCAGTATTAAGTAATTAGACTTGTATTTGAAATATACAGTCCTAAGACAAATATCATGTAAGTTTTTTGGATGCTGTGTAGAGTTATTTTATTTTCAAATCTTCATTTGAAGAACTTAACAAATATAATTATTTAAGGTACAAATTCTAGTAGGGTCAGGTACAACCTCTCGGTTTTTAGAATCTCATTTTCTTAAGGTATCGAATATCAAAAACTGTTTTTTTTCGAAAATCCAAATCTCCTTTTGTTTAATAAATTTTTTGATTCAGTTATGATGTATCTTGATGAATTTGCTACGAAATCCATTTCACATCTATTTCGAGATTTTGAATAACAATAAAATTAAAAAACCGAAATATAGTACCACTCCTATTCCAAAATTTTTAAAAAACTATTTTTATTAAAATAAATGTTAAATAATTAAAATATAAATAATATATAAATATTATTGCAATATTTTCAACTAATGGAACTACAGTTAAAAAAAATTAATTTCTAAATTTTAAACTATTACAAAACATTTGACAATTTACATAAAAATTTTTTAATTTTAAATGAACGAACTTAGGTATGGAATATAATTGCCTAAATTTAGGATTAATTGACATCCTTTCAAAAAGGTATATTCATACAAAACATTTTAAATTAGTACTTAAGTGTAATAAATTTGAATTTAATTTTAAATTTTTACTTTTTAATTAGCAAAATATATATACTTTTATCAAATTTTGGTTTTTTAAATTAAAATTATAGTATAAAGTTTATATTATATTAGAAGTTAATCCTAAATATATGCTTATTTTTTTTTAAAATTAATTCAAATTCAAAATTCAATGCAAAATTATAATTTATGATGAAAAAAAAATAAATTGACGTTAATATTAGCTATTGATATATTATTAAATAAAGCGTCTGTAAACATATATATATATATATATGTATATATATATATATATATATAAGTACTTATTATATGTAACAAATTTAATGATTTTCTATTGAAAATGAAAAATTGATTTAAAAAAAAAATCACTAATTACCAAAACCGTAAAAATGAAAGGAAAAAAATTATATATATATACATATTTTGTTTTATAAAATTTTTATTATTTTTATAATTATTAATAGAAATAAAATTTATTTATTTTCAATAAAACTATTTATTATGGTTTAGTTGGACAAATATAATAAATATTTTGAATTTTTTTTTTTAAATGTATTTGTAATTAATATTAAATGCTAATTTTTAGTTTTTTCGCTGTTTTAGTTGACCTTTCAAAAAAATTTCTAATTTTTTGTAATTTTTTGAATACTGTCTATAAATTTACACTTCATTATTGGGAATCTACAAAATTATAAAATTCATTATTCTTTGATTTAACGAATAACTTATATCTTTTAGTTACTTGGTTTTTGCTGGGTTAGGTCGAGGAGATTTTAGAGATTTAGTAAATTCCGTTTTCAGAAAATCTGGCTTTAGAAAATTTCGTTTAAAAAATCTCGTTTTTACAAAAACCTGGTTTTAAGAAAGTCTCTTTTTTGAAAATCTCTTTTTAAAAAATCTCTTTTAAATATCTCAAAAGAAGAGCGTTCCATAATTTGTGATTAAGTGATTGCATAATATGTGAAAAAAGTGATTTTCGAAAAAGTGATTTTTTAAAAACGAAATTTGCTATACACGAGATTTTCTAAACGAGATTTTTTCAAACAAGATTTTGTGAAAACGGGATTTATTAAACAAAAATTTCAACTCCAATCCTTGTTAAAGGCTCAGAGTCCTGATTTTGAATCAAAAAGTCTTTAAAAAGAGAATTTTTAAAATAAACTCGTTTTTTCAATAAAAAACAGTATTTTCAATAAAAAAACAGTATTTTCAAAAAACAAGATTTCCAAAAAAAAAAAATGATTTATTAAACTTAAAATATAGATAATGGAACGCTCCCATTGTATCTATTATGTAGGCTTACGATGCTCAAATATCACATTCTGTACACCATCCTTTTCAAATTTTATATTGCGATTCATTTAGTGTTACAATAAGATAATATACATACATTAAGTGTTGGAAGTGTTGAATACGACTTGGCCGGGTGAATTATCTAATCTAGCATACGGTTGGTACATATATATATAGAGTATACTTAAGGGATTGAAATTATTTGCACCAAATTCGTACATATAATTTTAATACATATTTAATACATTTGAAATAAACAATATGTTAAGGAACTTCAATTTTTTAAAAACTGAGGACCTGTTTAATTAAGTACTTTTAATTAAAATAATCGGTTTGTAAGAAAACTTGTTCAAAGTTATTATAGTATTCTTCTTAAAAAAATAATATTTCACTTAATAAATTATTATTTAAACATATCTTCTTCTTGTTGTGAAGTCTACATGGTCCGGTTAATCTGATCGAGGTAGCCTTTATGTTTTATGACGAAATTGTTAAAAAGTTTGCTCCTGTTAATTAATGTTAATTCAAAATTAACGTATAGTTATTGATCTGGAAAATGGGTGAAAGACAATTTAGAAACCGATTTGTGTTTTAACCAAAAACATAATAATGATTTCCGAGAATTTAATTTAAACATTTTTTTTTTTTAATTTATGTCCTAATGGATTCGGTTTTAATTTTTTTTTTCCTCTAATTATTTGTGGAGAAATTATTTCAGTTTTTTTTTTTTTTTGATTGATTGTTATTTTAAATTTGTATACATATATTTATAATAATTCTTTTCAATGTACTTATACAAATTTATATATACAAATATGTAATTAACCATGTTTAATAAATTATGTATTTGGTGTAAATTTTTTTTTTTGTTTTTAGAAAATCAAAAAAACCACATTTACTGTAAACCAATCAGCCATTTTATATTATAATATATTACTTTGTGTAAAAAATAATTATCAATTGCAAATATTAAATATATATATATATTAACCCTAATAGGAAATTTCAATTTTTTAAGTAATTAACAGTAAAAGTAAAAGTTATCTAGAGAACCTGCACGGATATCTAACGGGTATAATGTACGACTTTCAACAACCAAAACCGAAAATTTTTAAGCCCAAATTTTAGAATTAGCCCTTTGTATGTAATTTGGTTCGGAGGATATACATTAGGAAAGGTATCTGAAGAATTAGAGTTCTTAGAATACGGATTTTGGCTGCACATGTTAGTTGTTAGTCCTTATATTCATTAAATTTAAAAAAAACTACACCCCCCTTAATATAACAGGCACCACAATTAAACTTAACATAATTCTATAATCAATTTAAATGGAATATAAAGTAGAAAGCTACTAGACTTGTATTTTTCAAGTACCAGTACAATTATCAGTAACATTACCTGATACTCACTACTTTGTAAATAAAAATATTTGTAAAATAAATGAATTCCTGAATAATTGAATTCTTGATACTTGGTAAGTATTTTTTGGTACTTAATTACTCGAAAATACTTAACTATTAAAACATAATCACAAAAGTAATTAAACTCAAAATTTAATTACTTTCTGGGATTTATAAATATTTTTACTTGATTCTTTAATTTATACTTAAATTTTGTAAATATCGAAATCATAATACCGATTCTTTACAACGTAATTAGTATCAGGTAATGGTATTTAAAACTGTACTTAAGTACCATTTTATTCATTATTTTACAGGTTTGAGAAAGTACCATTTGCAATTAAAGGTTAGCAAAAGTGCTCAGAAAAACCTAAGGTACTACAACTTTTTCTATGTTAATTCGGTAGTTTTGAACACATATGACTCGAATAGTTGTCTCATTAGGGTTAAAATTTATTCAAATTCAGTTGGTAGCAAATGATATGTATTTTGTTTTTTTTTTGCCTCTATAAAAAACCAAAAAATCAAACCACAATATTATCAATTTATTTTATTTGACTCTATTAATACGTAAATAAAATCAAAAACAAATAAAATCCAAAAATGTAAAAATTATTAAAAATATTTTTATGTTTTGTTTATTTTTTTTATATAATTCTTTCATTAAAATACAATAGAAGTAATCAGAGATATTTTTATTTAAATGTTAATTATTTTCTAATTATCAAAAATTTTATTAAAGAATTTATAGTATCATATCACATTTTATTCTAAAATTTTAAATATTTAACAAAAAAAATTTTAAATAATTATTGATTATTTAACTGGTAATAAATAATTTTTGGAATGTTTTATTAATCAACGTGATTTTAGGAGTTTTTAATTAAAATGCAAACTACTGTTTAATTATATTTTTTAAATGTTTTCACTGTCAAAATAACAAGTGTCGAGTTAATTGTATGTTTGTATATATTTTTAGGAGTTCAATTTTAATTTGAATTTAAAAGGCCTCTGCTGGTTTATTTAGGTGCTTTAATATAACTGTAGCTAATTAGAAATACTTTGTTATTAAGTTAACACAATTATTTTTTTAATTTTTCAATAATTTTTACTAATTTTTAGAACTTCCTCCAGTTAACTTAAAACTAGGGTTTTTTTTTTCCACCACTTATTTGTTTATCCTTGTCCTTTCTCTAATCAATATACAAACAATCAATAACTAATAATTAAATGCAATAATTTTGTTTTGATATCTGGTTCATAGTTGAACCTTGCTGCTTCTTGTTGCACCAATCACTTATTACTAATCAAAAAAAATTTTTTATGATAAGATTTTTTTGGGTTGGGTCTGAAATCTCGTTTTCACAAAATGTCTTTATAGAAAATCTCGTTTAGAAAATCTCGTTTTTAGAAAATCTCGTTTTAGAAAATCGTGTTTTTAGAAAATCTCGTTTTAGAAAATCTTGTTTTTAGAAAATCTCTTTTTTTTATATTCTGGAAAAAGCTGATAATTCTGGTTTTGTATCCAACTCACAAATCCTTAAAAAGCAGATTTTTCAATTAAAAAAGGAATTTTTTTAAAAACCGAGATTTTTCTAAACAAAATTTAAAAGAAAAAGATTTATTAAACCGAAATTTTGGAATGTTTCCGATATTTTTGCATCAAAAGCATTTTTTATAATAATTTAATAGAGTTTTGATTAGTAGAAATATTCACTAACCAAAAAAAATTATTCTTGGATTAGTGATAAATGAATAATACAATAGGATCCTGGTCCATAATAAAACAACATAATATTACATTTTTTTGAAATTTATAGTTTATTATAATTTGGATATCTAATAATTTTGTTGTACTTAGTTTCAATGCTGTCCCATCACCTAGAGGCATTGCGACCGGTTGTGCATTTTTTAATGTCAATACTTTCTATTAATTACAAATTTTATATTTAAATTATATTAGGTCACCACAATTTTTTTCTTAATTAAATATAAATAAACAGTATGGTAATTAAACTTGCACCCCCCCGGGTAATATATCATAACTAAATACTTAACCACCGAGGTCCCAAAAAGTTGTTATAATAAAACAAAAAATAAATACATTTGAAATTATTGTTTTACAATTAAATTCAACATTCCAAATTAATAATTATATATTAAATATGTGTAAATTATTATTGTAAAACATTTAGATATATAACTGACAGGATACTATTTTAACTGTACATATACTTTATATTCAAAAACCAATTTTAAGAGAAAATATTAAAAAAAAAAATCTCTTTAAAAAAAATTTTACAATCTTCTCTAAATATCAGGCTGGTATTAATAAATAAAAAACAAAAAATATTAATAATAACATTACATCTTGGAAAGTACTGTTCTGAATTAAAAACTGTAATCTTTACATTTTAAAAAAATCTTCAAAAATAAATTAAATCATTCAGCATTCCAGTCTACAGAGATATTTTAACCGAAATGTGTTCTGATTAAATTCTGTGCAGAATCCAAATATTCTCGTTAATGTTATATTAAATACCTAACAGATTTATTAGTTTTAACATACACTCCTGTTATTTTAAAAAATGTAACTTATTAAAAAATTGAGAGGATTTTCTCTATCTCAAAAATTTTAACATTTGTTTGTATGTACCAATCAATGTCATTTTAATGTACCAACCAACAAATATCCTTAGTCAATACAAATTTTCGATAGCATAGGATAATGAAAAGAATAATAAAAAAAAATCTGTAAAATCTGCAAATAATTTTTAACGAAATCTGTAAATAAAAAATTTTTTTTGAAAGATATTCTCAAGTTTCAAAGTAAAAATAATTTGACAGTACAAAGTAGTAAGTACAGATAAAAACAAAACAAAAAAGAAACAAAACAAAAAAAAAAGAAAAACAAAAAATTAGTGATGTTGAAATTTTAGTGCGGCATTACAGTTCTGGGAGTGCGGTTGTATACTAAAATTTTTTTTTATATTTTTTTTTTTTTTATGTTTTATAATTGTAATAGGAAGTTATTATTATATTAAATATAAATTAGTTAATTTATTTTAGATTAAATTAATTAATTAAGAGTGATGATGATAAATCAATTGAATTCGTTATTAATTAAAATTAATCATTAATGCCAAAAAAAAAACTTTATTGGTCACAAAATAATAATATTATCTTAATGTACATTTTTTAATTATTAGTTAGATCAATTAAAATAATTATTAGTAATTAAAAATTTAATTTTTTTTAATATACATTAACATACATTATTTAATATAATAGTTGATTATAAATCATTAACAAATGTATTTAAATACGGCATGAACAAAGTGTATAAAAAATTAAAACATATTATGGGTTGAGTCATTACTAATTTTGTAATGGTTTGTGTCTATACTTTTTTTTTATACACAGAAGTGAGATAGAAATTAAATGGAAATTGACATAGAAATTATTAAATCAAGACCCTTACAAGTCACTGTTTTTAACTTTTTTACAATAAAATACTATTTAATTTGTAAATTTAGATATTTCTTTATAAAATACACAACACGTGACTAAAACATCAGATGAATTAATACAATGGACCAAGATGCTTCAGTTCAAACAAATGTACCTGATATGTTCATCTATATAGTTTCTTTTGTTCTTGTAATTTTGACATGTCACACACAAAACAACACACAATGAAATATAAGAAATTAAGATAAAAACAGGAAACAAGAAAAAAAAACAAAAAAATAAAGAAGAAGATGTTGAACTATACAACACCGGCAACTAAACAACAATAAGGAAATAAGAACAAACAAAAACAAAAGAATAAAAATAATACGAGTACAGGAAGTTTATTTTTATTTTCATTGTTTTATTTTTTAACAGTTCCATCCTACACTTTATTTAATATAAATGTGTTAATAACAAAAAAAAAAAAACAAAAAAATAATAATAATAAATGAAAATTACAATGGCAATAATGGTAAAACACATATATACAATACACATATATATATACGAATAAACAAACGTAAAAGAAATAATCATTAATTTCTATTATCAAATTGAGAAAATAAATTTAAATTGTAAATGAAAATTTATTAAAAACTCTTGGTAATTTTTTTGTGGTGTGTACGTAAAAACATCAACAACTGTTTTATATACATTTATATTAATAATTTCGTAAATAAGGTCATGGATGTTTTTTCAAAACATATAATATAAAACTGATGATAAGGAAATTTGATTACTTGGTAAGTTTTAATAGTATTTGGTTTGTTTGCTTATTTAAAAAAAAAAAACTTAAACAATTATTAAATTTTGGAAAATTTCTAGATTATTAAAATATATGTTTGGGGGGTAAAGTTTTTAGAATATTGATTTGAAGAAGATTGGGTAAAACTAAAGGTAGTGGGTATTATTTACCTTTTTAATAAAATTGTTGTATTTAAAACTCTATAAATATAAAAAACATCGACACCAAGACATTAATATGATAAAAAAACATGAAAATCCGAATATTTTTCTTTTAATTTCACAAAATTTATTTATTTTTTTCAAAATACACAAACTTTTGCATTTCATTAAGTACAGGTTATTTAATTTTCAATAGTTTGCTTTTTTTTAATATGAGTCTTGATGGGCGTAAATATCACAAGTAATCTAAAGTAGCATTCATTTAGTAAAATTCAAATACAAGTACAATTAACAATACCATTGCTTGGTAATCATTACTTGGTAATTACCATTAAAATACTTTAATTTTTTGTAATGGTACTTCAAAAATTAAATTTTCAGTTAAATGAATTGAGTATTTTTAGTTGATAATTCCTAGAAAGTAATTACAATTGGATTACTGTTAGATAACTGTTACTTTTGTAATTATTTTTGAAATTTTGTACTTTTGTTAATACTTTTATTAAGATATTATCATTACTTTTGTATTTATTTTTAATAATTAATTACTTTAAAATAGTTATAAAAGTATTAAATTATGATAAGAATTTCAAGTATTTAAAAAAAAAAATTAACGAATTATCTTGTAAATACCCGATTCTCTCTACTGGGTAAATTTTAATTTATAAATTATCATTTCAAAATTTTTTTAATGGTAATTAACAAGTAATGATTACTAAGAAATAGTACTTATCACAGTATTTTAGTACCGAAGTATTAAATAGTTTGCTTTTGTTTTAATATGAGACTTGGGCGTAAATATCACAAGTAATCTAAAGTAGGATTCATTTTGTAAAATTCAAATACCAGTACAATTGCCAGTGCCATTACTTATTAATCATTACATGCTAATTACCATTTATTTTCAAGAATTTTATTCCCAGTTAAATAAATTGAGTATTTACTTAATAATTCCGAGAAAGTAATTACAATTGGATTGCTGTAACTTTTGTAATTATTTTTGAAATTTTACACTTTTGTAATTATTTTTTGATATTTACATTACTTTTGTAGTTAGTTTTGATAATTGATTATTTTAAAATAGTATAGAAGTACTAAATTATGGTAAAAATTACAAGTATTTTTGAAAATACTAAGGAATCATCTTGTAAATACCTGATTCGCTTTACTGGTTAACCTTGAATTTTTAAATAATGATTATTACGAAACAGTACTTACGGCAATAATTAAGTACCAATCTAATCATTACTCAACAGTTCTGTATTCATTTAACTCCTCTGGCTGGTATTGGACTTTAAGTTACCTTATAAAACTCAGATCTTTTCAAATCACATTTTAGAATGAAAAACAAAAAGCTTTAACGAAAATGAACATTTTGTTTTGGGTGAGGAATTAGCAAAGGAGGCTTGGAACACAGGGATTATGAATTTAAACATCCTGGATCATATAAATATAAATGAGAAATTTTGACTAAGACTTGGCGTGTTAGGTATTCAAGTAATCTCTACTGTAAGGTAGCTAATTAACAATTACTCTATAAATTAATATTCAAAAACCAAATACCATTATACAACAATTACTTTATATTTGACACAACATTTCCTGAAATTTAATCTGTCTTTATTTTATCAATTTTCTTTCAAGAAAAGGTCAGATATAGGAAGTAATATAAACACAATGTATATTTCCTTTAAATTAAAAAAAAAACAGTTGAACATATTTTTTTTAAGTGACCAGTATTAGTTTTCAAAAAAAAAAATTAAAACCAAAATGTTGAAGCTTTAAGCACTATTTTTTTGACTGCATTAGAAAATTAAGAGCTTAACAAAAGTCAAAAGAACAAAAAACATTCCAAAAAATATAATAAAAAATATTTATGTTGACTCATTAGAAAAGAAAAAAGTTAGAAATTATATTACAAAAATGAAAATGAAAAGAACTATTTTCATTTTTCATTTTCTATTCAATTTTTGCTTGTTTTCTTTTTTTTTTGTTTATTTAATTTTAGAAAAGTCTGTTGAATTAAAGTTATTTTTTTTTATTTTTTGGGTGAAATTTGTTTGGAATGTACACAAAAGTTTTGTTAAAAAAAAAAACAAACAAAAATGAAATTTCAAAATTTACAGCAAAAATTTTAATAATAAATTTTTAAAAATCAACAAAAAACATTGCGGAAGAAAATATTAATGAATTTTTTTTTTAGAACCTAAAAGTTGTTCTCTAAAACTTACCCATATTTTGATTATTAGTTGTTGTTTTCGGTCGCGAACATTTCACCAAAAAAAAAAACCAAAATATAAAATGACGTAAATAGGAATGAAATTGCAATAGGTTCCATTTTATAACAAATTTTTTTTCGTCCTTTCTGTTAAAATGTTTTTTTTTTAAAGTTTTAAATAAATTATCAAACTTTATGTTTTAAATTACATCTGTTATTTGCTGGTTTTATTTTGTTGTTGATTTATATGATACGTAAAAGTTTACTGCAAAAAAGAGGGTTAGCATTGCCCGAAAAAATAACCTAGCCTGGTTTGAATTTAATTTTTTCAACTATTGAAATATTTGTTACAATTCCTATGTAAACAGTTCAAAATATAAAGAATTTAAGAAATTGTAACAGAATTTAATTAGATTATAAAAATATTGCATAAAACTTTGGGAAATAGTAATGCAGCGAGGCCTATTGTAAAAACGAGTTATGCTTAAGTTTATCAGAGTAGTTCTTTTAATGAATAATTTAGTATTTATTTGAATTAAAACTTATTTTAAAAATGTAAAGCCTCAACTACATATTGACATATGATTATTTATATTTTAATGCAAGCAGATGCATTTATATGAAGTGATCATATTTAAAGTCATTTTTTATTTATCTATTTCATTGGTATTCAATATATATTTTGAGGAAAATGCAAGAGTGATTCCCACACGATCCTGTATATTTGAAGTGTATTTGATAGATCCAGAACAAATTAAAAATTGATCTATCGAAGCTCCTTTATCATCTTTAGACATCAATAATAAAACTTTAGGCCAAAAAGAAAACAACACATCCAAGGTACAATAAGTTATTATTAAAATTTACCTTAAAACCTTATTACCTGCCTGGTAATCATAAAACATTTATTTTTTTAATCTTACAATGTTTTTTTTTTAATCACATTCAATAGGTGTATTTGTTTACAGTTAGGGTGCACAGCAAAGCAATAAAGAAACAAAACAAAAATCAAACCTATTGAGGCTTGAATTTTAAAAATATAAAAGCTTTTCTTTCTGAAAAGTTAAAGATATGACAAAAGCGTTTTTTGATTGAAAGGAAGGAACTGAAATAGAATACTTTTACTGTATTCCCGCTATTGTTGAAAGATTTTCTGCTATTTTCATTTTGAACTTTAGTGTTTTTATATTTCGTGTTTTTTTTTTGTATTTTCGGATGGCTGGTCACGCCATCTATTGTTATCATTACAATGCATAGTGTTAGCTATAGAGAGCTCTTTATAGAGTCTTTTTTTATCAATTTTTATTTTCTACATTTATTCGATTGCTAAGTATTCAATGCAGTAAATAATGAATTTGATAAGGTATATGAAATGAATACAGAAATATATGCTTTGCACTAGTATGATTATTTCAATCCTGTTAATTTTCATTATTTTTTTATTTTATCCAATAATAATTTGGTTTGAAAGCCAATGTTAAAAAGAATTTCAAGGATAATGATTTTGAATGAAAAATTAATTCAATGTAGGGATTAGTAAATGCATAAGAGACATTGGTTTAAAACTAACTACTTAGTTGTTTTTTACTTTCATTTAACAGTTGATTTCATTAGTGAATGTGTGAATGAATGAATATGGATTTAAAAAGTTTTTAATTTTAAAGTAACGGCATTTATTTAAGGTTATTAATTAAAGTAATTTACGAAATTATTATTATGCGGTTTATGTTTAAGAAAGTTGAAATTTTCTGCAATTTTGTAAACTATATTTATTATTATAAAATTTATATCTTTGAATATATAAACGTAGAATCTTTTTGTATTTTCAACAAACCTCTCCTATATCAGTTCTTTAACAAAATAAATTACAAAAAGTGCAACCTTCCCTGCGTAACAGAAATCTTCTCCATTTTATATTTTCCAATCCTTAAAACTATAGAAAACTCAAGACAGAAGTCCAACAAAAGTTCGCTTCCATTTTGCAACACAATTCCCTTCAATATGTGTTTCATATTTGTTTTAATTCTTTAAACAAGACCTGTATTATTTAATTACCATTATAATTTCAAATACAATTACAAGATACTCACTTTGTCAAGTATTACTTAAATTTCAAAACTTAAAACTTTAATGCAATTAAATTAACATTATTTAAAATAACCTAAATATACCTAAACTCTTGGTACTTACATACTTTATTATACTTATAATTTCAATTACAATAATTACCAAAGTAGTTAAACTCAAAATTTGATTATTTTTTAAGAATTACACATATCATTTGATTATTTTACAAAATTTGTACTTGATTCCTTTACTTATAGTGACATTTTGTAAGTAGCGAACTCTGAGTAATACTGGGACTTGGCAATGTAATGAGTAGCAGATAATGGTACTTAGAACTGTACTTATAAGCACATACGTAAAATACTACGTAAAGTACCAAAACTTAAAAAACTAACTTTATGAAATTAATTGAGAAACTTTAATGCAATAAAATTAACAATATTTAAAAAAATACCTAAATTCTTGGTAGCCACATACTTTAATTTACTTATAATTACAATTACAATAATTACCAAAGTAATTAAACTCAAAATTTAATTACTTTTAAACTAAAATTTAATTACTAAAAATTTAATTACTTTTAAAGAATTACATATATCATTTGATTACTTTACAGAATTTGTACTTGATACTTTTACTTATACTGACATTTTGTAAGTAGTGAACTCTAAGTAATACTATAGTATTTGATAATGTAATGAGTAACAGGTAATTGTACTTAAAAATGTACTTATAAGTACCATTTTTACTTGGTATAATACAAAATATGAAAAACTTAAGCAAGAAGCCAACTTTTACTTTTTAAATATTCTAATTAAACTATTCTACTATTTAAACAACATTTTTTTTCAAGTATATTTTATATTCATTTTTGTTCCTTTGGCTTAATCATGCAGTGTAATCATTTCAGAGTATTTATTACATTTTTCTAAATCCTGGTGGTTAAGTGAATAAAAATTTCATATTATCAAATGAACTTAACGGCCCGGATAAGTGTGTTTTCCGTGGGAAATTTATACCCTTGTTAGGAGAGCAAAAATATGCAGCCCCAATTATTTATTGAATTTTTATATATTTAGGGACTTTTTGCACTGATTACTTTAGTGTAAATTCAAATTGAAATTCATTTATACAGTTATGTTTATTAATTCGACATAAAATAATTTTTTAAGATTATTTATAACTAGAACACTTGGATACTATCTGTTTTATAAGGAACATACATACTTTTAATTTTATTCAAATTTTTATTGTTGCGCGTTTTAAAATTTAATTTTGAATTTGAAACAAGCTTTGAATAATTTAACATTTTAACTTTATTCTGCTTCTTTTTAAATAACTTTTTTTTTCATTATTCGATTCTTCTTTTTTTCTTATATTCTTTTTTTAATTTTATTGTATACTTCCTGTATTTTAAATCTTCATTTAAATAACTATTTTTTGGTTTGTGTTTTTTTTTTTGGTTTTGGTTTTTTATTATAAGTAATGATGGGGAAAAAACTTGTACCTAGACTAAAAAGAAAAATTAAAGAGAGTGGTGGTGGTATAATATTGTAATTTTTTATGATTACATAAAATTGTGTTATTTATTATTGTACATTAGAGACCTAAATTTTAACAGAAACTGTTGTTTTGTACTTTTTTTCTTGAGTTTCAGGGCTCCTTCTCTTGCTTTCCATTTATTTTTATTTTTTGTAAGCTTATGAAAATCAAAAAGAAAATATTTAACATGCACCTGTTTACATTTTCCACAAAAAAAAAAAAAAACAGAAAACTAAAAACACAAAAGAGAAAAATAATTTGTAAGTTTTTCTTTTCTGCATAATAGCATTAAGTGCTAGAAAAATTTATTTTTATCCCATAATTTTTCTTTAAAAAAAAAAAGTTTATTTTTATTTTTTTTGTAAATTTTTTTTTTTGTACGACATTTTATTTCTATGTGCACTTTTTAACCTGAATAAAATAATAATAATGAACTGCTTCCACTTATAGTTTTTCATCATTTGTACATTACACCCACTTTGTTTTTTTTAAAAAAAATTTTCTTTAATGATTTCCATAACTCTGGAAAACTAATTTTGTTTTTCTATTTTCGCTTTTTTTTTTTAAATTTTAAATTTTTCTTTTATTCCATTTTGCCGGTGTATCTTAAGTCAGTTTTTGCATACTAAGTTTTTTTTTGTAGTAATGGAGCCTCCAGCTAAAGCCTTTTCATAAGAAACATTAAAACAAACAAGACGAGTTGTATGTTCTTAGCTTACTTTAGTTAAAATGAAATAAAATCAAATGTACAGTAACATATTAATTCTGATTTTGTCTTGTTCCGTTAACCTAGACTATATATTTTTTATTAATATATAACTGTGATAACTCAGGTGGGGACAGATTTTGATAATAGATGAAATGATGGTTGAGACCACCCTATAAAATATGTTTCCAAAAAAAAAAGGGAAAGGAGAAACGAAACAAGCAAGAAAAATTAAATCATGTTGTGTGTGTGTGTGTGTGTATTTTACTTTGATGTCACATTTCTATTTATATTTGACATAAAAAACATAATGCAATAACATGTAACTGTACATCCGACAGAGTACCATTAAGGAAGCATTTAATAGTGTACATCAGAAAGGTACTCTATCATTATTTGTTTTAATTTTTTTTATGATTTGTTTTGGGTTTTTTTTTTTTACTGTGTGTGTTTAAGGGTGTGGGGTAATGTAGACATAGGTAAAAAGTTACTAAAAAATTAAATAATAAAAAACTTGTATAATCTAAAAAGATTTATTTTGAAAGAAGGATGAAAATTCTATAATACAAAAATTGTCTGTTTATTCGTTTAATTTAGAATATAAAAACTCTTTTTACTGTAAAAAAAAAATGACGGGGTGCATTAAAGCTTTTGGCATTAAATAATTCAATTGAGAAATAGCGCCTAATTCGCAAAATTTTGGCTTAGGTCTTACTTCATATTCTAATGGAAATTAAAGCCTGTAGTATATAATTCCAATTAAAAAACAATTTAACTAGATTAAAATATCTAGTAGAATTGGCTTCAAAATCAATGTAGCCTTCCTTTATAAAAATCCGTCATATATGTGTGACGTTTTCAGCAGTTCAAATCAAGCCTTCATTGATTTAAACTGCTGCCCTCACATCACTTCTATAATATTATTGAAATCCTGATTCTCGAACCAATTCTAAAATTATTCACAATTATTTTGTAATCACTTGCAAATGAACTTTAATTATACTGTTTATAGATATTCAAATTTTAAATATCTGCTGACCCCATACCACCACTAGAAAGTTTAAATAATTCTTCTATTATTGAAATAAACTTATTTGCAATATTTATCTAAACTATACTACAAACAAATAAAAATCAATAAAATTAATTTTAAAGACTTTCCTGGACTACGCACACCTTTCTACTTGATAAATTACTAAGATATGCATTCGTTCAATATTCCACATTTTTTTTTAATTCCTTATTTTAGTTAAATTTCAATCACTCAACTAAAATAAAATCTAGAACTACATGTAAATTAGTTTTATTAAACTCTTCTGTGATATTCCCTTCCTTTTGTTGCGACAATTGCTTTCAAAGGAGATCATTTGTATTCTTAATTCTCGTAATGTTTTAAAAAAACCACCCATTCCTTAAAGTTTAAACAAACAGTTTAAAAAGCACGTTATCTCTCTTAACCTCACCTTATTTAACCTTATTCAAAAAAGTTATGAAAAAATTCAGTTCTTAACTAAATGTAGATTGCATTAAATTGAAAATGTACTTTTAATTTTCACTTAATTTTATAATTTATTTATTTTACTTTGTTTTATAAGGAAGTATAAAAGATTTAATCTGCCAAAAACACAAAACTGAAAAAAAAAAAACCAATTGACACTTTTTTGACACTTTATGTAAATAATTATATATATATATATTTTTTCTTTCTATCAACAGTTACTTTTTTTTTATTTCTCTTATGTTCTTTTGATTGTTCATAAAATGTTAAAAATTTGATATTTCATTTTTATATTTTTTCATTTCTTAAAGCAAAGTAACATTATGAAGTACAAGTATAACACTTTTTCTTACGCCTACATATATGCAAACATATTTTCAACGAAATTGTTTTAATTTTGTTTTTTTTGTCTCTTTCTGTTTCGTTTTTTCCAAAAAAAAAAAACAAAAATTAAATAAGGGAAGGTGAAAAACGAGTTTTTTTAATTTCAAAGTAAAACAAAAAAAAAAAAAAAATTGTTAAAAATGCAAAATTTGTTTACTTTCTCTTTTATGCTTTGATGTTAGAAAAGAAAAAGAAGAAAAAAAAAAGAAATTTGTTTATTATATTTTTTTTTTGTTTTGTTATCAGAATTTATTGAAAAGATGAAAGAGAAAGGAGTATAATAAAATGAAAAGGAGCAAAAAAACAACAACAAAATGAAAATTTTATATAAAAAAAAAAAAATAACCGGTTATGAAAAAAGTTAAGTTCAGTTTCCGTTATTATTATTATTATTATTATATTTCTTCTTGTTATTTATGTTTATATTGAAATGAAAGTGATGATGATGATGATGTTTATGATGATGATAATGATGGTGATCATGATGAAAACAGGAAACCTCAATTTAATTTAAAAAAAAAAAATTATGATAAATATGATGATGTTATTGATGTTTGTGATAACGATTTTTAAATAATAATGATAAAGTTTTATCTTTATTTGATGGGACTTGGAAAGTAATTTGGAGCCCTTCTTTTTTTGAATCTGTTAATTTTATAAGTTGAATTATAATTAGACTTTAAATGTAAAATGAAAATCTTTTAAAAAGGTGCTCAAAAGTGATTTTAGAATTTCTGCAAAGAAAATTTCAAGGAATTTTGAACTTATTTAGTTTACAAATCTACCGTTGACATATTTAGAAAATCTCTTTTATTTGTAATTTGCTATTTTGATATGGGGGATAGCTTGTGTCATTCTAACACTTAGGCCTTACGGTCCTGTTATCACCCACTTACAATATTTTCAATCAATTTACAAGTAATATTATTTATTTTGTTTTTATTATATATTTGTATATTTTAAGTTATATTTGGTTACCATGGAGATTTGTAAAAAAAAAATTTTTTTTTCAAACTAACAGATTGCTAGGTAATTTGCAATCTTCTTCCATTCTTGTGTTCGTTCTCTTGTGTTCTTTATAAATAGTTAATTCTATCTGAAGAAACTTAAGAAACATTACATTAAAGATCAAAATTAGCATACTCACAATTAAAACCAAGATTTGAATTAAAGCCTTATTAGCTATTTAAACTGCAAAGTTCAGAAATATCCGTAGCCTTCTTACTGGAATGCGATATTAAGATATGAAAGGCTTTTCTCATTGATAAAAATTAAGTTTAATTCCAAGAAGGGTCATGCACGCAAAGACAAGCCCTTAATGTCTCTAAAAATTCTGTTTGCGCAAATCTCTTTATGGCGCATTCTTTAATTTTGGAAATATGCTTTTTGAAAGCCCTTGCTTTTTAGCACATTTTCAAAAAATTTTGTAAAAATGTGCCTATATAGCTTCACTCTGTCCGTCCGTCCGTCCGTATGTTTACAAAAACTTTTACACCGTTTGAAATAGAGTAAAGAAATTTTAACCATGTGTAGTTTTTGCAAAAAAAATAATTTCTTAGAAGAATTTTTTTCTGTAGCCCCACCTGACACGGGGCTACAGCCCCCCAAAGTTGGAAAAAGCCCTTTATTTAGATGGTTATAACAAGAGTTCTGTTAAATATTTTTCAATCTAAAAACGGCAAACGATAGCTGGTTTCATAAACTTTATAAATTTTTGACAGACAAATGTTTAGGGTTGCCATACGGTACTAAAATTTAACATTACACAAAACTCAATTTTCAGAACGGTTCAAGCTAGGGCTTTGAAATTTTGGGAGCACTTAGATAATCAGAAATTAGTAGGAGTCGGTTAACAAAATTTTTTTGTCAAGCCCCCTATTTAGGAACTATAAGGGCTCGAAAATTGAAATTTTGCTATTTTTAAACACCTGTAACTTGAATACCTGTCCAAATTTTTTTTTAGTGATATACAAAATTCAAAGCTCTATAATTATATTTGAACATGTTTCAAAGGTTTTTCTTAATTTTGAAGGGTTACGAAGGTACAGCCCCTGCAAATTCCAAAAAAGCCCTATATTTAAAATGATATAACATGAGTTCTGTTAGGTTTATTTTCAATCGAAAAATGGTATGAGAGAGCTGCTTTTATAGACTCAACAAAAATATGTCGATCAAATTTATAGGGTTGCCATACGGTACTAAAATTTAGCATTATATAAAACTCAATTTTTGCAAAATTTTTGGTCCCACATATCTCTTAAACGGTTTAAGATAGGGCCTTGAAATTTTGGGAGAAGTTAGGTCCTCAAAAGTTAGTAGGAGTCGGTTAACAAAATTTTTTTGTCAAGCCCCCTGTTTAGAAGCTATAAGGGCTCCAAAAATTAAAATTTTGCTATTTTTAAGCACCTGTAACTTGAATATCTGTCCAATTTTTTTTTTATTAATATACAAAATTTGAAGGTCCATTATATTTTAACATATGTTAAAAGCTTTTCTTAAATTTAAAAGCGGTTCCTTAAACTGAAGAAAGTGTCTCTCAGTTTTACTCATTTTTGCTTAGATAATAAAATTCTAAGTAAAATTCCAAATTTTGGTTTAATTCCTAGAAACTACAAAAGTGGAGAGGGAGTGGGGTGGTTAGATGAAGTTAGGTCCTTGAGAAATTTGGCAACCTTCCCCATAGAGGAGCTAATAGGGCTTAAAAATTAAAAATTTACTGTTTTTATAAAAAAGCAGTAACTTATTCACTAACGTATATATTTCCTAAATTAAACGTTAATATTGAAGCTTCAACATTATATTCCGATAAAATACTTAGTATGAAACACTATATTATTTTGAAAATGTGCTTTTTTAAAAACCCTTGGTTTTTTATCATCACTTGTTTTCTTTAGTTACCTGATTAATTTTAAATTTTTAAAATATTTTATGAGTTCAAGATTAATTTTATAGTTTTAAATAATTGAGTATAAAATACTTTCAAAATTTTAAAAAAGGACATACATGGGTTCTAATGAAAAACGGAGCCGTGGTTTTTATATGAAAAATGCTTAAAAAATTTTTAAAAAAATATTAAATAAATAGTATAGTTAAATAGTTTGGCAGTATTAGACCTAAATTAAATTTGGCAAATCCAAAATTAATTACTGTTTGTTGTTTCTCAGCTTTCTGTTGCAGACTTTCTGTAGTCTTTAAAGTTAAGCATCATTATTTGAAATCTTATTAAACACAATAATCCACAGACCTTTTGATTAAAAATATCTTTAAAATTTTAGATTTAGAAATTTTTAAATTTCTCTAAATGAGTTTGTTTTCATTGAAATTGTGATAAAAAAATTTTTTGAAGTAATTTTTCCAAAAAAATTTTTCAATTTTTCAATTAAAAAATTTCATTAACTAACTTTATTTAATTTAAAATACCAGTTTTTTTTTGTCTGACATGGAATTTTTGCAAATGAAAAACAAAAAAATTTGTGTAATTCTTCTCTCTATTTTTTCAATTATAAACTTTGTTAAATTCCATTTTTGGAAATAATTAAAAATTCAAGGTGATTCAGGAGGCAAAACGAAAGCTTCAAAAGAAAAAAAGAAAGCTAAAAAAAAAACGTTTATTTCTTGAATTTTTGTTTTCTAACAGTAAATTTGAATCTAAACCTATTTAAAAAAAGTAAAAACTTTTTCTGTTTTTTTTAAATTTTTTATGGAAATCCTGTGACCTAATTTTCATTTTGTTGTGTTATAAGTTAGGAGTGAAGGAGTCCATTAAACTAAGATTAAGGTGTCAAAATGTAAAACATTTTAATTTCGTCAAAAAAATAGACTTAATTTTTGCGTAATTTATAATTTTTATTTTTTTTGGTATTTTTAATTTAATTTTTGAACTTTTTGAGTAAAAAGCAATCAACATTTGAAATTATAATTTTAGGATAACTTTAAAGGGAACAAATTATTAAGAAATTTAATTGAAGGGTGCTTATGGGGTTTTTTTTAAAAGATAGTCCTACTAAGCGTTAATGTACTTTCAGTTGAACATTTTAACCAGATTTAAATGGTTATTACTTTATATTTTTAGTGGTGTTTCAGTCATTCTTGAGTCATAATTTTAAATGAAAATTTCATTAATCCAAACATATTTTTAAATGATTGCTTAATATGATAGTCCAAAAAATTATTGAGGTTCTATATGTAGTATATTTCGAGGGTTGAAAAATCTCGTTTTTAAAAAAGCTCATAATTGTGATTTTGTATCCTACCTTCAAGTAAAGTCTGGAAATTTGGGTTCCGTAGAGAAGCTCTCCATATTGGTATCAAATATATCTATAAATGCTATAAAACTTTCTATCTATATTCATTATATTTGGGTAAGGTCTGAAATCTCATTTTAGAAAATCTCATTTAGAACATTTCGTTTTTAAAAAATCTCGTTTTAGAAAATCTTGTTCTTAGAAAATCCCTTTTTTTATATTCTGGAAAAAGCTAGTAATTCTGGTTTTGTATCCAATTCAAAAATCCTTAAAAACCAGATTTTTCAATTAAAATAGAGATTTTCTTAAAAAGCGAAAATTTTCATTAAAATCGAGATTTTCTAAAACGAAATTTTCTAAAAACGAGATTTTCCAAAATCGAGTTTATGGAACGCTCCCATTATATTTGAACCATTAGCTTAGATTCTAGAAATTCAGCATTTAAGCTTACGAACACGGTAAACATTTTTTTGAAGAGCATGTCATTCCAAAAACAAATTCAATTTACTCAATAAAAGCCAA
Organism: Dolichopus griseipennis; assembly: GCA_963082915.1. Classification (NCBI taxonomy): domain Eukaryota; kingdom Metazoa; phylum Arthropoda; class Insecta; order Diptera; family Dolichopodidae; genus Dolichopus; species Dolichopus griseipennis. The sequence continues at coordinate 39,638,906 of OY720445.1, forward strand.
TTTTACAATTATAGAAATATTTTTAAAGTCAAAGAAATAATTAAAATACTTAATACTAACATAAAATATTAGAGAATACATATGCATACACATATCACATATTCTGTAATTGATACCCTTAGTAAAAATTGAAAAGAAAATGAATGAAAAGGAAATATATAAATGTTTTTTTTTTTAACTTTTGATGTTACAAAATTACAAAGAAAATCGGGAAAATATGGAAAAAGGTAATTTATAAAGTTAATTTTCCCTATTTTTGATATTTTCCATTTCAAATTTAAAAAATATTGATGTGCTAAATTTAGTTTTTCTGAAAATTATCAAAGAAAAATATTAATTCCTATTTTTTTTCACTCATCTACTATTCAGATATTAGTTTCTCATCTCACTTATCCATTTTCTTTCTCTTTCTTTCACATACATATTTATATATATATATAACATAAATTAAAGGATAATTCATGAATATTCATCCACTCATTCATTCATTCAAATAACAATATTTCGTGTGCCAATTTGCATTTTGTAAAAAAAAAAAAAAAAGTGAAATGAAAACAAGTAAAAAGTGAATGAAAAAAAATTAAAAAAAAAATATAGATTAACGGAAAGCATACATATTTTTGAGGGCATTCAATAGCATTTTACCGTTAAAAAAGTAAATTTTTGTTTTGGTTTTTTTTTTCTTGTTTTTTACACTCTAATCCATTTTTAATCTTTGTTTTTGTTCTTTTTCACTAAATCGAGTATTTTAACCGTTATACAAAAATGGTATACATGTAAATGTAGTTTTATATAACCAACTGTTTTCTAGGACTGTTTTTACCTTTAATTCCGTTAATTCAATGTTATTGTGCGGTTTTTTATTCAGTAAAATTTTTTTTTTTTTTTTTTTTGTAAAATGTTTTTTTTTTTTATAATTGGCTTTAAGCGGTTTCTTTAAAATTTGTTCTTGCATAAAAATTTACACACACACAACCACAGTTTTACCTGCATATTCATTGAATGGTATTAAAAAATAGGTTAGGAACTATTTTTGTTTTTTATTTTGTTGTTTTTTGTTGTTCTAGTTTTTTGAATTTTCTTTTGTACTTAATATTTTAGAATTTTATTACTTAAATTTTGAAGCAGTTTGTCGTGATTAAATAGAAGCTTTAATAAAAAATTCTATTAGGTATATGGAGGGGTTGAATCAAATTAAATTTAATATGGATTTTAGAAAAGTTTTTTAATGAAAGATTCGTAAAAAATGAATTTTTATAGAGATGTTAAAAGTGTTATAGGTTTTTGGATTGCTGTTCATTGTAATAATGGATAATATTCGCAAAATTTAAAATTTAAAGGAAATTCTACCATGATAACGTTTGGTTTAAGTTTTTTTGTTTGCGTATACTGAATACATTACTGTTATATTTAGCAGTATTTCACCTTGATTAAGTAATTTTTGAAGAGTAAATTAAGTATAGAAAAGAATATTCTAGTAGGTTTAGTCATACATATGGTTTTGTAATCGACTTATCCTTGTTTAAATAAAAATTTGTAAATTTTTTTTAATGTCGTTTCATCATTAAAAAATTGTAAAATTTTCTGTTAATTTTAGCGTTAAATACTGTTATATTCCTGCAATCAAATTAATGGTTAATACACTGACAGAAATAATATGTTTATTCTAAGGTTGGGATAAAAATATTATGGTTAATTCAAAATAATTATGTTTGACATAGTTGAAACAATCATTCGAAATTTGTATGACAAACATATAATTAATGAATTGTGTTTGATATAAACATGTTATATTTGTCATCAAAATATTATAGTTAATCTAAATATATAAGAAATTGTGGTTGTTTCAACTATATTTCTTTTAAACATTAAATTTCGACAAATTATATTCCTTACAAAAATAATATAGTTGTTATGTTTGCAGATATCATAATATCGTTAAAAGAACTACAAACAATACTTGCGATAATTTTATTATAGTTAAAGAAATCATATTATAGTTATTTTAAGAAATTTATGGTAGAAATAAACATATTATGTTTGTATTAAACATAATAAAAGTTATTTATTTATAATTATTTTACAAATTTATAGTAGAAATAATCATATTATATTTGTATTAAACATATTATGTTTGCATTAAACATATTATGTTTGTATTAAACATATTATGTTTGCATTAAACATATTATGTTTCTATTAAACGAATAATACAATAATACAATAATAATACAATAATACAGTTTCTATTAAGAATAATACAATCATAATATTTTTAAAGCAAACATAATATGATTGTATTATTCTTATAGCAATCATAATATAGTTATATAAAAATATTATTGTTGTTCTAATAATACTGATTTTATAATATGGTTGATACAACAATAAAGTATAATTACAGTTAATTTATTGCATGTATTTTAAAAAATTGAATTTAGAATTTCATTCTTCTATTAGAATTTGTTAAGTGCAGAGCTATTTTTAAATTAAAGTGTGTGTTACTTAAAAAAATAAATAAAAATAATAAAAGTTAAATTTAAATAAGCAGTGTTATTATTATTAAAATATTCAAAAATTCAAAATTTATTTGGTAAGTAATTTAAATTATTTTTATCTTTTTAAAATAATAATAATAATATGCATGTAAATCAAAGTAAAATTGTTGCACGTTTTTCTTGTTTAGCTTTTTTAATTTTTCTTTAGTAATTTCTACTTTTTATTTGCTTTGTGTTTTTTGTGTTCTTTTTTCACATTTAGTAAACATGTTTATTAATGTATCATTAAATAGTGATCTACGTTTAATCGATATCGAGTCGGAGGAACTCATTTTAGGTGAACTTAATGCTGCTATAAAAAAAGAATTCAACCTTGTTGAAAATCCGGAATATTTCACCAAGATTGGAATAAAAATTCATCAAGAAAAAGTAGTAAATTACATACTCCAATATATTGTGAATCCGGAATTCATACTATTCGCCAGAGGTAAAAAATGGCACAGGATTTCTTATTTTCAATGTATACATATTTAGACAATATTTTATTTTTTTAATAGCTACACAACTTGCTGTAACAAGTGTCACTCAGGAATATAACCAAAGCCCAGAACGAATTGCAATTGATCTTCCAGTAATTTCAACGCCGGAGTTATGCGATTTAATGATTTTTAATCATAATGATGTAGGAAGTTCAAATGCAATTAATTTTGATAAAAAAGAGGTGAGCAACTATATCAATATCAATAGATACCGATAAAGTATAATTGTATACATACATATAAATGTTTTTGGTTTTATTTTGAATATTTTTTCTTTTTATTATAATGTTTTTTTAACTTTGATTCATATATTTAGTCTATTTTTTTAATTAATGGTTAAATTAATAAAAATATTGATCTGGTTTGTATTTATTTTAGAATTTACTGAACATTTTAAAAGCTGGAGCAAACATAATTTTAAAAAAATACGAAAACAATAAAAAATTAGAACAAAGCGACAGAATATACTTATCAAAAATTATAATAAAATCTATTCTGGATAATAATCCTGAAAGAAAATTGTCCAGAATTGATTTTGAAAATATATCAGAAAATCTAATTCAAATTTTTCCTACTGAAGAAATAGAGACATACTTTGTAAGATCAAAAGCATCCACTTTGGCTAGAGGGAAGTTGTGGGATGCTTATAATAATTATCGAACAAAATTAGCGGAGGCCGGTTTGATTCAGAGAAGATCAAAATCAGGAACTCCTCAATCAAAAAGGAGGAGAAGTGGTAGTACGATCTCCTCCTTCAATTCTGCGCTTCTTTCTTTAGATGGGGAAGAAACTGAAAAGAGTGATTTACAAGATTTAAAAACAATTACAAGTCCATTTGACACAGTTGAACGGATGTGGATATCAACTCTAAATAAAAGGCAACAAATGTTGAAAACTAACATTTCAACTGGAGAATATTTTCACACTTTTCCAGCTCTAAGCCAAAGTGATGGCTATAAATTGGTAAAAATTTGAATTAATTTCTAAAAATATTTTATAAATTATGAAATATATATAACTTGTAGATTATAAAAGATACAGAATTATTATATAAAAAATTGGAATATAAATTGTCATTGGAATCATTCCAAATTATATTTCAAATGTGTAAAAAAATTAAGAATCCAAAACTAAAACAGCTACTACAAAATTTAGAAAAGGAAACTACAGGTTGGTTAATAAAATTATTTATAACAGTATACATAAATACTTCAAATCATAAATATGTATAATGAAAATTTCGTTCTTACGTAATTTTATTTTTAGAACAGTCTAAATCGGTATACATATTGTTAATTTTGGCATACCTTATGCCAATTTGCAATATTTCAAGAAGCAGAGGATTTTCTAGACCTTCAAAAATTGAAGTGTTAGAAAGTTTTGTCAGATGCTATAATGTAAGTGATATTTTTGTTTCAACAAATTATTAATAATTATTTTTTAATTGTACTTTATTTTATTGTTTTTTTTTACAGTCTTTAGCTGAAGCTGACAGAAATGAAAAAGACCTTATTGCCTCAAATTTAAAGAAAAAAGCACCAGTTCAACCAATACTTATATTTATTGGAACACCTGTAGAATTAGCTGTCGTACATGCTGCACATGTAAAATACAGGTTTTATAATATTAAAGAGGCTCTTGAGGCTTATTTTAGTATATTCTTAGGTTTAAATATAGAATATCCAGAAGAAAGTAGAAAAATTTATTATTTTATTCAAAAATATATTTTTAAAATTAATACGCCATACGATAGTGTCGATGTTGAATCATCTTGCAAAACTTTTGCAAGAGATTTATTACTATTAAATTAACTTTTCTTTTCATTTAATGTAATTCATTCTTATTTTCAATTTTTTACATATAGTAATCTTTAATATAAATTGGAACTAAAAATAATATTTATAATATTGTATAACTTAAATACTATTTAAATTATGTTTGTACTATTAGGCTAACTTTTTTATATTTATTTATAAACCACTTTTGAATTCACTAAAATTACTAAAAAATTGTTAAAATAGAGTGTTTTCTGTTTGGATACTAATAGTTTTTTACTACTACATTATTATATTTAACTTTTTTCATACTTAATAAGTAAATCACTTTATTACTATTAGACTAACTTTTTTATACTTAATTACAATTATAAACTTTAGAATTTTCTAAAATTTACTTGTTGAAATGGATATAAAGTGTTCTTTTTGTTATAAGCATATGTCGGAATTAAGCATGTATCTACGCCATATAAAAACTGACCATAAAGAATTTTCACGTTTGCCATGTATATATTGTTCAAGAGTATTTGATAATATTTATTATTATAAAATTCATCTTAAAACACATATTTTTAAAAAATCAAATGCTAACCAAAATCAGCAACAAATTATTAATTTTAATTCAGAAGAATCCACTTCTTTTAATAATTCACAAATTGTTAACCAATCTACATCAAATAATAATCAGGAAAATTCTATTTTACTTAAGTTTACAAAATTTATTATAAAATTTTATGCTAAAAGTGAAATTCCACGAAAATATACAATTGAATCTATAAATGAGTTCTATAAATTTATTAAAATTTTATTTGAAACTGAATATCAAAACAATGTTCAAAATAATAGTTTAGACAATCTTAAAAAAGTATTTGAACAAGATTTACCAAAAACTGAATATAAATTTCTGAAGAATTTGGAATATCTCAATGTATATGTAAAATCAGAAACAATTAATATTAATTATACCCAAGAGGAATGTTTAAATTACAAAAATAGGGTTATTTTAAGAAATATTAACCATACATTACAGTTGCTTTCGCCTACAAAATTATTTGAAAAATTATTTAATCAAACGAAATTTTTAGTAGATATCATTTCATATGTAGAAGATTTGCAAAAATTAAATAGTAACTATATCTATGACTTTATTCAGTCATCTTACTATAAATGCAAAATGAAAAAATTACCTTCTGCTGATGATGTTTTTTACTTGCCTGTTTTTATATATTTCGATGATTTCGAGGTCAATAATCCGTTAGGTTCTCGTGCTACAATAAGTAAAGTTGGAGGAGTTTATCTTAAAATTCCATGTCTTCCTTTACATTTGCAATCGAAATTAAACTCAATATTTTTAGGAATGCTTTTTTTTTCTGAAGATAGAAAATTATTTGGTAACAAAAGAATTTTTCATAATTTTATTAACGAAATTAATAAACTATGTGATACAGGGATATCAATAAAATCAAATAAATACAAAGTAGTTAAACTTATACCCTGTTTAATCGTTGGTGATAACTTAGGACTTAACTCTATATTAGGATTCAGTGAGTCTTTTAACGCTAATTTCTGTTGCAGATTTTGCAACATACCTAAATCTGAAATGAATATTTGCACTCATATCGATGAAAAATATCCAATATTCTCAGCAGAGAAATACACATATTTTACCGAAAATAATATTCCTTCAAGTATTAAAGAATTTTCCATATGGAATGAAATGAGATTATTTCATGTCACTAACAACCTCTCTGTCGATATAATGCACGACATTCTTGAAGGTATATGTCGTTATGATCTTTCTCTTCTTTTAGAAGTTTTTATATTGAAAAAAAAGTATTTTACACTTGAGCATTTAAATTATAATATTTTGACGTTTAATTTCGGATTTGAAAATAAGAATAAACCTGCTCTTTTCAACAACGATTTTTTTCCAAAAAAAAACCTAAAATTTTCTGCCAGTGAAATGTTTTCTTTTGTTACTAATTTTTCTCTATTAATTGGTGAAAGCGTTCCTCTTGACTGTTTTGAATGGAATTTATATACAACTTTGCGCAGGATATTAGATATTTGTTTCAGTTATAAAATTCATATTGATTTTCCTGAAATATTAGAATACTACATACATGAGCATCATGAAATCTATTTAGAAATATCAGGTTTACATTTACCGCCAAAGTTTCATCTTTTAATGCATTATCCCCATATCATGAATTCTATAGGACCATTATCTCAAATATCATCAATCAGATTTGAGGCATTCCACCAAAATTTTAAAAAAACAGCTTATAACACAAAATGCAAAGTAAATATAATTCAGACAATGTCAATAAAAAATTCTATTAAAATAGCTAATTTTATTCTTAATTATGATGAACTAACTCAAAATTTAATTCACAACGGTTCATTAAAGTGTTTAAAAAAATGCGATATCCAAAAATATAACGTTAAATATAATGAAACAGCTTTTAGTACTAAATTTATAAAGTATAATGGCCGTAATATCAAACCAGGAATGGTTATTTTTCTTTCTGATGTTAAATTAGGATTAATCGATTATATTATAAAATATAAAGACAAATATTTTTTTGCTCTGTCTTTATTAGATATAAGTTGTTTTAACTCACATTTTTATGTTTATGTAATTGAAAGAAATTATAATTATGTAACAGTTCCAATTAATTCAGTTAATTTAAATAATGCTTTTTTTGTTTATGATTTAAATAATGATAGAAATGTAGTAAATTTAAACGCAATTTGTTTTGATTTAGCGCAAAACTTAGAAAATAAAAAATAAATATTTAATTAAAGTAATGTAAATAAAATAAATATATTATGAAAATATAATTATGACATTTATTTATTTTAATAATAATATAGGTCCTCGAACCATATTCTTCATGGCGCTGATAACCATATATATGTTCATTTTTATCATAATATAATAGAGAATCTATTTAAAATAACCATGTTATGGTTAGCAAAAACATATATATATAGTAGAGATTACTATAATTTTTATTTATTTTAAATATAATATTGTTACTTCAAAAATATTTTTGTATTTATTATAACAATAATATTATTGTTTCAAGCATAATTTTTATTTATTTCAAATATAATATTGTTACTTCAAACATATTTTTTTTTTTTTTTCAACAATAATATTATTACTTCAACCCTAAATATTATTTCTGCAACTTTAATTTGCTATAATTTATTTTTGGACCAACCATGATATGTTTCATTTAAACTTATAAGAAATTTTTTAACTCTATATAAAACTGCTTGATTGATGATGAAATGATGAATTGTAGTTAATTTAACTATAGTTTCCAACCATATTATTGTTCTTTAATTTTATGATTGAGCCAAACATATTATTTCTCTTAGTGTAGTTTAATGCAATTGCATTTAACTATGGTTATATAAGTGGTTTTACTAAATGGATTATATTAAAATACTCGTATTATAGTTTCTGTGAAATCATGTATGAATTTTGGAATTTTGGAAATATTAATGAGATACAGATGTTTTTTGCACCTAAAGTAGTATAAAACAAAGTCTTTTAACATTAAAATTATGTTTATAATAGAAAATACAGCAAAATTTGTGCTGAATAGTCTAGTTAATGCTCTAGCTCACCAAAAATCTTTCTTTCCTCTTTATTTTTTAACTCTTATGGAATAGGGATATCTCAATTTCATCGGCGAAATGTGTTTTGCACAGAAAATTCAACTTTTCTGCCGGAATACTCGTTTCGTTTAGTATCTAAGTGGACAGTGATACATATAGACAAGGAAATCAATAAAACTGGAGCTCTGAAACATCCCACAAAATATTGGAATTAACCACTTTAGATGGTTCACATTTCATATAATTTACAAAAATTCAAGCAAATTAACCTGAAGTTAACTTATTTCATTTTAATTCATTATATCATTAATAAAAATATTTAATCTTAAAAAGTGTTTTCAATCATTTGTCATCAACCATGTCACTTTCTTCGAAGGATCCCACTTCTTTGAAAAAAAAAACCTTTATTGTATAATAATGCTAAGGCAGTTCGCATTTTTCCTCTATTAAGAGATTTTGTAAATTATAAATCTTACACAAAGGGGTTTAAGTTGACCAAGCGCGTTTTGAAAGATCCCCCCTACCTTGAAAAAAAAAACTTTTATGACATAATACTGCTAAAGTAGTTCGTATTTTTCCTCTGTTAAGCGATTTTATAAACTAGAATCTTACATTAAGGGCAAAGTTGAACAGGAGCGTTTTGAAAAATCCCCCTCCCTTGAAAAAAACTTTTATTGCACAATACTACCCAATTGTCAATAAATAATAATTGGATCAAAATTATATTTTCATAATCGATACAAAATCTATATGTAATCGACTTTATTTTAATACATCATAAATATTTCAATCAAAAATTTTTGAAATCTTTTCATGTTCAAATTTTTTTTTTTTTACATTTTTAAAAATTAAAAAAAAAGAGACAAGCTAAAAAAAACTTCAATCATAATTATTATATTTTTAATTTACATAATAAATAAATTGACCTTTCAACTTATCAAAGTGTTTCAATTCCATTTTATTACTTTTCATTTCGATTTATTTTTTTTTCAAAAGAAATTACTTTCTGCATCATATCCTTATACTTTATTTAGATATCCTTTTTTTTTCTCATTTATTTTCAATGTTTTTTGTTTTTTTTTTTTTAATGTCGTCCTGTGTTAAATATAACAAGGATATATTATATACAAGTACATTTATATAAGTAAATACTTGTTAAATATATAAAAAAAAAAACAAAAAAAATTATGTTTTGTTTTTCTTCTTGTGTTTCATTCCTTTCTCTCTCTCTCTCGAAGTATTCTGGGATTTAAAAATTCAAACGGTTCTTTTTCATTGATTTTCAATTGGAATTTTATTTTTCTTTTATGTATTTTTTGTCCATCATTTTACAACGAATTAATTTCTTACTATTTTTTATTTTTTTTATATTCATTTTTTAAAAATTGTTATTCGTTATCCCATTGTACATTTCATTTAATTTTTAGTAATTTTTCTTTGAATTTTATATTTAAGTTTTTGTTTTTTGTTTCTTTTCTTATTTTTCATCTCTTTCACATTTTATACATTTTTTTCCTTTTTTTTTTATTGGTATTTTTTTTTGTTTTTTTTTTTTTAAACGAATTAAATTCGAATTAGAAGCACTTAAGCGTAATTAAATGCCATTCGATTATTTTTCATTTGAAATAAAAAAAAAAAACAAATTATTTCAAATTACAACAACAACTTCTATAAAAAAAAAAAAAACTAGTGAAAAGTAAGACCAAAGGTTTTAGAAAAGTACAAAAGCCAATATTACACAATATTTTAAATTGAGTTTTGGGAAAAAAATATTTTTAAAAATAAAGTGATAATATTATTTATAAATTTATTTCATCAATTAATTATAAATTATGAATAATAATGAAATCCATATTTAGAATAAAGGCAAAATTTTATCAAGAACACATGTCGAAAGAGCCTCAACGTTAATTTTTAACCTTGGAAATATATACACGAGGTGCCAAAGTTGTTAATTTTTCAGTTTTAATACTTATGTGCAATGTCTCAAGGATCCAACTCACTTTTCGTAAATTTTCATGTTCAAGGAATTAAATTTATTCTATAAGCAAAAATAGTAAAGAAAATTAAGAGACATGTACAAGGTCTCTCAATCAATTAAAGCAATCAATTAAATCTAAGAAAAACATACAATGCATTTGAAAAAAAATATTGGAGACTTAATTTTATATTTAACTTCTAAAGAATTGGAACAAGTATACAAAATTTACCTGTATAAGTTACAGGTTTTTATAAACAACAAAATTTAAATTTTAGACCTTTTTCAGCTTCTAAACATTGGGGCGGCATCACAAAAAAAATTGTTTTCAAAAACTCATACTAATTTATAAGGATCTGGCTTCTCCCAAAGTTCCAAATTTGCAATTTATGCTTTTTGGAAGATATGAAGGGTTGAAATTTCGCATAAATTGAGTTTCGGATAACGGTAAATTCAAGTACTGTACATCAAATGCATATATAAGATTTTACATATATATTTATAAAGCTCATAAAAGCAGTTGTCTTTTGCCGTTTTTGGAATTAAAAATAAACCTTATAAAACTCTTGTTACAACAATTTAAAAACAGGCTTTTTTCTGAATTTTGGGAGCTGTAGCTGCATAATAGATAGGTCTACAAAAAAAAAGTTGTTGCATAAAATTTATTTTGCAATATCCATCCGTAGTTAGAATTAAGTTTCATTATTACAAACTGTGTAAAAGTTTTGTAAACTCAAGGAATGGCTGATTGACACATAGAAACTATGTAGGGACATAAATTTTTTTGAAAATGTGCTAAAAGTTAGAAAAAAATAGAAAAAATATGTAGTTAAAAAGGGAAAAAATAAAATAAATTTTAATTGATGATAAATAAAAGAAAAAAACTAAAATTAAAAACAAAAAATAAGTTTAAAACTCCAAGAAATTACAAAAAAAATAAAATATAAATTTCATACAAAAAAAATGGTTATATTTGCAATTAACACGTTTTTTTTTTCTTAAAACCCATATAAGAATTTTGAAAATTTATATGGATCCCATATATCACATATATATATATTATGTTTTATATGGGTTAACTGCAAAGTAATAATTCAAATACATACGATAATTTCAGAAAAATATTTCAAAAGAAATGATTAAAAATTTTGAAAAATAGTAGAAAAAAAAAAAAACATTAAATTTATTATTTCCAATTAATATTCGGTCTTTAAGAATAAATTGTAGTAGAAAACTACATGTGATAGTTGTTTTTACATATTTATTGTATTATATTACAGTTATTTATAAGCAATATTTATCCATATGGTGGAATTCTACTTGTGAATACTGATACATTTGACTAATTAAAGATCAGTTATTTTTATAAAAAAATTTAAAGTCTAGTTATTTTGATAGTTGAAATGCAAATTGTCATCAAAAGGCAGGTCCCAAAAATACGATTTGACGATTGAATATAAACAGGCGTTAGGGCCGAAAACTCGGTGTAGAGTATCTTATTTTCGCATGATCTCGTTTACAAAATCTCGTTTTTAGAAAATCTCTCTTTTAAAAACTGGCTTTTTTGAAAATTTCACTTTTTTTAAATCGCGTTTTTAGAAAATTTCGTTTAGAATATTTTAAAAAATCTCTTTTGAAAAATCACGTTTTTTTTAAATCGCATTTTAAGAAAATCTCGTTTAGAAAACCTAGGTTTTAGAAAATCTAGTTTTTTATTGAAAAACTGAGCTCTTTTAAAAAAACTCTCGTTTTTAAAGATTTTAGAGTTGGATACATAATTAGCTCTAATTATTAAATTAGAAATTTTCCAGGATATAAAAATAAAAATAGAGGAAATAGAACATAGAGGACACTAAGTTTTATGTGTGTTCAATGTTTAAATTATAAAAGTTTCGAAACAGAATATCGGTAAACTATTTGGCACAATACGTTTAAATTACAATACCAACTAATTTAAACTATTCTCCAATTCTTTTAATTTTGATACATTTTTACTACATTTCAGCGATGGTTATAACACTATAAATATTATAGAGATGAATAATATTCAATATTATATATCTATACATATTTTTATTTTATTTAAATCAATCAAACAGACAAATAATTAAAATAGTTTTTTTTTTTTAATTTTTTTCACCAGAAAAATTTTAAATGAAAAAAAATGTTTTTTTTTAACACTTTGTAGATAAAAAATTTTTTAAATAAATTTTCTTTGATATTAATGAATTAAAATATAAAATAAAAACAAATTTGTGTTTCAACTTAAATAAATTAATTTATATATATATATATATATATTAATATATTATTTTTTTTTTATTTTCCAGGCTGTTTGAACTCGTATTTTATCAACTATAATATATCAACTAATCTCACACCAATAAATGCCAATACCCAGATTTTCAATTTAATCTGACATGTGATAATGAAACATTGTATTAATATTAATTTTAAAAAAAATATTTCAACAGATTTGTAATTATATTTTTTGCTGTTTTAATATTTTTAAATTAGTTATAAAAAATAAATAAATTTATTTATTAAAAAATATAAATTATATAAAAAGAATTTTTTTTTATTTTTCACTTCAATGATACATTATTAATTTTAATCAAATATTAAACAGCTTTTATTAAGAATAAATTTGTGAGAGATGTTCATAAGTGTAAAAATTCTATTCTATGATCAAATAAAATATTAATATTTAATTAATTACACAACAAATGATTTTTATTTGTAAACAACTATAGGAAAAGACCTAAATATTCGGAGAAAATAAACGGTTTCCAGTTTACAAATTTTTAAAAACAAGAGAATAACCAGTCTACTACTGTTATAGCGGAGGAGAGATAATATAACTTAAACACTAAATTAGAACAGCTAAATGACATAATTTTTTGAGTGGACCGGGTTCCTCAAATGAAAGAAGCTTAAACAAAAGGGAAAAAGCTAAAAAAAATTTCCTTTTACATACAGAATATCTTTAAGGGCTTTCTCTTATACCATCTGAAATTAAATAATTAGTTTGGTTGTTGCCAAATATAATAATTGGTAAAACTTTTACAATCTTGAAGAGAAAAATGATCAGAATGTAACGTTAAGTTTAGAAAAATCTTATTGAAAGTATAACAAATGTTACCCGTTACAGAAATATACTTGACCCCATTTGAAAAGTCTTAAATAATGCCACTGCTGTTCTACTGAATATTATTGAAACACAAGTATTTATTTTTAAGTTTCAATATTTCAACAACAAAGAAGAGTTACACATTTAAACACATTATGTACACAATAAACTAGTATATTTCAAGGACCAGTGTAATTACCAGTACCATTATCTGATAATCATTATTCTGTGCAGAACCATTATTACTTAGATTTCCATTTTGTTACTTACAAAAAGTAAATATTAATAAATAATCAATCTTTGAAAATAATTGCATTGTTTTCAATTGCAATAATTGCATAGATTTGGGAATTAATTACTTAAGAATACCAAAAAACAATTACAAAAGTAATTAAACACAAAATTTAATTACTTTCTGGGAATTACTTTTACTTATTTTTAAAGTTTTTAAATATCAATGACTATGTAAAACTGGGACTTGATAAAGTAATGAGCATCAGGTAATGGTACTTACAATAGTATTTAAGTACCTTTTTATTCAGTATTTAACAGGTCTGGGACATACTTAATGGAGTTAATGAAGGTATACTCGGAATATGAGTTCAAGGTAAATTGTTTCTTTTTTAACAAATTTTGCATTATTTTATTAATTAGTAATATACATTATTAATTTTTTAAACATTTGCATAAACTATTCGAGTATAAGTCCCTCAAGTTACATTCCGACAACCTAATGTCTGTCTTTATTTCTTAATTAACCAAAAACATAACTTAGAACTATTTACTAACTTAATTTCTGAAAATTATTTAATGACTGTGATTTAATGATTAAAACCACTTATAATTCCCTCTCCATCTTTTATACAATCATTAATAAAATTCTCATATTCTATAAATACAATTTCAATTTGTATTCTCTTTCATTTCTAATAGAAAAAGTTCTTTTAAAAATTAAATTTCAATTTGAAAAATTTCTTCCATTTTTTTCAAATTTCCTTCAACTATTTCATAATTAATGATATTATACTTTTCCAAAAAAATTTTAAATTAATAAATTAATATTTGAAAAAAAGCTAAAAAAAACGTATTCTTTTATTAGTGAATTAAATAAAATAAAAGAAAACTTTTAATTGATTTTTCTTATCAAAATCAATGCATCTTTTCAAAGTGCATAAAATTAATAGATAATCACTAGATAATAACTATTTCTATGAATTTTTAGCACATTTTCAAAAAATTTTGTAAAAATGTGCCTATATAGCTTCACTCTGTCCGTCCGTCCGTCCGTCCGTCCGTCCCTTTTTACCTACGATTGACTAAAAAATATCAGAAATGGGTAGGTTTTGCAATAAAAATAATTTAATGTTAAAACTTTTTTTTGTAGCCCCCCCCGTTACGGAGCTACAGCCCCACAAAGTCGAAAAAAGCCCCATATTTAAACAGTTATAATTAGAGTTCTATAAGGTATATTTCCAAACTGAAAACGGTAACAGAAAGCTGTTCTTATAAGCTTTACAAATTTTTAAAAACCAATTGTATAGGGTTACCATACGGTACTAAAATTTACCGTTATTCAAAACTAAGTTTTACAAAATTTTTGGTCCCTCATAACTTCGGAACGGCTAAATCTAGAAACTTGAAATTTTGGGAGAAGTTAGATCCTTAGAAATAAGTAAGAGTCAGTTAACAAAATTTTTTTGTCACGCCCCCTCTTTAGGAGCTGTAAGGGGTCGAAAATTGAAATTTTGCTAAAAATTTAGCTTTTAAACACCTATAACTTGAATACCAGTTAAAATTTTTTTTTATTTGTATACAAAATTGAAAGCTCCAAAACGAAGGTTTCAATAAGTGTCAAAGGTTTTACTTAATTTTGACTTTGTCCGTCCGTCCGTCCGTCCGTATGTTTACAAAAACTTTTACACCGTTTGAAATAGATTAAAGAAATTTTAACCACGGGTAGATATTACAAAAAAATTAATTTCGTAGAAGAATTTTTTTCTGTAGCCCCACCCGTTACGGAGCTGCAGCCCTTCAAAGTTGGAAAAAGCCCTATTTTTAAATTATTATAACAAGAGTTTTGTTAAGTGTATTTTCAATCTGAAAACGGCAAAAGATAGCTGGTTTTATAAGCTTTACAAAATATAAGGCCAAAATGTATAGGGTTACCATACGGTACTAAAATTTACCATTAAGCTAAACTCAACTTTTGCAAAATTTTTGGCCCCATATATCTTCTAAACGGTTCAACCTAGGGTCTTGAAATTTTGGGAGAAGTTAGGTCCTCCAAAATTAGTAGGAGTCGGTTAACAAAATTTTTTTGTCACGCCCCCTGTTTAGGAACTATAAGGGCTCGAAAATTGAAATTTTGCTATTTTCAACCACCTGTAACTTTAACACCTGTTCAAATTTTTTTTTACAAATATGCAAAATTTATAGCTGCAGCATCATATTTCAACATACGTTAAAAGTTTTTCTTAAATTTGAAAGGGTCTCTTTAAATTGAAGAAATTGTTCTTTGTCTTAACCATTTTTGGTTTGATAATAATATTCTAGGTAAAATTCCAAATTTTGTTGGAGTTCAAAATTGATTTCCTAGAACCGAAAAAAATTGAAGGGTGAGGACAAGAGGGGGTGGGCAGATCCATCATAAGTTTGCTAAGCAAAAATTTGGGAACCTTCCCAATTGAAGGGCTACTAGGTCTTCAAAATTAAAACTTTTATGTTCTTATAAAACAATAACTTATTCACCATTGTAAGTTTTTCCAAAATTAAACGTTAACATTGAAGCTCCAACATTATATTTTGCACTTATTAACAGGTTTTCTTGAGTGCATTGGGGTTATATTCTAAGTAATTCACTATTAGTCATATAATTAATTATTAATGAAATAACAAAATTATAATATTATCATAATATATATTTTTATAAAAATACATGATAAAATACTCAGTAAGAAACCGTATATAATTTTAAAAATGTGCTTTTTAAAAACCCTTGGTTTTTTCCCCTCACTTGTTTCTTGCTTGCCTTCTTTCTTGAACAAAAAATTGAACTCCATTCATAGTGTTTTGAATCTTGTGCTGCATGGTGGAAAATCCATTTCATAATAATAAATAATAATCTTCAACAAAGATTTCAACCAATTTTTTTTTTTTTTTTTAAATTAACTTTAAAACTTTGCGGTTTTCTTAAAAATAAAGAAGAACTTAGCACTTAAGTTTTTTATTTTTTTTTACTTATCGTTTTTAGCACATTTTAAAAAAATTCGAAAATTTTTTACTTTGTCAGTCCGTTTGTCCAGATGTTTACAAATATTTGACACCGTTTGATATAACAAAAAAAAAATCTTGTTGTTTCCTAACACGTAGGCCTTTAAGTTTATTGTGCATACCACTTTCAATACTTTCCTGAACTGTACGAAAATCGAACCTGAACCCCCTCGGTTGGTAAGCCAAAAGTTTACCCACTACGGATAAATATTGTAAAAAAATTTATATCATGATTTTTTTTTACATCTCCACCCGTTACGAAGCTGATACCCTCTAAGTTCAAGTAAATCGGCCCATACAAAGAGTTATAACAAAAGTTCTATGAGGTATATTTTTAATCTGTAAATGATAAAATACAGCTGTCCTTAAGATCTTTATAAGTATATCTTAGACAAATATATAGAGTTGCCAAACGATATTTTAAATTATTGTTATACGAAACTCAAATTATGCTAAATTATTAATCCTTAATTTGAATTTTAGTAAAAGTTTGAGTCTAAATATTACTATAAGTCATTTAAGAAATAATTTTTTGTGACATTCACTGTTTGGGAGCTGTAAGGATCTTTTTAAAAACCTGTAACGTAACTTGAAGGGTGTCCTTAAGATTAAAGAAAGTGTCTCTTAATTTTAATTTATTTTTATTTAAAATCTTAGTGCAAGTAACTATAATTGCTTGAACCGATGAAAAATTTTAGTAGAGGGAGGATGTGTCCGATCTTTGAGAATATTTGATCATTGAAAAATATAAGTTTACTTAGTAAAAATTTTAGAACTGTCCCTATTCATCAGCTATTAGGACCTAAAAATTAAAAATTTTCAATTTTTATATATTTCGACCCAAGTTATTTCGATTGCATTGAACTTATATAGGAGTTGAATATTATTCATAATTAATAATTAATTAATCAAATAAATAAATTTTAATATTATCAATTTATTTTTATGTATACAATTTTTACCCAAAATTCAGTTTCAAATATTGTGTAGTTTTGAAAATGTAATTCTTCAAAAACCTTTGGTTATTTTCATTACTTATTTTTAACTTATCGTATTTTGTTTTTACTTATCGTTTATTTTTTTTTACTAGTCACTGTCAAAAAGTACTTCATAACCATGAAAAATTGAAAATAATAAAAAAAAAAATTAAATTTTTCCAATTTATATAATAATGCAATGGAAAATGTCAATTATCGAGTAGAGTTGCACGAGAAATAACGGGAATTAAAAAGAAAAAAGTATACGAAAAAAATTAAAAAAGAATAAAAGGACGTCTTCCACTGACACTTCCCAGTAGGATTACTATAATTTTTTTTCAATTTTTTTTAAATTTTTCTAAAGTAAAAAAAAAATATAAAAAAAAATTAAAAAAAAACTTTTTAAGTACTTTTCTAGATATTTTTCATCACAGTCACTATATTTCTATATTTTTTTATTTTTTACACTAATTTCTTTTTATCTGTTTCTTTTATTAAAGATAATTAAATTTAATAATCATATAGCACTTAATTATAATCTAAGTTGCTATAAATGCAATTCATTTGCTAAATAATTTATCAGTATGAAGGAGTTGTGTTGTAGAAGATATAGTCTTAGAGTGCACTGTCATGCTTTTTTTTTTTTTTAATGAAGCATTGGTTTTTTGTTTTGTGATAAGTTCTTCTGATTATAAAAAAAAAAGTTAAAGTTAGAAATGAAAAATGGTAGGAAAAATTAGTAAATATTAAAAAAAAAAAATAGGAACGAAAATGGAAAACTTATATTTGTAAGTTAGAGCTGATAAAGAAAAATTTTTAATTAATAATAATAATAATCTAATTATTATATAAAATATTTAATGGTTAGATTTCGTAAATAAGTTAAAATTCATCAGGACTTGTATTAGGGTAAAATGGTAAGTGCATTGAGTTTAAATGAAGACAGTGCATTTAATTTTTATAATGTGTTTAATTTTTAAAATTTAGTTAGAACATCAATAAACTTTTTCCGGAAGAATTATGTAACCCTTTATGTATAGTTGAAAAATTACTTTGATTATATTGAAATGAAATCAGAAAACTCTAATCCATATTCGATGAATTGTCCAAATTTATAGAGATTAGCTTATCAGACATTTTTTAACTACTATACAACAATAAGAAGCTTTTAATACATTTAATAGGTTTCTTTCTCTGACGTCTATCCTCTACTAGATGTTAGCGGTCATAAGTCCGTTGAAGTTGGACTGAATACTTGAAAAATGCCTTTGTAATCCAGTTCGATCAGTATTGCTTTTTGAATCAATTGATACTCTCCAGTTCCTGATACATTTGTTTCCAAGACATTTGTTTTCGACCAATATCCGTTAGCATCACATGTTCAAAAAATTAAATATTTCTTTTGTTTTTATATTTATAAAAAGCTCTCGGCCTTTGTTTATTCTTCAAAGAATTTCAATAGAGCCACTTTTCAAAGGCTTCCATTTTATTCTTATGGGTGTTTGCCAAGATCAAGCAAATACATAGCATTTCATAAAATGCAAAAGAAGATCCTAGTTTAAATTTTTACAGATATACGTCTTGTTTTAAAATATCAATAGGGGCTTAGGGGAAATGACTTTGTAATTACCCTATCCTCTTTATGGGGAAACGGATTCAAAAAAAGTAAAATAAATTTTGTAAAGTTACTAATATAACTTTCTTTAAAATATCTGACAGGAGAGTAATCCAATACTAATAAATGGAATATCTAATCTAAAAAAAAAATATTAATCCATTAGAAACGTCATTGTTTCATCCTAAGAAAGTTTTTTAAGTTTTATTTTATTTTATTTTATCTTATTATAATCTGGAATAACTTATCAATTTTAATTTAAAAAATTCTTATAATAAACTTTTCTTTAAAAGTTTTTCTTTTCTTTAATCGGAGAATTTAGAATTGAAAAATAAATTGAAGAAAACTATGAAAAAAAAAAGTCTGAGTCAGAAATCGGCTATTAACAATTATAAATTGAAAAATGGGAAAAACAAATTTTAAAAGGTTTCTAATTTAGATTTTAAAGATACAATATCAGAAGAAAATAAAACAATTTTACGACCTGGCATATAAATTAATTCATATTGTTTTTTTTTTTTACCTGTTGGAAAGTTCTAGGTAATGTGACTTTTGTCGAGACAAAATAAGTAAAATCAACATTATAAATAATTTTAATTCAATTCAACAAACTTTTCATTTTATTACTTTTAAATTAATTTAATTACAGTTTTTTTTGTTATAAAATAAGCAATTGGTATTTAATTAAATAGTTTTCAATAAAAAGTGAGAAAATTATAAAGCTAATTAAATGATAAGTTGAATTATTGTGGTATAAATTTATTAATTGACTTTTGTATTTTAGAAGTAAATCAATTGCTTTTTTTAAAGTAATTAAATAATTGAACTAACAAATACCTACCTTAATATGTTTTATGAAATATGTTAGGCATTTTAAGTATATTGATAGCTTATTAGAAAAATAGAGTTCATGAAGTTCTAGGAAATAATGAATTGTTTTTGTTACAAAACTGTTTGGATGGGATTAGGTAATCTGTGTTCTTAATCAAGTAAAAGGAAACTCTGGATGAAGGAAAAAGAAAAATGGATTGGAAGGATTGTGTTTGTATTAGTGAAAACAATTTAATAGATTTGAAATCAGTTTTAAATCAAACAAATCTTTCATATAGTAATTTTCCAAAAAAATAAAGTGATATTTAAACTGTGTTGGAGACGATGGGCTGCCCAAAAAGAGATTTTCTAAAAGATGTGATGTATTTTAATTTAGGTTACAGTTGACGAGTTTAATACTGGGAATTACAAGATAACTGCAGAAATGCAACTGGTACATTAGAACTTCATGCTACGCTCACATTTTATACCACTTCACTCTCACATTTTTTCCAATTTTCCTTAATTTTTTACAATAGATGCAAGAAAAATTAAAAATGGGATTTAAAAAGAAGATTATTTGGAGAGCGTTCTATAATCTCGATTTAAAAAAAATTTCGTTTCAGAAAATCTCGCTTGTTAAGAAAATCTCTTTTTTAATTAAAAAATATGGTTTTTAAGGATTTTAGAGTTGGATGCAAAACCAGAATTATCAGCTTTTCCAGAATATAACAAGTGATGAAAAAAACCAAAGGTTTTTAAAAAAGCACATTTTCATAATAATATAGTGTTTCATACTGAGTATTTTATCGGAATATAATGTTGAAGCTTCAATGTTAACGTTTAATTTATTTAATATATACGTTGGTGACTAAGTTACTACTTACTTATAAAAACCGTAATTTTTTTAATTTTTAAGTTCTAATAGCCCCTCTATGGGGAAGGTTGCCCACATCCTCACTACTCCACTTACCGCAACTTTTTTAGGTTCAAGGAATTAAGTTGTGAATTCTAGCAAAATTTGGAATTTTATTTAGAATTTTACTATATAAGCAAAACTGGTTAAAACTGACAGACACTTTCTTCAATTTAAAGAACCGCTTTTAAATTTAAGAAAATCTTTTAACATATGTTAAAGAATAACGTTGGACCTTAAAATTTTGTATATTAACAAAAAAAAAATTTGAACAGGTATTCAAGTTACAGGTGTTTAGAAATAGCAAAATTTCAATTTTCGAGCTCTTATAGCTGCTGAACAGGGGACGTGACAAAAACATTTTGTTAACCGACTCCTACTAATTTCTGAAGTTCTAACTTCTCCCAAAATTTCAAGACCCCAGCTGGAACCGTTTAACAGATATATGGAGCCAAAAATTTTGCAAAAATTGAGTTTTGCATAATGGTAAATTTTAGTACCGTATGGTAACCCTGTTAATTTTAGTGTTATATTTTTGTAAAGCATAAGAAAGCAGCTCTCTTCTACCGTTTTTAGATTGAAAATATAGCTAACAGAACTCTTATTATATCAATTTAAATATAGGGCTTTTTTGGAATTTGCAGGGGCTGTAACTTCGTCACCCTTCAAAATTAAGAAAAATCTTTGACACATGTTGAAATATATTTAAAGAGCTTGCAATTTGGTAAATCACAAAAAAAAAATTTGAACAGGTATTCGAGTTACAGGTGTTTAAAAATAGAAAAATTTCAATTTTTGGGCCCTTGTAGCTGCAAAACAGGGGACGAGACAAAAAAAATTTGTTAACCGACTTCTATGTATTCAATTTCAATATTTATTCTCTATTTTCGTTGAAAAGATTTATCTACCTAAAAGTATGCAATATATTCATATACATATTAAATCCTTAGTAATGGTAAGTAGTTTTCAATTTTACAGTTGATTTAGAGTTAATATTTGTAGTTTAAATTAAAACCAACATTAACTAAATCAAACTAGATTTTTCAACTTCTAACTTTCTTGAAAATATTTTAAAAGTTGTCTTTGGAAAGGTATTTAAAAAAAATCCTACACTGGATAACACTCATCCTAGACTCACTCTTAGTTAGAGAATCATGACTTGGGATTAAAATACCTAGTTTTATAAAAATTAATAAATATAATCTGTAAATTAAAAATACTGTGAAACTTCATTAACTTTTTATTAAGAAAAATGTACTACCATATGCATCACAGAATTGTCAAATTTTTCACAAAACCTCAGTTGGTAAAACAATTTGTTGATGAAATTTTAAAGTATACGAGTAGTATCTTCTAAATCTCCTTGGAACTGTTGCAGTCTTTCTTTTTTTATTCTGATACTGCAAAATAAAAAATACACAAAAGATATGAAAAGAAATTATTTGGTTCCACTATTTTTTATGTCTTTCAATTCATTTACATATGCACGTTCCCACTTTAATTTGTTGTTGTCTCTGTATATTCTCAAAGATTCATACAATTCGTTTACACTGTATAATATTCGGTTTAAGTAAATAGAATTTTATTACTCTGATGTTAAAATGAGACAGAATTTGTTTTTTTTTTTACTTGAGTCAACTTTAAAATAAGAAAAAACCGAATAAGAGGAAAGAGTTGAAGATAAAAAAAAAGATGATTACAAATAGACACAGTTGTAACTCTGGTAAAACTTTGTTCAATTATTGCAATGCTATAGTTTGCGCTGTTGGTAACATGCTTTTTTTTAAAAGATTTTTAAGAGTTACCATTAGTTCTTCCATTAAATGTGCTAAACTGTACAGCTTTCTGTACATGTGCTCGTTTAAAAGATTTATCTACCTAAAAGTATGCAATACATTCATATGTACAGCTTTCTTTCAATTATGAACCTTTTAAGAAATGGTGAAGTGTTAGAAAGTCTTAAGAAATTAAAATAAACTTTCATTATTTATATTTATGGTTGTGAAAGTGTTGCCACCTTTTGTCACTTAATTTTAATTAATAACAAGATTAGTTGCAAAGATTACGAAAATTCCGGAAACTCCGAAGATTATCAAGTCTTTGTGGACGAAATCAAACTCCCAACTAGTCAGTTGAAAAGTGAACTCTAGAGTTCTAAAAAGTGAAATTATAGTTTTTTAAGAACTCCTTTGGCAAAAAAAATTTAAGTCGCATATCAAACTTTTTTATTTTT
This sequence comes from Dolichopus griseipennis, assembly GCA_963082915.1. NCBI lineage: Eukaryota > Metazoa > Arthropoda > Insecta > Diptera > Dolichopodidae > Dolichopus > Dolichopus griseipennis. The sequence goes on from OY720445.1 coordinate 39,662,280, forward strand.
TTCTTATATTTTTATTAAAAAATCCGGTAGTACCTTTTTTGAACCATGTTGGTCCGTCTTTTGATTTTCAAATGTCCTAACAATTAGTTACCGTTAAATATTTCAGAATTTGGATAAAAATTAAGTGTAAATGATAGTGCGAAAATAGTGTATTTTTAGCAAGTTCACAGTCGTGCTATTGTCTCTAGTGCTAGTGCAATAGGTGCGGAATTAATAAATGAATAAAATTTTAAAATTATTTTATATTAATTCAATTCATTCAAATCGTAAATTAATAATTTGGAAGTTTTAAGGTTGTCATCAAGTGAGCTGGGTTCTATTGCACCAACACTGATCATTAATCAAATAATGATGAATCATTGATAATTTGATTATTTGATTAGTGTTGTTGCAATAGGGCTCTGGTCACTTTAATTTAATATTTCAAGAATGAACAACACAATATTTTTTATAGTGTATGAATATTATATATATTCTCAATTCAACTGTTCATCCTTTTGCTAGTTTTATATAAAATTTTTCTTCTGTACAAATATTAAAAAGATATTTAGGGAAAAAGTCACACAAATAGCTATAAGAAAACTATACTTTGAACTAAAAAAGGAGGAATGAATATAGAAGAAAAGGAAAGAAAAACACTGCAATAAAAAACGCAACCGAAAATGAATAAAAAAAAATTGAAAAAATAAACACTAAAATGTCGTTAAGAAAGCTAGTATTATCCAATGATATGTTTGTGTTTGTGTATATAGTTTAAAATCCTTTTTTTTTTCTTGTCTGTTTAACATTCCTTTCACTTATTTTTTTTTGTTTTAGGTATCTTTTAGTGGTGCAATAATCTGGATCTTTAAATAATCACAGTGAATACACGAGAACTAATATAATAAAGAAAAAATGATATAATATTCCATGTAAATGATATATTTTTTTTCTTCTTTACATTTTGTATCTCTTTCTAATTTTAAATTTGATTATTAAAATTGATTTAATTCCTTAAAAAAAAAAAGTTGTTATCTATTTTAGTAAATTTTAAGCTTTAATAATCAAATATTTATTATATGTTGAGTTCATTGGGTTTAATATAAAATAATTGGTTTATTGCGGCTCGAATAATTTATAACAGTTAAATATAAATTTTTACTTGAGTTTCATTTGGGCAGTGATTTATATCATAACTCTTTATTCTTTAAGGAGTAGTTTAGAAAAGGTTTTAGATAACGTTTATTCTAATCACATGTAATAAATTTGTTAAACATTTATTTGTTAGTTTAAATACAGTGTGCCATATTGAAACACACTTTATTTAAAATAATGGTTAAAGTTTTGAATTGTTAATATATTATTATTTAAGGTTATATCACCAAATCTAATTGCAAATAAGGTGTTATAACCTACTAGGTGAGTCATAAATCCAAAAATTTCTGAGACAATAAGACAAATGTATTTTTAATAAACTCACTATATATTTGGTATGGTTCCACAGGAAGTGAGCCATAACACTAGAGATGATTTTGTGAGGAGTTAACAATAGTCTGGAATTAGGATTAAAAATTAGGATTAGGAAGACCCTCCTAAGAGTTTGGCACAAAATCAAATTTCTAAAAAGTTGTTTTGCAGTGGTTGGAGATTAGCATCCTGATATTTTGTTTGCTTTAATGTATATTAAATACCTCCTTATTTAAAATTTAACATTAATCTAACATTTATTTTACACTTAAATATATTTAATGTTATTTTAAGATTTTTCGATTTTAATTCATACAACCATCTTGCTTCATCTAATCAAGAACTGTATTACATTTAATTTTGAGCATCAATCTAGGAGGCATGTCTAATATTTTTCAAAAATTCATAGCTATGCTGATGACAGTATTCTTGATTGTTCTTACCTTTTTGAGACAGCATCTGATGTCACCTTCACATCGGTAAGTAATGAACCAATCAAAATTTCAAGTTTAAATAATTACCTTTCAATAATTCAGCAGTGGTGAATCATGAACAGGGTAAGTTTTAATGCTTCAAGAACCCAAAGTGGTTTGTTATTAACTAAATGAAGCAACTCTGCAACTTGTTTTGCTTTTCTGAATGTGAACGTTCAAACTACGAATCTTTTAAGATCCTAGGTATTGAAATTGATGAAAAATTCTTGTGAAACGACCATAAATTTTCGGTCGCAAAAGATGCTTTATACCTTTTGGGATTCCCATTCAATCCTTGTTAGACTTTTATGTCCCATCGCTACTTTTCAGCCATAATACTGCTCAAAAAGTTCAACTGCTAAATAACGGGTTAGACTTTTCGGGAAGATTGTTTTAGTGAAGTAAAATCACACTACCGGAGGGTACAGGTTGTTCAGGTGTCTTTGAAGGTTTTTTCCTCCAAAAAACAAAAAAAAAACAATGTTGTACAACAAAAGTGTTTTTGAAAGAAGATTGTGTTTATAAATTCATATAAAATTATTGGCCATCAAATGCGTCTTTTTCAAAATTAAATTACAGAACTACAATAAATTTCTAATAAATATTTTTTCATTAAATTCCTGGAAATTTTGCTATAAATTGAGGATAAGAGTAAAAATTTTTTTCCATAACTCTAGAATTGTTTAATAAATTGAGAATACTTCTAAAATATTTTGAAATATTAAAATTTTTAATTAATGATTTTTCATTATTTGGTTGAAATTGTTGATCTTTCAGAAAAGTAATCGATCATTCTGATTAACAAAAACCATTATTTTTACACAATTAACCCTTATTTTAATCCTTGATTATTTTAAACATTAATATTTACAATTCAATAATTTAATACAAATTTTTCAAAAGAAAAAGGAAAAATTTTATATTAAAGTTATGAACATTAGCAAAGGATTAAAAAAATATTATTTATGTCTATTAAAAATATAGTATTTACGTTTAACAGGTGTTTCTGTTGACAGCCTTTTACTGTTAAAATGAATCTGTTAGCATTAAGTATTTTGTTTTTTTTATTTTCTTTTTTATCTATTAGATATTTCACAAGGATATTTATTATCCTTTTTTTGAAATACATACACAAAAAGAAGTTCATGGAAAGTGTCCTTAATGTAAGCATTAATTATTGGATTATCTTTTTTAAGGAGATAAATTTCTTCCTTTAGCATGTTTTATATTCATTTAGATGTGTATGTATATACATAATTATATACATTCATACTTTTACTATAATGGATTGGATGTCTTACATAATGTTGATTAAATCCTGATTGAAATTTTAAATAGTATATACTTATATATTTATATAAAGGATACGGTCAAAGTTAAGCATATTTTAAAAGAAAAGAACAAAATATCAATGGAACCATATTTTGTTATTGAGAAATGTTGAAATTTTGTTGTTAATATTTGATAATAGATTTTAATATCATTTTGATCAAATTTAGAATACTTATAGTTCGATGCACATCATATGGCCATTGCTAAGCTAAGTACTTCAACTCAGGCCAGTATAATACTGAGTAAAATTCTATTTAGGTGCAGTTGTACGGTACTTAAGTAATGAATATCTGGAATGAGTATCTGGTAACGGTACTTACTCTGTAAAAAGTACCTAAGAGTACCTAAGAGTATAGAGTAAGTACAATTAGCAGATACTCATTCCAGATATTAAGTACATAAGCACAGATGGAGCACATAAAAGTACCTAGAGTACGGAGTAAGTAACATTACCAGATACTCATTTCTGTTTTAGGTTTCAGTGTTACTTAGATTTAAAAACTTACAAAATTTAAGTATAAATAAAAGGATCAAGTAAAAATACTTGTAATTCCCAAGGGAGTAATTAAATTTTAAACTTAATTACTTTTGTAATTTTATTTTTAATAATTACACTTAACTTATGGCACTTAAGTATTTCATGGTACTTAATTAATTGAAATTACTTAAGTGTCAAGAATTCAAATATTTTCATTCATAAAGTCCAATACGCTATAATAAGAATTTAGAATAGAGTTGATCAAACATTCAATTTTATATGGGTTTGAGTCCAGTGGACTTTATAAATGATAATACTTGCAAAATACTTGAATACTTGGAAAATAATTAAATTCGTGATACTTAAGTATTTCTTGAAACTTAACTACTTGAAAATACTTAAGTATCAAAAGAGAAATCTAAGGAATACTGGTACTTGATAAAGTAATAAGTCATCATTAAGCAATACTTTAAAAGATAAAAAGATAAAAGATAAAGATAATTCATAAGTACAAATCCTTTATTATTTAATATATAATATAAACAGCCTATTATGCATTAGCTAGTAAGTCTCTGAATGAGTAATTCTTGTATTTTCTTAGGAGAAAATTTCAAGAGAGCAATGAATGATGTTGACTTTTTTATAAATTATTACTTTAGTTTCTTACCTTCAATTAGCTCTTCTATTTGTTGTAACAGAACAGAATTTGTTGAAGGATCTCAAAATTAAATTTTCATAAGATTCTGTTTAAACATAAAACTATGCAAAATTGTATGGTAATTATAAAATAAAATGGTAGTTATACAGTACAGGAAGATTAGCTTGAAATTTTCAAAATTTAAGAATTTTCAAGTAACGCACCTTGTTATACTTCTCCAAGTCAAGTTTGTTATTTAATTTATAGTAGAAAATTCTTTATTATTTTACTTTATCACTTTTTCCTTTTTTTTTTTAACTTTTGGTCCAAGTACTCTATACATAAAATAATGTCTGGTCTCTTAAAATCAAGAGTGTACAAACTTTGAAGCAAAAAATAGTAAAATTGAGATCTTTTTGAAATTAATTAAGGTACCTATGTAATATTATATATATATAAATTAAAAATGGGTTAATCGTGTTAGATTCTGATGTTGGCAGGCACTCAGAATTCTAAAGAAAATTCTTATGTTTTTTATCATTTGAAAGACAAAGCAAGAATAAAAGCCAAGTAAAAAAAGTGAATAATGAAAATTACAAATTAAAAGAAAGAAAATGGAATTAGATATTATGATAACAAGTAAAGAAATTATCTTATAAATTTTTATTAGAGAAATTTTGTTATTGGTGGTGTACTAAAAGACCAAAGATCTTAATTACACTTAAGTATATTTAGTGTTATTTTAAGATTTATTTATTAACTTGGTAATCATTACTTGCTAATTACTATTAAAAGAATTTTTGTAATAGTACTTTGGAAATTGAATTATCAGTAAAAAGAGTTAAGTATTTACTGGATAATTACAAAAGTAATTGAAGTATAAAAAATAACTGCAAAAGTAAATAAATTTCATAAATTACAAAAGTAATTCAAATCTTAATTACTTTCTAGGATTAATCAATTAAACACATAATGTAATCGAATTTTCCAAAGAATCAATACCAAAAAAATTTCAATAGTAATTAGGAAGTAATGATTACTTAGTAATGGTACTTAAAACAATATTTAAGTACAAGACATCTATTTAAATACCATTTTAATCATTACTTTTTAGGTCTGATTCTAATTGGAAAAAATCTGTCAGGGTTAAAACAATTAAATCATTAATAAAATTTAAAATCTTGTGTGCTCTATTTGCTTTTGATGAAATTTCCCAACTCTCATCAAACAAAGTAGTTTTTAAATTACAATGTCAATGAATTAATGAATGTTTGACGAGACATCTTTGAAATTCAATGTATTAAAAGTAATAAGAAAAAATCTGACTAAGTATTTGTTACAAAAAAAAGGGGGGTTAAATTTTTCTTTTATTTTCTTCAAACTGTGTATTGTTTTTTTTGTTATTCATTGTTTTTCATCCATTATTTTTAATTCAAGATTGAAGGAAGATATCAAAAATATAGGCGAAAGGAAATGAGAGAGAGAGAGAGAGAGGGAATAATGCTTAATTAAAAATTTAAAACTAAATTAATGGCACTGGAGAGAAACAACAAAAATAAAAATTAAAAAAGTAATAAAAAACATTAGTTTTTTTTGTGAAAATTATACACTTTTTTTTTGGTAATCAAATGATTTATTTGTTAGCTGTAAATTTCATAATTAAGATGAAATTAATTTGCATAAAATATAATTAAAAATAACAATTACATTTTTTTTCCTAGTTTTAATATGTCATTATATTTGTGATATTTGTATATATACATATTGGAGTTTATTGTTTATTAATTCTTTTAGCTTAAGTTTAGTTATTTCTTAAATTATTATCATCATTTAACTTGTATTTATCTTAAAATTTATATTTTTTTAAGTAGATTTTACTTTAGTTTTGTAAATTTAGTTATTTTGGATACAGTTTTTAAATGGACTATTAATAGTTACTTAACTTATATGCACTTAGTTTTGTACTATACGATTGAAACATCAAGTTTAATACTACAAGATTCCACTTAATTTTTTTTTTACGAGGGATATGGAAATCTTATGTTAGAGATGGGATAAATGATAAGAGCTTCGATAACAGCATAGGCCATACCGTAAAAAATTTATATTGTTTATCAAAGCGATGCTCCAATATAAACAGTTCTATTTAAATCATGTATATAGTTTTCTACACTTATCGCAGTTCAAACATAAACGCGCCCTAAACGCACCTATTAGAGGTGTTGCATAGCTTCTGTGTGTGACTTTGGCACACACATAACCTCTTTTGAATCAAACTTTAGCGTGGGACCTGTTATGCAAATGTACAGCTTGGTTTCGAAGATAAGGATGTAAAAGGGATGTATTTCACATTGGAAAATATTGAGTGAAGGCATTAGTTGTTCAATTCAGATATGACGATGGGATAATTTTTAAGACGATTTATTCTACTTTGCATTTTATCAAAATATCCAAATGCCGTAATTGGGACTGCAGCCCAAATGTGAGGATTATTCTCCATTTTCAGCCTAATATGTAGATATATTTGGATCTAATGGATATGAAATTGATTCAAGTATATATGTTTTTGCAGTGGGGTGCCACAATAAGTGCAATTGTCGGAACAAAATATCTCTGTGGGATAAATTGGTGGAGCAAGGTAGCTTGACATAGAAAATGATATTTATTAAAGAAATTCAGTCCATGTTATTAAATGAAGGGAAAAACCTACGGCTAATAAGTCTAAACTAAAGATCAAAGAAAATACCTTTTATTAAACCTCAAATCAAGTAAAATAAATTTCTTTAATAATATGAAGAATACAAAACCAAATTGTTTTAAATTTATTCTTGCAATTTTTTAGTAGCATTACAATTAAAGAATTTTTATGGCTATAAACTTTAATCCCTAAAGCTTGAATGTTTCGACTTTTTACAATTTTACTTAACATACAACTTTTAATTGTTTGTACTTAGTCATAATCTTCAGTTACGAATACCAACATTCAACCATTAAAGACGATAACTAGATTTAAAAAATTATTTTAAATAAAATACCAAAATTCAAATACAATCGTTATTAAATTTTTATACCCGTATGACTATAAGTCAAAGGGAATACTAAATTTGCCATTACGTTTGTGATGTAGAGAAGGAGGGGGGGGGGGGGGGGATACAGACTCAAGTATATGGATCAAATCAGATTCGAAAAATAAATCGATTTAGCTGTGTATGTCCGTCCGTCCGTCCGCACAATAACTCAAAAATGGAAGAGCTATGATTTTGAAATTTTCACAAATTTGCCTTTCTGCAATAGTCATCGCTAATGAAATTCAGCCATATTGGTTTACGGACCACCATACAACTTCTTTATTTATATGAGCATTACTCTATTCCTATTGAAGGTAGGTGTCTGAAATTTTGCCAAAAATAGTTTAATATAATGGCCAAAGTTCCAGCAAAATTTGGTTGGTCTATTGCAGAGAGTTCGAGTAGCTGCCATACAACTCCTTCTTTTATATAAGCATTGCACTACACCTAATAAAGCTGTATTTTTTAAATTGCCAAAAGTAATTAACACGATGATATAATGTTTATATTACGGTCTTACGGGTATCTCAGAGTTGACACAGTCTACTCCAATACACTCTTTCTCGTTCTATTATATTTTTGATCAAAAATATTTCTATATTTATTTTTTTATACTAGATGGCTTATATTGATTTAAAATATTTTAAAGTAAATTTTTATTTTATTGAAAAAAATGAAAATTATTAGATTTTCATGGAAATAAAAATATCAACAAATATTATTATTCCTTCAAGGCATTTTTAACTCTTTTTTTTACTCAAAATTTTTTGAAAAAAGTAGTGGAAAGATAAATATACATATATAAATTTATATATAACAACTTTTTTTGTAGTTTAAATTCTTGTTGAAATATTTTATTGAATTTGGTTATTAATGTTTATACATTCAATATTTTCATTATTTACTTCAGAAAAATAATAAACATTGTATTAAAATAAAAGCGAATATATATTTATAGTATAATTTCTATAACTATGGTTTCATTTATTAGATTAAAAAGGAATTAAAATTGAAATAATATTAGATTGGACTGATAAAAATTACAATAAATCCAAAAACTTTAGTGCTGACAATGATCACTGGTCAGTTTTACAAGAACTACATAAATGTGTTGAAAGACTTTAGGGTTATTATTCCAAGCCTTTTTTTTCATTTGGCTGAATTTTCTTTTGCCTGTGCTTTCATGTGCCTGTATTTTTATTTGGTGGTATTTTTATTTATACTCCATATTCAGCCAAACCTGCACTTTCATTTGCCTGTATATTTTCACTAATAAAGAGATACCAACAGGGAAACGAATTAATGTAAGTTTTGTTACCACCTCTTAAAATTTTTCTTGCTCAGAATCTTACATAGGCGTATAAGACTGCTTTTGCAAAATACAGGGTTATGACACTATTCCAAGATTTGATTTAACGTTCTTTGTGTAAAATAGTAAACATAACTTGTTTTCGGTTTAATTAATCAAAAAAACTTTAATTTTAGGTATAATATTTGATTAATTTAATATTCGCTTCACTCTTAAACTCTTTCTTACAATTATTTTTTTTAAATGTAAATTTGATAAGCTTTATTATTATATATATGTCACCTAGGATATTTGATTAGATGATTTTCTAAGAGTTAGTTTTTAAATTGAAAAAGCTTAGGACGTCTCAAACACTTAAGAAATTTATCATACAACAATGTCTTATCAAATTCAAAGTAAAACTGAAATAATAAATTAAATGTTAAAAGTTTAAATCAAATCATTTTATTATTTTAACGTCAACATTTTATGTCCTAGTGTTTTGCCATTTCGAAAATGGCATGACTTTTTTTCAATTTAATTCCATATTTAATATTCCATATAATTTAACTCCATATGACTTTTTTTCAATTTAATATGGAGTTTTTTTTTTTAAATCTGTTGCTGGAGTAGAAAATATCCGTACATTATATCAAACAAAAAAAAGTATCATCATTCATAATAGATGAAAGGTAATCCCATCATATTCAATAAATTTAAATGGTCGCAAATCATATAAAATATACAAACATATTTATAAATATATTAATTTTAAAAAAAATATAAAATATATTAATAATTTCATGGTTCAAATGAAAATATCACATTTTTTTAAAATTTATTTTATATGTGTTTAAAAAATTACTTAAAAGTTTTAGACCTTCAGACTGACCGAGTATTTAACGATATATTTTTGAAATAGAATACTTTTTGATATGCACGTATTAATCTCAGTTATAACTGATTAGTTTATTTAATGTTAATTACCAAGGATTAATATGTCAAATTTCAAAACCTAGCTATAATTTAAAAACCTAGCATATATATCATAATATAAAAATTTATAACTACCACACTTGAAAAGGCAAGGCTGAATAACTCACTTATCATATTGTTTGTGGTAGGGAACTGTTCATTAATAAATAAATAATTCAATGGATTGCATACTTTTAGGTACACAGACAAATTTTTCTCGTATTAATAGTGATGATTAATACGAGAAAAATATTATATATATATACATAAAAATGTATTTTTAATTTTGACAATATGTGGGAATTAGTGTCACTTATAAATTATTTTACTAAAAACCCCTCAGATGAATATTAATATATATGTATAAAATATGCAAAAACGTATTTCGTTGTATATACTAACTCAATTTATATACTTACACGTGTATATTAAATATTGTAGGTGTTATTGAAAAAAAAATAACCGGATTTACTGTTCACATGACGTACGGGATATATTCAACAATTTTTTTGTTATTCAAGGGGTTTTTTCCGTTTTTTTTTTTCAATATATATGTATAAACCCTTATATATTTTTTATGATTATTGAAAAAATATACATTGAACTAAATAAAAAAATAATAAACTTAAATATGGATTCTAAAATCAATATTTTTGTTTTATATACATGTGTCAACATGATAAAATAGTTAAAATGAAAAACAGTAAAAGAAATATTAAAAACCTAAAAACTGAAAGATTGAATTTGAAGATTGATATGTTTGTCCTTATTTTCTGGGTTCTGAACTAAAAACAGATTTAATCAAATATATATTATGTATAAATGTATATATGAAAAAAATAGTGATAATATTCTTTTAAAATAAACAGAAAAGAATATATTAAAATAATATAATATATTATATTATAAATCTATTAAAAAATCCATGCTTCTTTTTTTTTTAAAAACTTTTGTCATTTTAAAGAAGGTATGAAGTAAAAATTCAATTTTATTTTTAACCCCCTTACGGTTTGTTGAATGTATGTACCCTTTCATTTTATAAATAATTGGACAATAAAAGTAAATATTATAAAATGATTAACGTCATAAGTTTATAAAAAACTTTATATAAACATAATTTTTGAAGTTTTTTTATTGAATATTAACTGAAATAAAAATATTTCAAAAAGTAAATTGATAATATCAAATCAAATTTTTATTAATTAAAGTTCTTTCATATATAAAATTATTGTTAGATAATTTTTGATTTCTTTTTTTTTTGTTTTTTACAACAGAATGTGGAAAGGTCGAAAGCCACCCATCGTAACTGAGCGAAAGTCGCTCTAATCGCTCTTTGTAACATATTGAGGCATTAAATTTTTAATTTCTTTAGAAAAGGTATTAGGATCAACAAGATATCTAAGATATTTTGCACTTAATTAAGATATCCTAGTGGAAAAATAGGAGCACGAGATTAAATGTGTGCATTATACTCCTATACTCCGTCATATATAAGTTTTATTAATTTGAAGGGGGGAGAAGTAAGTTTTGCAGTAATACAAAAAACCAAAGCATTTAATACCGTCTTCAGATACTTCATAAATAAGTTTTGACCAAGTTTATTTTATTATTAAGCTCTTGATTTATTTTGGATTTGGCATTATAACTTCCTCTTTTATATGAGCATTATTCTATACCAATTGAAGCTGGGTTTCTGAAATTTTGAAAAAAATAGTTCAGTTTTATGGCCAAAGTTTCTCCAAAATTTGGTTGATCTACTGCAGTGGGTTTAAGAAGCTGCAATACAACTTCATATTTCACATGAGCACTACACGGAGAGAAATTAAATAGCACAAATCATTCATTTTTTAGGAATAAAACCAACTATTTTAACTAAAGTTAAATTTATTCTTACTATGAATATTGATTTCTTAATTCTAACATATTATTCCTATTAAGAATAAAAGTACATCTCAAAATATTAAGTTCAAAAATGATCAATTATTCTTTTAAAGAATAAACTAAATTATTCTAGCTTTCTTTTTATCAACTAAAACCAAAATGTATAAAGAATAAAATATTCCTTTTAAGAATAACTTCGCCCTGTAAAAATTAAAGTTTGATTTTGTTAAGAATACGTTATTCGTATTAGGAATAATTTTTTGACATCAAGCACGCGGAAAAAAGATGATCTTTTACCGTTAGAAAGTATTCCTATTAAGAATAATTTTTGGTCGCTTATGAATGTATTCTCCTCAGTTAAGAATAAAAAACATTTGCTGTATTCGAATTTTGTATACAATGAATTTTATTCTAGTACAGTCAATAGTCACTTTAAGATTTATTTTTAAACAGTACGGTTATAACTTTATTTGTGATATTTAAAATATTTTCTGAATAGTTAAAAAATAAAAATCCTAAGTTTCTATATAAAAAAATAAAAATATTTTTATATTGCACCAATTGAGACAAAAAAAAAATTAAAAAGTTTAATAAGTAAGTATGATATAATTACTGTTTACTTTAAAATATTAACATTTTGGTTTACTAGAATTTTTTTGATATTTTAACAAATCATGATATGGAGAGTTATTTTATATTTCTGAAAGGTAAAATATAATAATTTTATAATTCTTATTATTGAAGATGTATGTATCTATTATATTTTTCACAGAGAGTGGAGTAACATTAAATAATATAAAATTTTTATTATTGACAGAAAATGATGTCTTGTTCAAACATGATATAGAATGGTTATTACATCATACTAGTCATTGGAATACAGTCGAATGTAAATGGAAAAATACTTTTACTGAAAGGAAGGCAGAAGTTGATAAAAAGTTCAGTTCAGTAGACGAAATTGTGGAAAGATTGATGATTTTTAATTTATAATAATTTATTTATAATAAAAAAATAGATTAAAAAAATATTAAATCTTTTTATTTTATAGAGCCATATGTAAGAATCAAATTAATTATTTGTACCGATAAATTATTCCCAAAAAAGCATAAAAATACTCTTTTCTATGAATAATACATTCATTAATTAAATCATGTACCGTACAAATAATTCCCTTTGAAAGCAAGAAATATTCTTTTAAATGAAAAATTTATTCCTTGTGAAGAGCGGTTTATTCCTTAAAACTGTAGGAATCATTCTTTTATGAGAATAAGATATGCATTTCCATGCATAAACTAGGTTTCTATTATTCTTTTGCAAGAATAAAATTAAAGTAACAAAGAAAAAATAAGAAAATGTTATTCCGAAGAAGGCTATATTATTCTTTAGCTAAGTTGGGCACAATTATGAACTGGATTTTGGAATAATATATTCCTTATGCGAAAAATATATTCTTGAATTTCTCTCCGTGTACTTTACTTTATACATATAAAAGCTGAATGTTTCAAATTTTATCAATAGTACTACTACACTCTTTCCCCTATATTTAACCTAGAGTCAATAAGTCTTATATACAATTTTATAATTGTATAAAAACTCTAAGTAATGTTTCAAATTATCTTAACGAAATACACTATGAAAAAAATCTTAAAATTTTTAACATTCACAATTTTTCTCAATTATTTTTAATAAATGTATCTTCTTTTCAATTTCGGATTAAAAATAATATATTGCAGTTTATATATTCAAATATAATTCCAATAAAATTTGCAATTTTACAAAGAACTTGACTTTTTTTTTGTATATACAAAAACAAATTTTTTTCCCAGAATACCAAAAGAATAAAAAAAATATGAAAAATTTAATGTTCACACAAAAAATAGATCCCGTTTTTTCTTTTAAATTCCTTTGAACTTAATACATATATACGTATCATATATACGTATATTTATATACATAGAAATAAACATATATATATATATATATATATCTGCCGTGGTTTTTGCGTTAATTGAAAAACTTTTCAAATATTTAATTAAAGCTTAATCTTTGGTCTATCTTCTTTTGCTTAACTCTAGCCTAAAATTTGTATTGCCTTAAAGGCAATAAAACTGGTACATGATAATTACAATATTTTTCTTAGAATTTTTTTATTTTTTGTGGAAAGAGGAGGATGGGGGCTTTGGAAATATTATTAAAAATTTCATAATTTTTCTTTTATAAATATTCTTTCTTTTAAAGTCCAATGTCGTCCTTAACTCTTTAGGCTAGTATATAACAAGAAATAAAAAAAGTTTTATTACAGTGTTTTTTTTCTTTTTGGTTTTATTTTAAGTTGATTTTACTGAACTTGAATAACCGCGGTTTTTCTTTTTCTATTATTAAACTCATCTATATATATATTGTTTTTCAAGTATCTTAAGAAATTCATTTAACATTTAGAATGAGATTAAGATATCACATAAAATCTTAAATGGTTTTGTTCCTTAAAAGCTATACAATGTTGGTACGAAAATTTGCAGTAAGAGAATTGTTTTGAATTAGAATTAAAATTTGTAGGAGTTATATAATAGTTTGAAAAAAAAACTACAGATTTTTTTCTAAGTAATAACCAAATCAAAACTTAAAATTTTCTCTAAAGATGCAATATTAATTTTATTTAAACAGAAGACATACAAGAAATGTATCTTAAATTAAATTCCTAAAGAGTCATTTAAAGTTAAATTTTATGGTTATCCAAAGAAACCGAATTATAATTTAAAAATTATTAAAAAAGTCTGATGGAATTTCAAAAATCAAAAGACAAATTATTATTTAAAATGAAAAATTCTAAAAAACAAAAAAACCAAAACTTTTTCCATTAAACATTTTATTAGAAAAATAAGACAAAAAAAAAATTATTAAAAAAACAATCTAATTTGTTTTATTCAAACCCACTGTTAACAAATTTATTATTTTATGATGAACCGAAAAAAAAAAAAAAATAAAATAACATAAAAAATTATAAAAATATAAGAGCTATAAAAAGTTAAAGCTAAACGATACTTAAACCGGGGAGGTGAAATAAATTCGAAGCGGCATTATTACCAATACCAAGCGAAATAAAATCGAATTAGCAATTCGATCTAATTTCTAAAGAAAAATTTTCAAAAAATAAAATAAATGAAATAAAATCGATTAGATTTTATTATCAAAAAAATCCAATCAAAAAAGCTGAATAATCAATAATCAGCCATTTTAAATTATTATCTTGGGTATAAAAATATAGAAATATTCTGGAAAAAGGGAATACCGCCGTGATTTTGAAATAGTCCCAAAACCCTTCCTTATGCTTCGTACATATATTCTCAAGAAAGCATTCGAAGGCTACCACCCTAAAGTCCCCACTAAACAAAACATTGAAACTTTAATTTTGGAAACAACGATAAAATCGTTTTACTAATCCATTTGATATACATTGGTCACAGTTTCCAAACTTTTATTACTTAGTAACCAACTATAAAATCCCTTCTAGCTTATAAATATTCTGAATAAAGTTTTTCAAAAATTTTTTTTTAAAAATTTTCCAGAGCTAAGAACAAAGTCATGGTATTTCCCTTTTTACAGAATATTTATTTCCCTACCTGTTTTTGTGCTATTATAAATAAGGAATCTTAAAGTCACTCAACTCAAATTAAGGTACATATTCTATTTTTTTTTCCAGAATATTTATACAAGATTTGTTAATAGACGAGATATAAAAGTTAGATTTAAAATCAGTTGCCCCTTTTAATTTATTTTTTAACAACTATTGTTTTAAATAAAATAGGCCAATTCGACCTTATATTTTTTTTTGCATTCTGCTTTATTTTTTGAAAATTTTTTTTTGGAAATAAGATAGAATTGCTCATTCGACTTTATTTCCATTCTTTTTGTAGTAAAGAACTTTATCGATTTTATTTCACCTCCTCACTTAAACCATAACTATGAAATAGTAAATACTGATAAAGTTTCAAAAGTTATGCAAAAAGTATCAAAAAAAAAATAGCAAATTAAATCAAAGTAAATGATGCAAATTATGATGACCGTGGAAGATTTCTAATTATAAGAAAAACTAGAATATGAAAAAAAAATATAAAAAAGTTAAAAAAACTAAATTTTTTTATCAAAAAAAAGACAAAATCATAAATTTATATAACTAATTATTTTGCCTCATTTTTTTACCACATTGAATACATTTTTTTTTATATTATTCAACAATTATATTTCATAGAATTTAATTTCAAATCAAAAAACTTAATTTACCGTAAATTTTTCAAAATAAATTAAATTAAAGATTGGAATATTTTTTTTTTGGTTTGAAAATGGATTTGGATTACAATAAATTTAACTTTTTTTATAATTAAAAGAATTAATTAATAGCATATAAAATGAAGATCTGAATAAACGTATAGATTCCTATGTTCATTTAATGGGTTGGCAACGAAATGTTGCGTCTCAAAATCTCGCATTTTAGCATTTTAAAATCTTCTGTATTGAAATCTTAAGTTTTAAAACTAAATATTTTGTTCAACAACTAAGCCAGCTGAATATGATATTCCTATTCTAAACTTACAAACTGTAAAAAAGCGAAATTAATAAAAGCTCGAGATTGTGACAATGTTTAAAGCGTTTAATTCAAAATTAAATTTAGTGATTGATTTCTTAAGATTTTAAGTTCCCTCAAGAGTTTAATAAGGCAAAATGTTATACATCAGTCTTTAGCTCACCGTTGTAAAAGTTTCTAATTAATTTCAAAAAAATATAGTAATATTTTAAGACAATTGTGTAAGCTATTAGGATGTAAAAAGTAAATAACTGTTTTTAAGAGTATTTTAATTAAAAAGACATTAATAGTTATTCCAAATTTAATATTTGATTTAAATATCGGGTTTAAGTGCAAGGTTCTTATTGTTGGTATGTAATTGTAGAAAATTCATAATTAGAAATCAAAACTAGTTGGCCAAGTAATGGTATCCCTACAAAACCTAATTAATATTCGAGTGGAAGAGTTTCCTAAATAGCATTTTGATCAGAATTTTGTTATAGAATATTAATTAAAATTCATTATTGTTAAAATTAAATTAAAAAATATAAATATTATATAATATTTAATAAACCTGAAAAATTTTTATATTTTAAAAATTTGAAATTGAATTTAAAAAATATATTTTAAAATTATATAATTTATATAAAATAAAATAATTAAATTTGCATGTTAACATAAAAAAAGAATATAGTTTAATGAAAAATATAACTAACCTTATTCGATTCCTTTATCATACATATCTTATGTAATATATGTTAAATAATTTCTTTTACACCTTTTTTAATTTTATTTCTTTTTTTTTCCAAAATTTTTGACATTGTTTATTAAATAACAGGTACTTAAGAACTGCAAGTGATATTAATATAGTTAAAATAATGTATACTATTTATTGGCGGAGCTACTTACATAATTTTCAATAATTTTGGGTCACTCTCCTTCAATAAAGATATTCTTTATAATATATTGAACTTAAATAATACATATTAAAGAATATTAAAAATATATTATCATTTCAGAAAAAAAAATAATTACTTACTTCAAAAAGAATTAAAGCTAGATCAGTATTCATTCAGAACTTCATTCCATCAGTTTTATTAAACTGTTGAACCTTAATAATAAATTTTAAAGAATATTAAAATTATATTATCATTTCAAAAAAAAAAAATTAAATACTTACTTCAAAAATAAATTAAAATTCCATCAGTACTCATTCAGTACTTCATTCCATTAGTTTTATTAAACTTATAAAGTGTACCTAAACGTAGTTAAAAACTCATACTATGAGAAACCTCTTAAAATTTTTTAAACTTTGCAAAACCAAATAAAATGTTTATACATGAAATCAATTTTATTCAAATATTCATTTATTTATTCATTTATTCAATTTTATTAATTTTTTAATAATTAATAATTTTTAAACAGTATTTAAAACAAAAAATAGTTAACATGCAAATTTAATTTAATATAAAATAAATATAATTAATTAAAAAATATAACTAACCTTAAAAGAATCCATTAAAAAATTTTTAAATTTAATAATTAACTCCAGCATTTTCATTTCATTTGAACCATGAAACATGTTCCTGCATGTTAAATATAAATTGAACGCCACGAACAATATTAATACGCATTTAAATTCAAAAAAATTTTATATTAAAAAAAAATAATATTATATTAATTATCACTAATTAATTAAAATTTTAAATAAATTAAAAATAAAACACTTTAAAATTTATTAATTAATACTAAAACACTTAATATTTAATACATAAATTAAAAAAAAAAAAATTTAAATATCATATTCACAATTATAATATTCAATTAATACACTTATTAAAATTTAAAAGAACACTTACTATTAAAAAAGAGCCGCACCGGTTGAAATCCAAAGTAAAACTAAGCTAGTTGGTCAATTTGTTCAAACATGTTCTATTGAAAAATTATGATATTAGAGAACATGCATGACTTTGTAATTTTCATTAACTCCTCCGCCCCGCCTATAATATTCTCTCTTTAAAATTTTTTATTTCATCATATTTAATTTAATTTTCATAATAGTTAATACGCTTATTAAAAAGGATAATTTTTGAATTTTAAAGAAAAAAAAAAGAAGTGATTTCAATTCTTCTCTTCTAAGTTCTCAATTCTTCTCATCAAATCAAATAATAAAAACCTACGATGATACAGTTAGATTTCAAAATAATGAAAATATATTTTACAGGTATAACCTTATTTTAATAGTTTGTATAATTTTTAAATAAAATATAATTTTTTCTTATATTTAATGTCGTATTTAGCATAAGATTAATTAAATAATTAATTATTTTAATAATATTTATCAAAATTTCAATATATTTAAAAGAAACACAATTTTTTGACTTTATTCCCATATATATAAATATAATAGGATTAAATTAATTAAAAAGTTTTGGTTAATATATCGAAAATTTACTGTACGATTTTTTTTTTTTCATTTCAGAATTCTGATTTAGCGGGAGATTTTTTTTGTTGTTGCTTTTAGGTTTTTAATTTTTAAAAAAAAATTTTTAGGAACAAGTAAAGACAACAACAAATAAAAATGAATTTTGAAATGTCAAAAAATTAATTTAAGAAATTTTTATATGGAAAAAATTAATTTTAATGAAAATTTTAACTGAAAATGACAAAATTCATGTAATTTTAATGTTTTTTACTCTAGAAATGTTAGAAAATGTATGGAAATTTTATAAATTAAATAATTTATAGTATTTATTACCTTTTATAGGGGCTTTTTCTTTAACTTTAATAGCGAGTTCTTGGAAGATTAAGTTCTGTTTCTTTGTTGGAAATAATTAGACATCAGAATTTAGATTTAATATTAAACTACTTATAATAATATTTAGTTTTTCTTAAAATACTCCTTTTAAACCTAATTAAATCCCACTTTTGGTTGATTCAAGTTTTCCCTATTAAATTAATATATTCGCAAAGATTTGTTACAAATATTTGCAAGATAGATTTAGCATTCAACAAAGGAATAGAAGATAGATTCAAGAATATAAGATGATTTAGCATTCAACTCATTAATACATATTTTGTTCTAAATTCGTTGGAGATTGGTTCTAAAATGGTAGATAATAGTATAACTTCTTAAATAGATTAGGTAAGAATTGTTTTACGTTCTATTTTTCCAAAATTGTATATACATTTTTAGATTTGTGATTTTATTTCAAAAATTTTAACTAAGAAGTTTTAATTTTGAAGGAGTCTTGAATTTCATCGTATTCAATGGACCTATTTAGTTATAACCCAATAATTAAAATCAAGAATTAATCCTATATGTCCCTATAGTCTTCTTCTTTATCAGTGATTAATTAACTTAAACTTTCAATCGAAGAATATTCTAAGCTGGATGTTTAACAAACTTCACTGACTTAAATATGATTTGACCATCTTAAGATAGTAGATTTTATATTTTTTCTTTTTATTATGTTCAGACTCTAGCTGCTTATTCTAAAACGTATTTTGGCCATAGCTTTAAGTCTGTTTCATTAGTCTTAAATTTCATTCTGAAAAGATTAAATTTCATTCTGAATCTTTAAAGATTTCAGAATTTCATGCAAATAGAATGTTAATTTTATTCCAATTAGTATATAGATAGATATAGATATCATGTGATGAAATGGTATATGATTTTGAAATAACGATGAGGACTTAAGTGTTTTCAAAAACCCGTACAAATATATATGGGGAAAACTTAATTAAAGAGTCGTAGTACCTACATACATTTGTGAATTACAATGAACCATTGAAAAAGCTTAAATGTGTGCCCTGAGGTATTGTGAGAGCTTCAAAAATCCCATTAAAAATAAATGAAGGAAACTTACATAAGGTATCGTAACACATTTATGTACATTTGTCAATTACCATCAGACCGTGAAAAAGCTTAAATGAATTCCGGTAAAAGAAATTATTATATTAGGTACAGGGTGTCTTAGAAGAAAATTAAAACAAAATATATTGACTTGTTTTTTAATTAAAAAAATATATTGCTTTAACAGTAATAATTTCAATAGCTTTTGTATCTTCCTTCTTTGTTTAATTCAACCTACTAATCGTATTACTTTTGAGTTGTTTAAGAAAACGAGGTGTACTTTTATAAATACAAGGTTTCAAGGGTTTATTTTATAAATACATAATTGCAATAATTTTTTAAAAATCAAATATATTAAGTTATATAAATAAGAATGGTAAAGTCCCTTGAATAGTAAAATCCTCTTGGTGTTCAAATATAATTTAAATATAAAAATTTGTAAAATTAATAATAGAAAGTATTAGAAATGGGAGGCACAACGGGCCGTAAGGTCTACGTGTTAGAATAAACATGTTTTCCCGAAAAACAAACAACAAAGGATCGGATATTAAAATTTGAATTCAAATTAAAAGTTTTTAAAGAAGAAGGTTACAAAAAGGCAATATTTTTTCCAAATGATTGAAAATTAAAACTGTTTTTGTATGCAAAACTGGAATTTTAAAAAACGGATTTGGAATTATAATGACCGATTTCAATATGCTCCGATAAACATAGAACTAGGTTTCGGCAACATTTATATAAATACATAAAAACTCCATTACAAAGTCTAAAAATTGAATGTTTTTTTTACCATATTTAAGCATATGGAAATTGTAAGTCTAACTCAGTAGAATAAAATTATGAACCATGAATGACTGACCTATCAATTTAATAGATTTTAATTTATTATTTATATACTATTTATTGCTTCATAGAAATTTGTTTAAGATTCACATAAGAAATAAATAAAAAAAACTTTATTAGAATATTATTAATTGTCTAATCAAATAACACTAATGATAATATTATTAAAAATAATTATTTTATATATTTAATATTTGTATTTCAATTTAAAAGAAACACAAAATAAAAAATACAGAATGATTCATGATTTCTTTCCCAGAACTTAATAATATTATTTATTTATCTCTGTTTTTTTGTGATACATTTGTTCATTTCCTTCTGTGGTCCTTCTTGCTTCCTCCTTTTAAGACTTCCTTTACCCACATATTTAAATATTCCTCTTTATTATTATTTTTGTGTTTTTTTTTTTGTTTTCGGGACATATTTAATCATTATTGTTTATTACTCAATAGAACGTATTATAATTTTTTATTTATACTATTTATTATTTATTGTCTCGTGTTGTCTTGTTTTGTCTTAAATTCAAAACAATATGTATTTGTGTAAACGAATTTAATGTTACATTTAGTATATTTTATTCTTGGAAGATTTAATAAATTTTGTTTTTCTATTCTATGAATTAATTCGCAATAAATTTTAATTCAGAGATTATAATAAATATTTTATTTATTCCTCTTCACAAAAAAAAAAAATGGCCGAAAAAGTAAATACAATTGGTAGCTGTAGCGATTTACGATTTTAGATTACGAAGTTTACCATTTTAGGCTTAATTATACATAAAGTAACTTAAATATTAAAACCTACTGTACTCTTATTTTTAGCTTTCTTGTAAGGTGAGTACTTGGTACTTTATCTTTAGCTTTTGTGAAAAATACTTAGTACTCTACATTTGTGCTTTATATTTGTACTTTACATTTGTCTTTATGAATTGATTCTTTATCTTTAGTACTTTTGTAAGTACTGTAATTATAAGTACTTTGTACTTTACCGTTTTACTATATCTAAGTACTTTATGTTTGTACTTTATCGTTTGTACTTTTGCTTCTCAGTAATTTGACTGTCATGTGAAGGGCGTATAGATGGTATTGCAAAAACATTTTAATATTGAAATTTTAATAATTATCAATCTTTTGAAGTTATTTGTTAGTAATCTATTAGTAATTGTAGCAATTTACAAATATAAAATCCAAATTTTAATGTTAAACTTAATTTTACATATATAGTAACTTAAATATTTAGATCAAGTATACTTTTATCTTATATGCTTTCGTGTAAAATACTTGGTGCTCTATCTTTGGCTTTCGAGTAAAACACTTAATTTGCACTTTATGTTTACACTGAGTACTTTGACTTTTGTGAGAAGTTTCTACAAAAGTTTATATAGATTTTTTGAAAAGTCGTATTCGAATGACTATTGTATTTAATCATATATTATTGTGAATGATAAACAACAGTTACTCATCAGTAATAAGAATATAATAGTAGCTATAATAATATAATAGTTATATAATAATGTTTATCTCTTTCTATTTCCTTTACATTTCCATCTATATTGTGCACATAATATATATATAATTTTATGATCTATCTCGAATTATCTATTGAATCTCTATTATAAAAATTTATATGCTAACATTGTATTTCTTTGTTTTTTATTTTTTTTATATCTTTTCATTTTTAAAAAAATTCTTTTGTTTTCTTCTATTATTTTTTTTTTCTAAGTATTGTAACGGTTTTTTGTTTTTTTGTTTTTTGTTTTATTTACGAAGGATGTATAAGTTTGAACGATTTGGGGAAGAAATCGAAAGGACCGTTTTATATATATATATATATATATATTATATATTTTTTTTATTGTTTTTTATTTTTATTTCATTGTCCGTTATTCACGTAATGAAAATAAACTAACCGTGAAATTTTCTAGGCAAAATAAAAAAAAAAAAAAATTAAATAGAAAGAAAAAAAAAATAGACATTTTTCTCTTTCTCTTTTTAATGTGATTTAATTTTTTTTTTTAATTCTCTTGTTTTCCTTTTTTTGTGTTGTTCATTTTCTGTCATTTTACTGCCCTATTATTACAAAGATTGATAATTAAAGAGTTGCCGTAGTTGTCAAAATATAGTAGATTCAAGTTGAGAGGGTATAAATTATAAAATAACAGTACATCTGACTTTTGACCAAATTAATTGACAGTTACACGAGTTCCCATTTCAAGATATCTCAGGAACCTTAAACATATGGGACAAAACTATCATGTTCCAAATATGATAAGATCTAAAATTACGTTAGACAGATATCCGGACCATTATTTCGATTCCACTCAAATTTTAGAAACATAGAAAACAGAACATAACACTCTTTTACCAAATTTAAAGTTTCTGTCCTTATCAATTTCGAGGATATGTTTATTAGGTCTTAAGAGGCGTATGATTATAGGTACCCAAACCACCACTTCAAATTATTTTAAAATTGAAGAACATAATGGAAACAGGACAGAACTACCGTGTATTTAATTCTCTTAAAACTTCTCAATAGCATTTCAATTTTAGAATCACAGTTCTAAGTTCAACTCTCAGGTCCTTATTTAAAAAATTTAAAAGGACTTCTAAAGAGTTTCATATGTATGAGTAAGCATTTAACTCTTTGACTTGAATCTTAGAAATCTTAGTATTAATGGTAACGCTTCAAACCCGTATAGACGGTAACACTATTTTAAAATATACTAAAGGTAAATTTTTTTATTCTATTCTATGGCTTATTATAGGCATGTTTTTCTTGTTTTTTTTTTTGAGGATAGACCTTTATACATTTCTTTTTCATCCATTTTATTTTTTAAACTGTTATCGTATTTTCTCTTGTTTTTGCTTTTTCGAAAATGAAATAAAGTGACTCAATTTTAAACTCAATTTGACATGGTGATAAAAAATTTCTTATCATAATTTTAAGTGACAAAATAAGGAGGCAAAAAATAAAGAAAAAATATGCTGAAGCTAAGAAAAAAAAACTAAAATAAAAAAAACAACAAAAAAATTATGAAATAGAAAGAAAAAAACAACTTTAAATTTATCACCAAACTAATTCATCATTTTTGATTATTCTATTCGGTTTGTTTTGTTGTTGTGGGATTTTTTTTTTTTTTGTGTTTCCTGTATTTCCTTGTAACGGTTTTTTTCTTTCTTTCTCACATTCTCTATATCCTTCTTTCTCTCCTATTGGTAGTTTTTTAAATGTTTTAAATTAAATGTTTCGTTTCAGTTCGTTCATCCTATCAATTATATTTAGATTCATTTAATAATGATTATAATTTTTGAATTTTGTGATTTCTAGTGGAAAACAATTTTTATCTACTTTAATTTAATTTATTTTTGATTATATTTAATTTAATATGAAATTTGAAAAACAGGTTTTTCTTTTTATTTATATTTGTAATAAAAAAATTTATTTCTGTTTATTTTTTTATTTATTTATTATTTGTATCAAGATAATAGTAAATATTGTCTGACATTATAATAGTCAACTGTGTCAACTTTGAGATACCCGTATATGACCGTTATATAAACATTATATCATTATTATTATAAACATTAAATATTTTTGGCAAAATTTCAAACATACCAGCTTTATTAGGTGTAGTGTAATATTTATATACAAGAAGGAGTTGTATGGCAGCTACTCGAACCCTCTGAGTAGACCAACCAAATTTTGCATTAACTTCGGCCATTACACTAAACTATTTTTGGCAAAATTTCCGTAAGCCACAGCTGTAAGCCTTATTTTTCAACTCTTGGAGTCATATTATGTCGCTGTGTTCCCTAAAGTTGATAATTCGTAAGTGTACGACTTAATTAAATTAAAGAAGAACATTAACACCGTTCCAATTAATATCCCTCAAATTACTAAATGAAACATTATCCTAATACCCAAAGTTTCTTTTCCTGATTCCAAAACTAAAAACCAAACTGTATAAAATGTAACTGTGTAAAGATTGGGGTTGTAGTATGTTAGAACTGTGCATAGTTCCAGGCAGTGGCTTTCGATGCTTTTATAACCTTTCCATAAGCTCCTAAAAAAATATTTAATTTATAATTGAATTGGTACCGTAGGCTTCATTACAATTATATTAAATAACAAGCAGAGGTATCCTACTGCCTCATTGAATCTTCATCAAGGACGGTTTCTGTTTTACTAAATATTGTAGCATTTTAAACTAATTTGTTCAAAAGAAACAATCTGTCCAATAGATATCTGTAGAGGTCCATTTCAATTATAGGACTTAATCAAACTATAAATCTGTCATATCAATAGATTTAGCGTAATCTAACAAATGCCAATTCATTTGATTTAAATCTAATATAATGGTTGAAATAGAGTGTGGGATTGGGTATTGCCCAGTCTCCTTTGAAAAATATTTTATATACGATTAATAAACCGTACCCTATTTACTGTGTTCCCTATTTTTCATTCTTGTCAAGTTTTTATGTTATTAATTAATTTCATGGCTAATTTAAAACTGAAAACTTTTCATATTATAATATTATATTATGTATTTTACATAAAATATATATAACCTTATGTATTTTATTATATGTTTACACATTTTAACAACAAATTTATATTATTTATTTATTTTTTAAAATATTTCATTGTTTCTATTTATTTTTTCTATTTATTTTTTGTTTTTGTTTTTCTTCTAATAAAATTTTTCAACATATTATGTGATTCACTTATTGGGACCCTATTTTAAAAAAAAAAAATTAAATTTATTTAAGAAGAATTTAACACAATGGCAAACAAGCGATTTTTTTACATTGAAGCATTATACGCCCTTTAAAGGATTAAAAATATTTACCCTACCTTCTCTTGTCTCAGTCTAATAAACTGTTTCTCCGACAATTGTATTTTGGCGGCATCCCACAATTCTACATCCTTAAAAATATAATGACTAATATAGAGGGATCAGAAGATCTAAAGATATTTAGGCTGTGTTACTAAATCAATAAATCCTAAATCAGTCTATTGTTGTAGAACATATTTTACTCTCCAAAGGATCTGTCTACTATAAGAATATAAAAATATTCGACCCAAGATGATTTAAAGCCTTCGAAACTACATAATGCAACACAATCTTCTTTAAGTTACCGATCAGCAGAGCTAAAATTGCTCTTTTCTACACTGTGGAAATTCCGAGATGATTCGAAACTTGTTATTGTTAATAAAGTTCCGAAGCTATTTCGATGCTAGTTTTCTTAAAAAATGTTATGGAATAAAGCAAGCTGTTGTACTTTTATTATTTTTAATCACAAGATAGTACCTTTTCCACATCCAAGACAGTTGTTTTAAAGCACTTACAACTTACAACCTGCAATTAATTAAATATAAAAAAATTATTAATGCATTTTATTATGTTGCATATTTTCAGGAGGAGGTAAGAATAAGTTCAAATTTCAACTGGTAAAGTAAGAGGTAAGTATTCTATAAAATTATTGTTTTATTGTAAGGTCCCTCTAAAAAGTGCCTCTGCCTCAATAGATATGTCGTGGAACAAAATAACTAAGGGGTCCTATATATCCAAAATTCTTATAATAGAATTCATCCTAATGCATTTTTCGTACGAACTCTATGTAAGACAGTACTGGGTGGCTTAATCACATATATGTGATGTTTTCAGTAGATACAATTCTATACAGGGTGGTCCAAACAATACGTGTCAGTTTTTTAAACGGGGAAGAAGTCATTATTTTAAAATAGGATACAAATAATTACTAATTAATTCGTGAATACTTTATAGAATGGTAATATTTAAAACTTTCGGAAACGATCGGAAACGGTCGAAAATACGTCGAAATTGAGAATTTCGAATGAGAAGTGGTACTTTTCGATGTAAATTCGGATTATTCGTCAAAATATTTAAAATTCTTATTTTCTGTTTCTTAATATTATTACGTGATATATATATATATATATATATATATTTTTTATTACTGATATATAGTTTTAAGAATATTAATTAACCAATTAAATGGAACTCTATGATGAACGAATGCTGAGTCAATTGGAAATCCATAAACAGCATTTCCAATTTTAATGTAAGTCGCACGTGGGTTACTTACTTAACGCTCCAATAACACTTTTCGACCCAGCTGTTTTGACTTCTTAAGAAGTTCTTGTTCTTAGTTAAAAATGTAGATTAGTACATTTAACTTAAATAAAAACTAAATTGTGGCTGTTATACGCGTCATCGGCCAATAATGTGTTAACATTTTTATAATAATAAGAGTAATTTTTTATTTCAAATAACTGTTATTTTGTCTTGTGTTTTTTTTATTGTTATTTTATTATGACATATTTAAAGGAATCGCTTAAAACATATCCTTTTTAATATCCTTTTAATTTTATTATTTGCTTTTCGTTTTGCTTTGTTGTTGTTGTTGTATCTACTTTTTTTGTAGTATTATTATTTTATTGCTATTATATATTTAAACAGCCATTTGCTTTATAAATATGTAATTTAAAGAATAAGAAACTTTTCTACCCCTTTTTTTTAATTTTCATTGTTTATTTATTTTTTTGTTTTTGTTTTTTTATTTTCGTTTTTTTTTTTTTATTTTATTTTATTTTTTTGTATTTGCTTTTTATTTTTGCCTTTTTGAATATTTATGAATTAAACTTTTTATATAATTTTTTTTATAAATTAAATTAATAGTTGTTGCTTAACGTTTGAAACGCCATCTGTCGTACATTTATATAAAATAGTTGATAACAATACAATAATATTGTTTTTCTTTTTAGAACTCGCATATCCGAAGATCTTTTAACTGTTGTCCTTTAAATTCCGTTATTTATTTCAACATAATTTAATAAGATGTATCCTCAGGTGAAAAATAAAATTGTTATTATTATTAATATATTGGTTTAAAATTCTTTCTTACAGTTTGTGTTAGAGAATCTTCGAAAGTCGAACTAAAAAAATAAAAATAGAATTTTAAACCATTGCCTGGCATATCCATTATTTTTAAAAGCCATGATTTAATCAATGAATAGATGAATTGTTTGAATTGACTGTAAATTCATTAAAAAAATGATATCTAAAGTTATTTAAGAATTTAAGAATAACTGTACAGAAGATTGAAGGCTGGATAATAATAATAATATTTAATTTCTATCTCAAAATCAGGCCTGTTAAGTAATAACTAAAATTGTACTTGAATACTGTGGTAGGTACCATTACTTGGGAATCATTACTTTCTGATTATCATTAAAAAGATTTTGTAATGAAAATGCAATTCCCAGTAAAAATAATTAAGTATTAACTAGAAAGGAACTAAAGTTGGATTTCAATTACTTTTGTAATTATTTTTTTATTTAAATTACTTTTATAATTATTTTTGATACTTAATTACTTTTATAATTTCTTTTAATACTTAATTACTTTTCTAATTATTTTTTGATATTTAAATAATATATATAATCAAATACCAAAAAATATCATAAGAATTACAAGTATTTTTGAATACTTGATCTTGAGTACTTGACTAATTTGAAAACAGTAAGTTAGAGTTCATCTTAATGGAAAACTACCTTTTCCAGAGTAGAGTGGGATCAATATCCAAGTTGTATTGTGATGCATTGAATATCTTAATGTATTTTAAACTTATAGACTATGTGTACGAAAACATTTCAATATCTTTTAATTGCGTGGGACAACTTTTGAAAAAATTGCATTAAAATGCAACAACTTTTTAACTATGTTAAAGCGTTACTTGTTTTTTTTTTCATTATGATTTCGCGAACTCATATACTTATAATTTATATTATTAAATATCATTTTACTACTTCTTTGATATTTTTTTCTCTTTTTATTTTCTTTATTTTTGTTAAAAGAAAAACAAGAAAAAAATATAAGAAAAACTTTTTAAATTAGAAAAGTTTCTTTTTAGAGATGAATGATTTTTCCAACATTTTAGTCATCCCTCTCTTGTTACTTTTTGCATGTATTTTTTTTTTTGAACCAGTGTGTACGTTATTTTATTTTTTTATTTAAAAATAAAAAACTTAGTAAAAAATATTAAAAACAACAGTTTCATCTTAACATATATAAATGTATGTATATATATGCAAATATATATATTTATAATATTATTCTTTTGTTCTTAGGAAAACATATGAAAACTTATTGTATTTTTTCTATATTATTATGCTTTTTTTTAAAAAGTTTTTTATAAATCTGCGAGACAGGGTATTAAAAGGCATTTTTCCCTTATGACGGTTTAAAATAAAAAAGATTGATAGTAAATTAAACTAAATAATGCTTTAGTATATAGAGTGTTTCAAAACAAAATTTTTATAAAATAGAACTAAATTATTTTCGGAAATAAGGTTTGGGGACGAACTTATTTAAATTCTAATCTAGCTGGTCAGTTCTACGGCTGGTTTGATAGATTTCAATAATGGGGTAATTCTTGCTTGATGTGATTTTATTGTAAAGTCTATTAATATTTCTTATTAAGTTTGGCTATTTTTTATGGAAGGCCCCCCCGATCTTTTGGTCAAAATTGGCTTATCAGTAAAACCGTTCCTTCTTTCCCAAAAAACAAATTCATACTAAATCTCATTAAAATCAAACTTGACATTTCCGAAACTCCTAAAATATCTACAAATCATGATATTAGAATCAATTTATGCGAACTACTCTTAATGCTTAGCTATTTATAGTCTATATGTAAAATTTTAACTCATTGCTATGGTAACAACTCGAGATTTCTCGAAAAGTCTGGTGTTTTTGTATGGGAACCTTCGATCCTGGCAACGTTTGATTTGGCTCATCGACAATTTTACAGAAGAAATTCTATTGTTTTTTTCTGAAGAATTTATAACTTTTCTTCTATAGTATTGAAACTAAAGAGAAGCTGTCAAGAGAATAATAATTCAAAGGTAGACTAAAGGAAGATTAAAGGAACTGAAGGATAGGGTAGTTACAAAATAATGAAAAATTATATTATCACAATTTAGGAAAATTTATGTAAATTTATGCTAAAACCCAGTGATTTTCTAATTATAAAAATTTTAATTAATTCAAAACCAAAGTAAAACCTAGTTGTTATTTACAGCAACCATATGGAAACTCAAATTTCAATATATGAAATTTACGCAAAACCCAAATACCAATAATTCCATCAAAATAAATGGAATAAACTCGTAATTACAGTGGCTTAGGTATTAATTGACAAGATATACCATTATCAGTGAAATTATTAAATACCGTGGAATCAAACTTAAAACATGTAAGGCAGAGGTTATACAACATTCGCTAGATATTCGTATATTTACGACTTAATTTAATATAAGTAAAATATTAACATTTTTCTCCTTAATATCCCCCTAAATTTTCCCATTTATCCATTATCCCAATCCTAATTCCTAAAGTTTTTTTCTGTGGTTTCCTATCCTGAAAACCAAACTGTGTATTTGTATTTAAAACCCTGTCCTAAAGGTGGGCTTTAAAAGGGATTGGTTTTTGTGTGTTAAAGTCACACAATAGCCAAAGGAGCTGCTTACTGTTTTAATGGACAGTTTTTAAAAAAGAAAGTGTAAAAAAGTTCTCAAGCATTGAGTCTTTGCTGTTAGATCTTAACATGATTACTTCATTCCTTCAATTCAGTTAAAACAGCCTATGAAAACGCGAATCCTGTGATAAACTATATTTATTTATGTTTCTCAGATTATTGTTTAAAATATTCCTCCACTGCTTAATGTGATTTAATAATGAAGCACCACCTGGATTTAAATTACCAGTTCATCATAAAACTTTTTTTATTCAATGTTTTTTAAAAGTCAACTGGAACAAAAAAAAACATATCATTTACGTTGTTTATATTTTTAAGTTTTTTTTTCTTTATTTATTGTTGTGTTGCACAATGCAACAAAATGCAACAAAAAACGGAAGAGATTTGTTATATCTTTCAACTACTTATATTTTGTGTCTTTACGTGCATATCAAGCGTTGCATTACTATCACGAAAAGTAGTGAAAAATTTTGAAGAATTTTTGTCAACTTAAAAAGTCGACATTATATAGAAATAAGCATATATATATATATATATTATTATTATATAATAAGTGGAGCAAAAAAACAAAAAAAAAATTAGGAAAGAATATTATGCGTAAGTGAGAAGACAAGACTTCTTGAAAAGTTTCAATTCATTCAGGGTTTTTTTTCTGATTTTCTATTTTTTTTTTTTTTTTTTTTTTTGTAATTTAGAAGAAAGTTTTGAAGAAGAAAGAATCATCTTGTTAAATTTAGAACTTTAAAAAAATTCATTCTATGAGCCAGAGCTATACTGTAATTTTGCTCAAAAAATTAGTAATAACTAATGTGCAGTATTGGAAAAAAAAGGACATTTGAAAGTATCCTTGTTATTTTAGTCTATTTTATAAAAACCGTTATATCTAGCGATCTGTTCGGTATATATATATTCAATTAATGCTATTATTAAGATAACGTCTGGAGAATATTTTAACGTTTATTTGATGACGAAAGGTGCTGGCGTTTTGGAGATACTGTAGTTCAAAATTGAATCGAGGATAATATGCGCCATTAAACCTATATATTTTTTGGAATCTGGCAATACCAGCTATCTCTTTGATATAGTCATTTGGTCCTATTTGGTCAGAAAAGCCCAAAAAAATATTCAGATTTTGATTATTTTAAATTTTTAAACAAATAGTGGTACAAATAGAGGTATCCTCTTTAAGTGCCAAGTCAGTCAGTGACTGTTTTGATTTTATTACACGCAGTTTTCTCTACAGTCAAAGCGACAATAATCTTGAACCCAAAGCTGGACTTTGAATCCATAGCTCAAAAACCCAAGCATAAGAAAAACGATTCAACAAACAATAATTGCACAGATCATCTTCCAATAAATGTTCAACTATGAAGTACTAAAAGACTTCTCCGAACATTGCATTATAGTGTAGAAGTACATATCAATATTCGACAAATTAACATATGAAAGCCAGGGAGCATTATGGAGATTGCAATCCATATGAAGCAATTCACCGAACTCAAATCACTAAAATTAGAATATTTGTTGTAAAATCTAGCATACTATATAATGGACCATATATTACAGCTATTTGTCAACAATTGTCTAATATTATTATGAGAAGTATGATGGAAAGGTATAACTAGCAACAATGTTCTGTAGAAGACAACATAAAATGACCAATCACAGAACAAATCAGGCAACGATAGTTTTGATGCATAGGGCACACAGAAAATGACTCTAGAATAGACCAAGCTATCGAAACTAGTTAAGAAACACCTGTCCCTGAATTCCCTTCATTGAATAGACACCCTGAGGATGTGCCAGAATAATATCCTTGAACTGAGCTCGTTGTAGTTGACTAGTGTAGGTTCTATGCTCCTTAATATAGTTAAGATAAAACAAAAGTATCTCTAAGGTTCTTGTGCAAATGTGAGCATTTTCCGTCTCCAAGAACTCCTTCATTCACTATATTTTACCTTTAACTGTATGCTTACTGTAACAATAATATCTAACTAATATTATATAGTAGAAAAATATATTTTATATTTGTTTTTTTTTTTCAAAATTCTTTTGAAAAATTCATAACATTTTCGAAATTTTTTTTCAGTTTTTGTTTTTTTAACTTGTTTTGCAAAACTATGAATTTCTTTAAGCAAGTTTATTTTTCAAAATGAAAATTTTATATTTGAAATTATTCATTTTAAATTTATATTAAACAAAAAAAAACTAATATAAAATTCTTTAAAACTTTTATATTTTTAAATAAATTTTGAATTATCTTGACTTAAAAAAGCTGTTCTCATTTTAAAAAATTTTTTATGGTAGTATAGATAGAAATTTAATTCTTGCCTCGATTCGGTTCTAGAAGGCTAGAAAGCCTTGTTGATACCATCGAAATTGATAGACCAAATCACGCACAATCAAAATACGGTAAAAATTTATTGAAAGATGTTCATTTTTTATAATCTGTAGAAAGTCAAGCAACTCTGAAAGGTACAGGTTTATTATAACTGATTAAAAGTGTTTCGTCTTGAGCACTACTAGACTTATAGTTGGGTATTATACTGCGTTTCCAAGATCGAGTATTGTAATTGATTACAAATATTTTTAACAAATCTATATTAAATTGTAAAAATACTTGCAATGATTATGATTGCTTAGTATTTTTTGGTATTTAATTATTTTAAATTAATTAATAATCAAAAATAATTACAAAAGGAATTAAATTTTAAAAATAATTACAAAAGTAATTAAATTTTAAAAATAATTACAAAAGTAATTAAATTTCAAAAATAATTACAAAAGTAATTAAAATCTTAAATGTAATTACTTTCTAGGAATTATAAAGTAATTACTTAATTCTTTTTGCTGGTAATTGAATTTTCAACGTTTCATTACAAAAAAAAAATTTTGTGGTAATTATAAAGTAATGATTAACTAGGAATGGTACTTAATAAAGTATTTAAGTACCTTTTTAATCATTATTTTACAGATCTATTATAAAGTATTTTGATCCCAGGTTAAACTAAACTTCATTAATTTAATTTAAAATATTATTATTAGTTAAAGTCATTATCTGTTCACAATTTTAAATAAGTTATTCAAGGTCTAACTCATTTAGAATTCTTTCCTTATTTACCCAGAGTCTTGTTAATAAAAAAAAACTTTTAGAATGATTAATTTTATATAGGTACATGTATTTATTTCACTTGTCACTCAATTCCATTTTTATTTTTTCAACAAAATTTTATATTCAACTAAGTAATTATATATTTTATTAAATGGAATTTTACACAGTAATAAACATATCAATTTCAATAAATTTTTTTATTATTCACATAAATTAACATTATTAAATAAATTTTTAAAAAATAAATACCAATATGTAAAAATTTTATTATTTTTCTCTCTGTAAATTTAAAAAAAAAATTCAAATTTTATCTAAAAAAAACAAAATTTGATATCAACATATTTATATTATGTACATAATATTACAAATATATTAACATTACAAAACGAATTCCATATTAGAATAAAACGAGGAAGAGTGTGGTAGAGTAGACTGTGTCAACTCTGGGATACCCGCATGACCGTAACATATACATTATATCATGCGGTTATTTGCTTTTGGCAAAATTTAAAATATTCAGCTGTATTAGGTGTAGAGTAATGCATATATAAAAGAAGGAGTTGTATGGCAGCTACTCGAACCCTTTGCAGTAGACCAACCAAATTTTGCAGTAACTTTGGCCATTACACTAAACTATTTTTGGCAAAATTTCAGACACCCACCTTCATTTGCTGTAGTGTAATCCTCATATAAAAGAAGGAGTTGTATGGCAGCTACTCGAACCCTCAGCAGTAGACCAACCAAACTTTGCAGTAACTTTGGCCATTACACTAAACTATTTTTTGGAAAATTTCAGACACCCAGCTTCATCAGGTGTAGTGTAAAGCTCATATAAAAGAAGGAGTTGTATGGCAGCTACTCGAACCCTCTGTAGTAGACCAACCAAATTTTGCAGAAACTTTGGCCATAAAACTAAACTACTTTTGGCAAAATTTCAGACACGCAGCTGCAATAGGTACAGAGAAATACTCATATATAAAAAGAAGTTGTATGGCAGCTACCCGAACCCATGGACCAAAATGGCTGGATTTAAATAGCGATTCTGGTTTGTGCATAAAAACGAATTTGTGAAAATTTCATAATCCTAGCTCCTTTATTTTTTGAGTTATAGTGATGACGGACGGACGAACGGACATACATCGCTAAACCGATTTATTTTTCGATTCTGATCCGATCCATATACTTGAGTCTATATCTACCCCCCCTCCTTCTCTGCGTCACAAACGTAATAGCAAATTTATTATACCCTTTGACTATATAGTCATACGGGTATAAAAACGAAAAAAAAAAAATAAAAAAAGTTTAAAATTGACATTTTTTTTTACAGCGACCTTCACCTGTCAATTTCAACCTGTGCTACCATTGAACATTCAATTTGGTTATTTTTTTTCCTAATACATAATGTAAAAAAAATTGTATTTTTTTATACTCTTTCTCTATCTTGTTATACCCTACACCTATAGAATAGGTAAAGGGGTATATTAACTTTGGTATGGTGTTTGTAACCACCTAAAGGAAGCGAGCTAGATATGGAAAAGTATATATATTTGTGATCAGCGTGACCGCCTTAGTCGATATAGCCATGTCCGTCCGTCCGTCCGTAGGCACGATAACTCAAAAAATAATGGAGCTATCTTGATGAAATTTTAACTGTAGGTTACTAGGACTGAAAGTACGGCGGGGATTGCATATGGGCGAAATCGGCCCATGGGTTCAGATTCTGGACCTTTTAATCGGTTTCAGGGCTAACTAACAAATATAAAAAATCACGATAACTCAACAACTAATGACGCTATCTTCATCAAATTTGTGCTGTAGGTTACTAGTAATGAAAATACTTCGGGAATTGCGTAAGGTCGGGATTGGACCATGGGTTCGGAACCTAGAACTTTTTGATCGAATTTAGGCCAAACGAACATAATTCCGAAACCAATGAAGATAGAACCTCCAAATTTAGTATCAGGGTGTCCCTTCCTATTTCCTAAGTGTCTTGTGAATTTGGGTCCCATTGGAGTACTGGGTCGGGGACCAGCCACACATTTCCGAAGACCTTAAAGCATATCTTTAAAATTAATAAAGGTAACAACTTGAAAAAATGTAGAAGCTTCCAATTTGCCACAAGGGTGTTCTTTACTATCTCTTGCGTGTTCCCCTAATTTGGGATTAATTGGAGTGGTGGTTCTGTACCCCTCTCAGACCTCCCAAGTTTTAAAAGCTTATAATCGAAATTACTAAAAATAGTTACTTAAAATTAGGATAG
This sequence comes from Dolichopus griseipennis, assembly GCA_963082915.1. NCBI lineage: Eukaryota > Metazoa > Arthropoda > Insecta > Diptera > Dolichopodidae > Dolichopus > Dolichopus griseipennis. The sequence goes on from OY720445.1 coordinate 39,698,053, forward strand.
ACCGTTCAAATTGTGTACAAGGGTTAACTAGTACTATAAGTACAGCGCGGACTATATAAGGGCGAAATCAGCCCAACGGTTCGGATTCCGGACCTTTTAATCGATGTCAGGGCTAAGGAACATATCTAAAAAAACACGATAACTCAACAACTAATGAGGCTATCTTCATGAAATTTGTGCTGTAGGTTATTGGCAGCGAAACTACGGCGGTGATTACGTACGGTGAGGATTGGACAATGGGTTCGGAACTTAGAACTTTTTGATCGAATTTAGGCCAAACGGGCATAATTCCGAAACCAATGAAGATAGAGCCTCCAAATTTGGTATCAGGGTGTCCCTTCCTATTTCGTAAGTGTCTTTGAAATTTGGGCCCCATTGGAGTAGTGGATCGGGGACCAGCCACTCAGTTCTTAGGCCCTTAAAGCATATTTTCGAAATTAATAAAGATAGTTACTTGAAACAAATGTAGAAGCTTCCAATTTGCCACAAGGGTGTTCTTTACTATTTCTTGCGTGCCCCCCTAATTTGGGATCAATTGGAGTGGTGGTTCAGAACCTCTCTTAGACCCCCCAATGTGTAAAAGCTTATCATCGAAATTAATAAAACTAGTAACTTAAAATTACGATAGAGCGTTCCAATTGTGTACAAGGGTTAACTAGTATTGAAAGTATGACGGGACTGCATATGGGCGAAATCGTACCATAATTTCGGGTCCTGGAACCCTTGAAAAGTTCAAGGACTAACAAACATATATCTTAAAAACACCATAACTCAAAAAATAATGCCGGTATTTAGATGAAATTTAACAGTAGGTTACTAGTAATGAAAGTACCATGGGAATTGGTTGTGGTCGAGTGTAATTTCGAAGCCAAAGAATATATTTCCTATGTCCTATGTGTCTCCGAAATCTAGACTTAATTGTAGTGGTTCAGCTATGTTCAAAGGTACTTGCTGCATTTATGTAAAATTTATTTTTATATTTAAATGAATTATATGAAAAGGTGTAAATTTTTAATTGTATTTTAGAAATACATTTATTGCATATTTTGCGTTTATAAGTTTTTCTATTAGGTATATAAACTAACCATTTAAAATAATTGCAATTTTTAAAAATTTGGATTATTAAATATGTTATGCTTTGATTATCTTTTTATCACAAAATTTAATAATTAGAATTTTTTCATTTTGTAATGGAATTGGAATAAATATATTTTCATTTATTTCAAGTTTGTTTGTTTTTTAATATTTTTAAATAGATAAATTAGTAAGAATTTGTAGTATTTTTTAATAGATAGGGTAATTAGAAAATGTTTTTAGTATTATACAGTTAATTTGGTTAGCTATGTCTTACGATCAAATTAATAACAGCTTCTATGGTGTTAAAATGACTTATGGATATGTCCTTAAATTTGAACCAAATAGGTGTAGGGTATTTCTAAGTCGGTAGCACCGACTGACTGTTTCTTTACTTGTTTTTATATTTTATTTAATATAAACATTTTTATAAACTTAATGAAATGAGACAAATATATATACATTCAAATATTCCCATGATAAGTTCTTTAAAAGAAAACAAGATGGCGTTAAACTTTATTTAATAAAGAAATAAAGTCTAGGTGTAGTATAGAAATAAGGTCTTACAGTCTAGTTAGTAAAGCACAACCAAGCGTTATATTATCAAATAGCGTCGAAATGGCAATAGTTAGAATTGTAATCGAAATTCTGATCTCGACTTAAAATCAGACCTGTATATTTCAAGTACCAGTACAATTACCTATACCATTACAAGGTACTTATTATCATGTAACATGTATTTCATAGATTTTAATACTTACAAAAATTTAAGTACAAGTAAAAGAATCAACTATATATACATTAATTCCTAGAAAATAATTATATTTTGAGTTAAATTACATTTGTAATTATTTTTTGATACTTACGTATTTTCAAGTAATTCGATATCAAGAATTCAGTTAATTTTCAAGTATTCAAGTACGTTGCAAATATTTTCATTCATTATGATTTATTTACTTGTACTTAAATTTTCTAAGTATCGAAATCCGAGTAAAAATGGTACTTGACTAAGTAATAAGTAACAGGTAAGAGTACTAGCAACTATACTTTATTACTATTTTATTTTACTCAGTATTAGCCCGGTAAGCTTAAAATGCCAGAAAAAAATACATTATCATAGCATGAAAATTGCAAAAGTTATAATTATTATCGAAACCCTGACCTCGATTTGAGTTTCACAGCTTATTAAGGGTTAGCATGACTTAGAATGCCCTATATTGAAAGAACTAAATTGGCAACAAATTAAATTTTCGTGATTTTGATCCTGAGCCAGTTTTATTTTACTTTAAAAAATTAATTGCCAAGAACTCTTCTATTCGGAAATTTGTTAAGTTTTTTTTTTTTTTTTTTAGTGTTTTATTTTTCTATTCATTATGTTATTTTTTACAATTCAAAAACAAAAACTTAAAAAGAATTCTTATATGCTAAAATTTAATTTGTACATGGCTGACCAATATGTCAGCTCTCACAATTTATTAGAACCATATTAATATATTTCTCTTTTGGTGTTTTAATATTGATATTTTATTTTCAACATAATTTAATTTTAGTTTTAATTTAATCTTAATGTAATTGAATTTATTGGAAAAATTTTTTAAATAAAAACCAATTTTTTTTATTTTTGTGTTTTATAAAATCTTAAAACTAAACTAACCTACTACTTATACCTATACCTAAACCTACAATAACCTACGTTACATCTAAATTTTTCCAAAAGTATGGTTTTTTAATTTCTAATTTATTTTTTGCAGGAATATACATATCATATTTAAACAACTCATTGTCATTAATATTTATTATATTTAAATTTAAAGGTATTAAATAATTTGTTAAGTCATACCCAATGTTTTTAATGCTTCTAAAACTGAAAGAAACCGAAGTAGAATACGCATTTAAAAGATGCCTTAATATAACTTAGAGGAAACTTTTAAAAGCTTATTGAACTTTAGTTAGAAAATATAATCTTTTGTTACCCAATTTTTCAAATTTTAGTTGGTGCCAATTTAAATTGTTATGAGTAAGATCCTTGAATTACTTTCTTAAACTAGAAATAAAATGACTTAAAATTAATTCAAGTGTTTGATAAATAACAAATGGCCCTTATTGCATTTAGAATGTATTTGAAAACATTCACACATATATTTAAAAATAAATCCAAAATAAGTAAATATTTAACTGGGTCTGAATATTAGCAGGTAGGCGATTATTAAATATGTTAAATTCAAAAAAACATTAAGTAAAATATTAAAATAAACGGAATTACTATGAATGAAATATAATAACGCTATATATGTATATAACAGGAAATTATTTTTCATTAATCTGACAAGATCATAAGATAAAAAGTAAACAATTCCCAGATTGATTTTATGCATGAAACTGAAAATAGCATTAAAGCAGAGATTTTTTATAATATATAAATATGTGTGGGAGGAATATTTTTGTACTATATATTGGAATATTTAATTTCTATATATAAATATGCATATAGCATATTCCATTCTATAAAAAAGAGCGACATTATCTAATGGGAAATTAAATCCATAGGAAAAAATAAAGTAGGTGGTTTGTACAACTAGTCGTAGTGATACTTAAATTCATCTCTATTATTTTTAAACTTCATTTAATTTTTTATTCAAAAGTGTATTGAATTAGTTACACCTAACCTGTGCTTCTGGAGATGCCTAAACTGGAATATTTCATTGGGAATAACGTCTCGTTGGCATTGCATCACAATATCCTTGTTGTTTTTCTAGTTATGACTAACTAAAATTGGACGAAATCAAAGATTGTGGTTTGCAAGTACCACTAACAGTAAAATAGCGGTATTAATACTGGGAAAAAATACTCTGTAAAATTGAGATACTAAAGAGTACTGGTACTGGAAAAATATAAATCCTGTATCTTTTTACTGAAAATATTAGAAAATTATTCAAAAAGTAATTGTTTTCTAATTCAAATTGTAAATAGTAAATAAGTACTTAAATAAGTACTGGTTGATACCGGTAACTACTGGATAGTTCTGAAGTAATACTGGAGCGCAAGAACTGAACATGACATTCAAATAGAAATTTTAGTATAGGGCCAATTAGAGCATTTTTTCCCTTTTACTTGTATCTTTTTTAAGTACAGTAGTACTTGAATTTTACTGATTACATTTCAAGTATTTAGACTAGTACTTATATCTTTATTTAAGTACTGAAAAATTTAAAAATCAACAGCTCTGTACAAAATACACTACAATATAGGATTGAGTTCTAGTCATTAGCCAACTAAAAAAAAATACTGCAGAAAATAAGTATGAAAACAAATATTAGTAAGAATTGAAGAGATGGATTGAAAATCAAGACATCCTCTTTTCCAGAATATTAAAATATTTCAATATTCAAGATTCTGTATTAGATTGGAATGGTTAGATTAAAATGGAATTATTCCAGATAAATGGATTGGATTGTTTGAATTTAAAAACATAACTTCATTTGGAAATAATTTTTTATATAAGGAACCAGCACTGGATCATAATACCCAACCCTTGTTTTGATTCCTTGAGAACTTATGACGCATCACCTTTTGTCTAAGCGCCTAATCCCTTTTTAAAAAAAATTAATTTGACCGCCTAAGATTTTTTCTCTAAAACAATTGTTAGCTTTTTGTATATCAAACACCCCCAGTATAATTCGACACATAAAACTCAGCTTTTAGCCAATTTTTTATAGAATTAAACTTTAGACTTCTAATTTTATTACATGTCAACTTAATTGAAAATATTTTATTATTTTATTTGATATATAAATAATAATATATTGTATATATCAATAATAATATAAACATTTTACAGGGTGTCCGGGTCTCAAGTACGCGCACTACACTCAGTGATTGGGGGCATTAAAACAAACAAAAAATTGTACTGGAGGGGGGGATCTATTGTGGACACTTTTCGAGATATGAGGGATTAAAGATTTAAGGAGACTTTTCATAAAAAAATCAATAACTTTTAAACAGCTTACTGTAGAGAGATAAAAAAATATCCATTTTGTAGAGTAAATTGCCAGCTTTAATTTTCGTGTACTAATTCAAATGATTTAAAGGTTCAAAATGATTTAAAATTTCTTATAAAATATTAATGAAAAAATAAATAGATAAAAAGAAAATTTCATAATTTTTCTGTTTGAATCGATTGAAAATAACACATTTTTCTATTCTTCATATCAAAAATGGTTAGAGATAGAGAAAAAGTTATTATGTACTAATTATAGGGCTTTAAAAGCTGTCTTGAAATATGCTATAAAAAGTACCCCAAATACAGTGTGCTTCAAAAGAAAATAGAGTTTGAAGCATATTTTTTTCATTTTAAATCATTTTGAACCTTCATAACTTTGTAAATGTTGGGTATATGGGGATTATTACACACAAAAATAAAAGCTGACAATTTACTCTACAAAAAGGATTTTTTTTTATCTCTCTACAGGAAGTTGTTCAAAAGTTATTGATTTTTTTATGAAAAGTTTCCTAAAAATCTTTAATCAGTCATATCTCGAAAAGGGTCCACAACAGACCCCTCCCCCCCACAAGTACAATTTTTTGTTTGTTTTAAAGCCTCCAATCACTGAGTGTATTGCGCGTACTTGAGTCCCGGACACCCTGTATATAATACACATATCTTATATATAAACATTTGTTTATTTTTCATTTTTTTAACTTATTTTCTTTTTTTATTTTTTTTTTTTATATATGTTTTTTCTTTCAATTTATTATCTATCTCTTATATTTTATTCTATTTTAAATTTTACATGTAAATATTTGCTATGCAAATTTAACATGCAAATTTATCAATCAAATTTAACTCATAAATTATCATTTGAAGTGAAAAGATGGTTTTAAAAACAACCAACACATAAAGAAAAGAAAGAGAAAGAAAATGAAAAAAAAAGGTTTTTCATTTTTTTTTTGTGTTCTCGTTTTTCTTACCTCCTGTATGTTGTTTTTGTTTTTTTTCTTGTTCTTGGTTAAAATAACACATGTCTATTCAACTAGTAGAATTCAATAAAGAAAATAAAAAAGAAAAAAAATATAAAAAAAAAGAAAGAAAGAAATGTAGAAAGAAAAGAGAAAGAAAAGAAAATATATCTGCATGAACTTTTAAAATGTAAAAGAAAATAATATGATAAAGAGATATACTTATAAAGATATAAATATATATATGTTTTAAAATCTGTAACAATCTTTATAAGTCCATCACTATCATTTTCATATCTTTCATTTTTAACACAACAATAATACCGTTATGGTGATGTTGGTGGTATTATTTGAAAAAAAACATGAACACGATATATGTGTACTATATATCTGCATAACAAATATTTGATATGGTATAGTAAATAGAATTAAGAAATAAAATATATTATATTTATAAGAATAATTGATTTTGTCTATTATAGGATTTAATTTATTTATTTATTTATAAACAGTCCACAGCCATATACAATGTGATAAGGGAGTGATTAAACCTTTCTTTTTATGGTGTGGCAGGTATATATTTTTTTTATTATGATATAAACTGTTATTAATATAAATTATTAATTATATTTCTTTATTAGATACATTTCGACCATCAGAGTTTGAACGCCAGACCCTTCGATAGAAAGGCTGAATCTTCCTTCGACATCCTAACAACTACGCCACTGATCGGATACTATAGGATATTTTTCTGATTAAACCCGAGCATACATATATGGATCGGGTACATTAAAATTACTCCTCCGTTTGTAACGCATTGATCTAGACGAGCTAGATATAGTGTCAAGGGTACGTATCGGATCAGCATCGAAAAGTAAATCGATCTAGCTATGTGAGTCCGTCCGTCCATTCGTTTGTCAGCACGATAACTCAAAAACTAAAAGGGCTAGAGTTATGAAATTCACACAAAGTCATTTTTAGACACTTTCGAGGTTCCGTATTGTTTTTGGTTAAAATCGGACCAAGGCTTCGGGAGGCTGCCATACAGCTTCCTTGCACCAATATGAATTTCTTCAAAACTAATTATATTACGAAGATGAAAATTACACACGGTTAGTTATATAATGAAGTTTCAAAATGTTACGGCTTCATTTTCAGGCTATACAAAGTTGTCAATTCGATAATTTTGAATCTAATAAAGTTACGAGGTTAAAATTAAAAATGGGCAGGTAAGGAATTAGGGCAAGTTACTTACCAAAGTTGGACATCACTCGGAACAACTTTTAGGGGAGACACATTAAATTCACTGAAACTAAGATTGTTTTTTTTTTTATCTTAGTCGGCAATCTAAAGTAAAACTATTGGTGTCTTTAACGGAGCCTGTAAATATGCAATTTGGAAATTTTAACTTAACTAAGATATTAAAATTTCTAAGCACTTCTGGAGGGCGGTGATTAAGTACCTTACTTTACTTATCTTTTACTTACTTATCAACCGAGGAGGGTGCGGGTTCAATTTCTATAATCACCCTTACAGTTTCTCTACGTAATGTTTTATAAGAATTTCTCCTTATGATCAAATAAAATAATATAAAAAATAGTATTGGTATAATCTAATAATACTAAATAGCATCCGGACATATAATGATCTCGAGTAATAGCATTATCATTTATGATATGTAATATTAAATAAATTACGAAATTCCTACTGGAAGCATTCGCTAATAAAAATTTATGATTTGATTCGTGCAGTTTAGAAGCATACACCTCTCTTACCATGTCCCTGTAATGTCATTTTATTATATAGCCTGTTTTAACTATAACCCCATTTAACTGTAAATAGTGAAATGATATTTTAACTTGAAGTACAGACAAATGCAAAACAGTCTATTGCAATAGTAGCTCGTGCAGTTTTTATTTAAACCATTCTTCTGTAAATCCTTATTACAAATGTAATATTTACGAGATCTTAAATATTATTCAGAAATAACAATAAACAATAATATGTACCTAATATAATTAATGTTTAACTTGAAATTCTCAGCTTTCAAAAATGTTTCCTTGTTGATGGATTGTTATAATAAAAATATTTCCCTTAAAATCTCAATCAGATGTTTTTTTTTTTGGCAAATTTCAAAAAAAATATCTTTGTCATTTCTAATTATACGAATCATCACATCCATCCAAAGTAAACAAAATGTAATTTAAAAATTTCAACACTCTAAATAAATATAAATGTTTATAAACATAATTCTGTTTAAAAAAAAACTATGTCAGAAATATTGAAGAAAAGGTGATCCCAGAATAGCACCATGCTTCTTTAAAGCTCCATTACATATAAAAAAAAAATACAAAGAAAATACACAATCATTTAATGAAAATGACAATAAAATTCTCTAAACGAAAAAAACGAAATATTTCATGTGCTATCAGACATAAAAGTGTCTGGGGAGTTTAAAAAAATACACCATGTTTTTATATTTTATTTTTTTTTTACAAAATTTTACGAATTACGAAACAAAATAAAAAAAAAAATTAAAAAACGGAAGTATGTTTTTTCTTCTATAAAAAAAAATACACATATGTATTATATGTATATGTAATACATATACGTATATATTTATATGTCAATATCCCAAAACACACTTATCAACAGCATAATAACATTTATAATTTTATTTTGTTTTGTTCAAAATTGTAAATTTCATTTTTTTTTTCAACTCACCACTCAACTCAACACCGAGATATATCGATGAAAAAAAATTTTGTTTTTTATTTTTTTTTTATGTTTTTTTAATATTAAAAAAATTTCCGTTTAATTTTTTCCTTATTTTTCTTTTTAATAAAATGAAAAGAAAATATTTTAGCATAATAATATCAATTTCAATTTTCATATTTTTTTTTCTAAAAGAAACAGAGGTTGCTAAGCGATTTACTTCATATGCAAGCAATTTATAAATATAATATATGTACATATGATATTGCGTGGTGGATATGTTAAGTAACAAGTGTAATGGTGTGGTAGGTAAGGAGTATAAAAAAAAAAAAAAGCAAAATAAAAAATTAATTCTCAAACCACTGAAGGTGTTGAAAAGTAATATGACAAATAAAAGTGAAAGAAGATAAGGCATTGTGAATAATAAAGGTTTTTAAAGGGCATATTTCAGTAGTGAAATAAAAGGCTGTGTTGAAAATATAATTTTGAAAAATACATCTTGAAATATTTTTAAGAAAATCGGAAATAAGTAAAGATGTAATACATGCAATTGTCACATGTTTTATAAAAGGCTCAGATTCAAACCTCGGTCAGATCGATGTGAAGTTAAAAAAAAATGTGGTAAATCTCACTATATTGTTATAGTTTTATATGTTATAGTTATATATTAAACAAAATAGAATGGTACGACTAGATAAGATCAGCAATCTTTTACTGCAGTGGTCTGAGTTCGAATCTAAGTAAAAGTAAAAACAAAAGTAAAACCCCATTGGGTCCAAATTAATGAAATAACTAATTAAAAATTAATAGATTTATATGAATAATAAAAAAAAATATATACAATTAAATATATAAACAAAAATATAAGTCAATAATTTAATTTGAAAAATATAACTCACAGATACAAAATACTAATAATCTAATACACCTTCTACAAGTCTTAAGGTTTAGGGCTTGGTCATGAAGTAATTGTATGTTACATTTAATTAAGATCAGTCCTAATTATAATATTGTAATATGTCCAGTACCTCTCCCCCTTTGGCTCTAACATTTTCATAATGCGGTTGAAGGATGAACAGCTGAGCACATTAAAAAATATATATACAATATGTATAAAAATAGAATTATAATGTGAACTAATAAGTGGTGCACAAAATTTACCTAATTGTGCATTAAAAATTTTATGCAATCCCTATAGTTAAAAAATCTCCGACTTCGTCAAAATCGTGATCAGCGGCACTAAATTTAATCTAAATTATTTAGTGAATGCTTAATATATTTCTTATAGGAGTGCAAAGATGAAAAAGAAATTAACATTCATATTTAAACACGTTTCCAACTCCCAAAATTTAGTGATTCCCCATTTCTTCGTAAAGCCTTATGAAGTTTAAGGTTATTTGAAATTAAGTAAAGCATTGTTTAGCCACGATGGTAAGACCTTTAAAACTTGACTTATTTTTTGGGTATTTAGGTAAAAAATATACATTAGTTGCAAGATATATCTATTTACAAAAGAATCCTCAACTTTGGGGCTTCTTTAAACGTGTGGGAATATATAAATAAGTTATTAAACATTTTTATTAAATTTATTTATTAATATGTCTTTTAATTTATTTATTTCAAACTGTATTAAAATATTGTACTGTATTAAATATTGTAGACGGACGAGCTGACAGATAGAATGTTAATTATAGATTAAAATTAAAAACAAAAAACAAATTTACTGTTAGACAAAAAATGAAGCAAATAAATAGGTTTTTTTTGTTTGAATCAATAAAAATTTGAAATGAAATTTGTTTTTTCTTTTTGTTAGTATTATTTTTATTCCTCTGTATTTTGTTCAATCCATCAGATAAATATGGAAGTTCAAAGGGTTTTATAATTTAAATTTTTTTTTTCTTTGTTTTTGATAGATGGAATCAAATTTTTTTTTGAAAAATAAGTTTTAATTTTTTTTTTTTTGGTTTAAAATAGCACAACAGAAATGGATATGTGTATATTTATGTGCAAAGAGTTTGTTCTTTTAGTTTATATTATTTCTAATAGGATCAGTTTTACATAAGCGTCTAATGATAAAACTTTATAGGGATGGTGCGATTGTGTCTTGGATATTATTTCTATCAAGGTTAACAAAAAAACGTAGAAGTAAATCCATAATGGATTGTTTAAGCTTTTCTTCTTGAATAATATGGTTTGCATTCTAAAGATTCATAATTGTTTCCCCCGCTTTCCTCCCTTCCATGGTTCAAAAACTAATCTGTAAAGCCTTTCTTTATATTGAGAAAATTTTCATATCGTCCTCGTCCCCAAACGAGTTAACCGAACTTATTTTCGAAAGTTTTTTGGACCCCGCCAGGCCGAAATGGGTTAATATATTTAAACGAACTTTACAAAATTCACTTAACTAAGTTGTGCAAAATTTCAAATCAAGCGGTAAAATAATTTCAGCTCGACATCAAAAATATTTTAAAAAACTTAATAGCGTTCTCCGGCCCAAACGGGTTGATTAAGTTCAACAAAAATTTGTTTCAGTCTCTCTTTTGGACTGCAAAATCGTCCTGTAAAATTGGACACAAACCGGTAACAAAAAAATTTTTTTAGAAGCCCGCCCTTTTCAACAAACGAATAAATGGCATTGAAATCTTTTATTTCTCTTATGTGTAAGAACATAATTTTGCATTAAAATAACATTGTCTGAGTCTATAAAATATCATTCAATCTTTTCTGTAGGTATTTAAATTATTAAATGACTTTAGAATTGACATTCTAAAAAAAAATTTTGTTTTTTAACACTGCATCACTATTAAAAGAATTTTTATAAGAGGTTCTATTAAGAGGCATATTTTTCAACATCGAAAGACATTGTTTTGCTTGTTAACTATTTTGTAGTCCGTTTTTTCTGTTTTAGATTTAATGTACTTTTGAATAAATAGACAGTGAAAACAAGTAGTCGGTACAGTTGCTACAATTAAAAGGTGTCTCATTACAATCTTAAGTTTTAAGTATTTTGTGCAGATTTCTACCTTAGTCCATTCCTCATCTTTCTGGTTGAATCTTAGGCAAATAAAACATTGCAAGAGTGAGACGTGTTCCTTGACATAATATGATTCTCAGTCTTCTCAGATGTCACATATTTTTATATAGAACTCTTGAAAAAAGAAAATCAATTTGTATCCATTTTAAAAATCCCTTCAAACAGAATCTTGCAAATATATGTACAACACATATATATTAGAATATAAATATTCTGAAAAATCTCTTAATAAAATCAAATACCGCAATACAAAATGTTAGTAAATTATAAAATCTGGGAAATGAATTACAAGAGCATATGAGAAAACCTTCTATTAATAATACTATCAGTCTGTTAATATACAGCCAAATGATAATACTGTCACTTTGTATGAAATGCAGTAAATTGCAATGCAGACACTCAGATCTACCGTTTTTCAAGTACAAGTATGAATGAAGTACCAGTACTGGTACTGGGAAAAATATTCAGTAAAGTTTAAGTACTGTTACTATTCAGTAAACTATACCGAATACCGAATAGTACTGATGGAGTACTTAGTAAATATACTGGTTTCTACTGGTAAGTATTGATAGTACTACTAAGTACTGATATAGTAATCGTAGCTTTCAGTATAAGTATTGTTACTGGTATTTGTATTTTTTCAGTAAAATGTTTTTATTTTTTACTAAACCTTTTTCTAGTAATACTATCCTGAATATTGGTATGGTAGTACAAGTAGTACTGATTAAGTACTGGTTGGTACAGGTAAGTACTGATAGTGCTGGTGAGAACTGGTACTGGTACTTTACCAGATCTGAATACAGACATATAATACACTCTCTTAAATCAGCTTCACTCTCATTCATTTAGACTTGGAATAAAAACCGATTTTAGGGACGCCCTTTTCTATTAATAAAAAGAAAAACAAAATTTACATTTCAACGTAAAAAGTCTAAGTAATTGCATAAGCGTATTAAACTTAAATACTTTATATTTTGATGACAAATATTTCATAAATATCTATAAATAGAAAAAAAAAGACAAAAAGAATAGGTTTGTATTTATTTTTTTTAAATTTTTTTTTTTTAAATTACTTTTTGCTTCCTTCCTTTAAGTTTGTTTCCATTTCCTATATTTTTTTTGTGCCTTTTTTTGTTGAATTTAGAATGTAACTGATAGATAAATTTGAATGATTTTTCAATTTTAAGGTTGTCAAATTCTAAAGCGGATTTATTAAAATAATTTTTCTTTTTTTTCTTTTTATATTGAAAATTCTTGCTTTTTTTGATTTTGAATCATAAATCCAAAGAAATTTATGATTAAAATTTATAATATTTAAAAATTAAATTTTTTTTTTTGGTAAAGACTTTCAATTATATTGTAAAACTTCTTTCACTGTGCCTACAGATTTTTTTCATATGTTAATCATTGTGATTTACTTATTTATATCGTATAATGGCTTCTTTGAGTAGGAGAATACAGAAAATTTTATGAATCGTTTAATATTATGAAAATATTTAAATCATTTTAAATTTGATTATGGAACTATTGGATAAGTAATGATTATTTCCAAAAGACCTTTCCAACAGTAGTTAAGTGTCAAAAGACATAATTTAAGCTATAATTGAATATACTTAAGTGGGGGCAATTGTTCTAGGACTTAAATGAAAGCTTAGAGCACGTGATAAAACGCTATATGATTTTAGATGTTATAAATTTTTACATCTTATGATGTTTACTTCAACTATATAAGATCATCTCACCTCTTGTTAAAGAATTCAAAATCTGTAATTAAAGAAGATGTTGTTAGAAACCGTTTTGGAGAGACCTGCAAAAGTCAGTAAATTATTGACTTTATTACTGTTATAAACTTACTATATATTTAATTTAAATCAATTCAATATTTCTAAACACCCTACCTCAAAATTGTTGAATTTTTTATATTATAATATTCTCAAGGGTTTCCAGGCATTGAAGACCCGTTACTTTAATGAATGCAGGTGCTAAAAGTCTTTTGGTAAAAATATCACAATTTTAAAAGGATTTTTGACTTAATGTTCAAATTGCTAATTCCAAACCATATGGCTTTAACAAATGGATCTAAGGTATCTCTAGAGATATCTAGAACACATTGAAACTTATCGGACTATATGAACCTAACATAAAGTACACGTCATCATTAACAAAAACACATATCTATAATCGAAAATGATTTTTGTGAAGTTAGTTTTAACTATAATGTGTTCCATTCCATTTAGCATAAGAAAAAATAATATATTTTAAAATGAAACCCTATCAAATAAAATTTAATGCCATTTAGAAGTTAAAGCTTAAGCAAATGAATCGAAGTCTAGAATAATAATTTCCCTAATTGTTATTTTCTTAATTGATGGACATTAAATATAAATACCCATAGTAATCCCCACAGTTCAGTTAATTTTAATTTTTAATAATCTCTTGCATTTTATTTTAATTAATTGAAATGCAATCATCGGATTAACACTTTACAGAATCAAACGATTGAATGTAAAACAAAACCAAATATTTTTATATTGGGACATTGAAAACAATTTTAAAAAGTACAATAAAACTTTGTTTCTTTGTTCACGTGTTCAATCTTTCGAAAAAAATTTTTTTTTTAATTAATTAAGAAAAATGCAAAATATCAATTTGATTTCAATAGAATTTTGTCTAAAAGACGTCAAGAACTAATTCACTGTATTTTTTTTTTTAAATTTCGTCTTATACATTTTTAAATTTTAATTAAATTAAAATTCTAGAATTTTTTTTTTTTATTTTTCAAATTTGTTAAATGAAGAAAAACAAAAGAACTTTAAAATCACATCTTATTAAATTAAATTAAATTGAATTAAATTGAATTAAAATAAGTTCAATGTACAATAGAACAGAACTAAATTTAAAGGGCTGAAAAATAGAAGTCACATTACAATTTGCTTCTTGTTTCATTTTAAAAATATTTTAACTCTTAAAAACAATAGAAAATAACTGAATTTTATAGTAAAATAATAAAAACAAGCTAAAATATAAAATTGTATATATTTAATACAAAAAAAAAAAAAAAATGTCTCTTTAGTCTTAAAAAAAACAAAACATTATTTTGATATGAAATTCAATTTCAAAAGTTAAATCTCATCTCTTTTTGATGATGTTCCTTCGTTATATGCAATATTCTTCAAATATTTTAAAAATAAAATGGGCCAACTGAAAAAACAGTTGATTTTAAGGAAAACTGAAATTTCTTAAAGAGAAAATTGTACTAAATTTGTTTATGAAAACTAAAAGCAACAAATGTCCTAGAGTTATATTCGGTATTTTCGAGTCTAGCATTGTTACCAATGCAAGCATCTGCATATTGACCGCTAAGGAATCTATTATTGTACGCTCAGAATACATTTCCACAAGCCAAAGGGATAACATTGTCAGTGGTATACTTTTAAAGATCGAGGGTGTTAAGTGTGAGCAGCTTATCCTGCTTATGAGGCGAAAGAAAAGGCAAAATGAATTTCTATAAATTCAGAATGTATAATGGTATAAAGTGTATTTAAACCTAAACCGAAATTCAAGTGTTTCGTATATATCCTAAATCTTTTATATTTGAAAAAAATCCCGTATGGAAGGTATTAAAATATTACATATTCTCAATAAAAAATAAACTTACATTTTATAAAGTTTGTATATCCAAGCCCCTAAAAGTATGCAAATTAACAATTTCAATTTGCGCCTAATATTTGAAAATTGTATTAAGAGCACTTCAAAAATATGATCAATTTAAGAGAATTATAACATTACATAGTTCATAATCTAATCATGGATACTAAGTTTCTAAAATTTCTAAAGAAGGTAAAAATATCAAAATTCTACAATATCCCCGACATAGCTTGTATCTTCTAGATGACAGATTTCTAGATTTGAGAAAAACTAGTCGAGTTTTGAACCTAAATAACAGGCTATTGAACAATATTGCCATCTGTTTGAACTGTCAATACTGTATTAAGGCTATTAATGTGACCATTACAACGTCAATGTTTGTGAAGCAGTGTTAGGTCAAGCAGTTTGCCTCAATAAGTCAAAACGTAAATTTTGCGATCGTGTGGGTGCCAGAGTATAGCAATATTAAAGGCAGCAGAAGTGCAGATAAACTCTTAAGAGGATTGGTAGTCTAATTGGTGCCGTAAGGTGTAGGAACGTATTAGATTAAAGGCAACTTAAGCACACATGCAGCCAAATTGGTAATCTTTTACAACATATGCTGCGGGAGCAAAGGATTCAATCTAATGAGAACACTCTTCCCCAAAGCCAACTTAATTTTTTGGGTAAACCATTCTTCCACAATCTAAACGTGTTTTCTAACAACTAAATCAAAGAACTAATTTCGTATCTGAACTCGTCGGGTTCGATATAAAACCCAAAAAAAAAAATGCATGTCACGTTAGTGCTGTAATATCAAAATACCGCAATGTAGTACTTATTAAGCCCATAATACAGGATATCGAAGGTCACAACCTTAAAGTCTTCTTACCTAGATAAAAATATTAACAGTTTGAGAATAAAAATTTTAGCAAGGAAATTATCTAAAAAAATATTAATATTGTACTTAGACTTTTCTAATATTCCAACACACAAAAAAAAAACAACAACATCATGTATATAAAAATAAAACTCATACATTCAAATGGAAAATTTTCTCAATTCAGTTAAAAGAAAGAAATAAAACTTTTTTTTTATATTCTTTTCAACTCTGTGTAATTCTATATTGTCACCTTAAGTAAATATCCGTTAGGAAAATTCCTTAGGAAAAATCAAATATATGCTCTGAATAGGTTAAAAAAATTTTCTCATCGTTGTTTTTATTTCTATTGTTTTTTTTTACTGAAGATTTTCTATATATATATATTTTTTAAATAAAATAAGTAAATATTTTCTTTTAGTGCATAATTTATTTTTTTTTTGAATTAATTTGAAACTCTCACAGATTCAAAAAGATTGTTCAAAGAAAAATTAAAATTCTTGAGATAAACTTTTATTGAAAAACAATTGTTTTCTTTAATTTTATATAAATAATGTTTACAACTTGTATAAGAATATTTAGTGAATAATATTATTTTAAAAATGAGAATTAATCATATCTATTATCAAAGAAAAACAGTTTTTTTTAAATAAACTAATATAAAAAAATTTCAATAAGCAATGTCAAAAGGACATATCTTGTATCTAATAGATTAAATTACAATTTATTAACTTATTAATTTTTTATATTGGATAAGAATAATATTATTTATAGATTTCTAAAAATTTAAATATTATCTTTGAAAAATTTGCATTTAATTTGAATTTTCATATTGATTTTTATAATTTACATAGAAATTTGGTGATATTTATTTGAGAAGTCATAGATTTTATTTCATTAATAGAGATACTTTAAATTTTGAGTTTTGATCATTTGTAAAATTGTTTCAATAATAATAAAAAATATTTAGATATATATAAAAAGTTGAACACTAATAATTATAATTTTATGTAAAACAAACGTCTTTAGTAGGACTTTTAAAACAATTGCTTCATATTTATCTTTTTAGTTTTATAATTAAAAGATAAATTTGATATTTCGAAGTTATGCTTGTTAAATTTTGGGAGGTGTGCGGGACGTACTCGAGCAACCACTCCAATTAATCCCTAATTTTAGGGACATAATCGAATCCGAGCAAAGCACCCTTTATCCAAATTTGAAATTTCTATTTTTTTTAAATTTCGAATATATGCTTGTTAGGCTGTGAGAGGTGTGTGGGAGAAACCCGAATCATCACTATAATTCATTCTAACTTTTGCCATCCAAGGAGAGCAGGGAGAAACATTCTTGTACACATAAATTGAAGGTAATATCATTATTGATCTCTTGTCACCGTGATATGCTCGTTTGCCCTGGTACAATCGGAACTTTCCTGAATCTCAATCGATAATCCGATTGCGTCTTTTTAAAATTTCCGAATTACTTTTGTCATATCTACACTATTTGTATAAATTTCATCAATATAACATCATTTGTTCTTAAGTTGTGTTTACGGACGGACGGACGAATATCGCTAAATGATCCAATCTAAAAATGATCCAGACTAAGAATTAAATTTTGGTTTCTTTTAGTGGCTAAAAACAACGTACCAAAAGTTAACATGCCAAAACAACGTACCAAAAGTTAACATGCCACTATACCTATTACAGGTGTAGGGTATTAATATACGACTTAAAAATTATGCTCTTAAACTTACGTAATCTTTTCTATATATCGAATTAATTTCTTAGAATATAAAAAGTGTATAAGCTATTGTATCACAAAGGTCAAGTGGACTTGACAAATCATAAGAATTATAATTAAGTGTAAGCGAAGCTAAAAACAGTGGTTAAAATTCGAACCTCTGCCCTAGATCGAAAGCCATATAAGTAAAAAAAAAATTTTATTTGCTCTTTGATTACAGTTTCTTCCACCCTATTCCAACATGTACCAATGATATAGACAGCCTTATTAGTTGAACATTTATAGCACTTAAAAAATTACCATTATATTTTTTTGTTTATTTTCCTTCTCCACTCCTTAAAGACAAGGAGTACAGGGCATTCAACAAGTTAATTTAGACTAGGCTTCATTTTCCTTAATCGTTATATTTACTAAGCCGTTTATTCCTCGCTGTAGCGTTTGTATAAAATTATGAATACACAATTGTTAATTTTGTGCGCCATCTTTTGTCCTACACAGGTGTTATTTATATATTTACATTTATTAAATCTTATCTTATATTACGATATCAATTATTACGTTATAATTATACAATTTCAAGATACTTTTTAATTAGATATGATATGACCGGGGTTCGAACCCGAAACTTTTCAAATGAAAGGCGGCCGTCTTTACCACTACACTAGTTGGTCAGATGAAACATTACATACTTAACTATAAACAACTACATTACTTTAATTCAAATAACCACGATTTTTTCAAACGACAAACTCAAAAATTTAAAGACTTAAATCAACAAAAAAATTTATATTTTATTTTAATTAAAATTTTTATTTTATATTTTAATATTAAAAAAAAAATTTCAGGTTTCTTGACTTAATAATTAACCAAAATAATAATGTTACAATAATTATTATATCTACAAGTATAATAAAATTCTACATAAGTTAAGATTTTATTAAAAAAAAAAAAATTTCCCTTATTTTTTTTTTGGATCATTTTATACAATTTTGTAATTTGAAATAATTTAAGTTTTTTTTTTTTAACCCACCCATCATTATTATTACAAAGTACTAAAATTACACGGTATTTATATAATATATACTTATATATACAAATACATGTGTTTTCTAAAAAATTCTACACTTTAATTTCTTGGATAACACTTTATTACATAATAAAATTGTTTTAAAACAAAAAAAAAAAAGAAAAATTAAACTGTCCCTACATCGAATAATGACAATATATACGTATGTAATATGTATATACTCGTATATTTTATAACATACATATGGTACCATAATTCATATCTTTTTTCATATTATACCGTTAATAATAAAACCGTATAATAACGATCATATTTATAATAAAAATGGTGGCCGTATAATATAAAAAAAAATAGCATAAAAATAAACTAAAAACCGTTATGATGATCCTAAAAATTGTAAAGCAACTTCATAATTTTTTTTTGTTGGCGGGTATAGACAATCTATTCAGGATTCACTAATACTAAAAAAAAAAACAATATTTTAATAGTATAACACAACTAATTTTTCCCTTCTTCATTAAACTGAAAATATATATATATATATATATATATATATATATATATACTTAATTATGTTATATACACATATATTTAAACATATAAAGACAACTAAAAATGTCATGTGAGAAATAAATAAAATTCTTTTCTTTTATATCCAATACATATGCACACATACATGTATACATTTTTAAAAATTTATATCCTTATAATGATTATCGTTTTAAACATCATTTTCACAACCTGAAACCTAAACTTACAGAATCATTACCTTTATTATAATGTTTTTATTTTTTTTTTTTGTATTCTACTTAACCATTGCAACTATATTCAAGTATATACCGTTAGTTTAATGACAAACTAAAAACAGAAAAAAAAAAAATAAATGAAAGACAATTTAATATGTAAGTGTATGTAATATAAATTGAAAGGACAGGTACAAAATTTATTAATTTTAGTCCTTTGACACACGAATCTGTTATAAAAACCAAATTATTTACTTATTCCATGTAAGTACGTATAATATATATTAATAATATGTATATATATATAATATATTTTATTAATTTATATACATACATATATATATATGGATGTGTAAAAAAGCAGTGGTACATTGGATTATTAGATCAATGATTTTTTTTTTAAAATACTGTCCTTTGTTTTAACATATAGGATCTCACTGATATTTGGTATTGTAATGATGTGATAGGTTCCTTGTTGGTAAAGTGGAAACGCTCTCCATTTACTTAGCTTAGCAGATTTTAAATCTAACTTGGAATCTGTTCAATAATAAATTTTTTAATATTAAGTATCTTTAAAAAACTTTTATATATTAGAGCGAATTGGGGGAAAGTCTTAATCTTCGCAATTTGCTTCTTGACTCTTTTTTGGGATTAGGTAGATGCAATTAGGTAGCGTCTTCTTTAAGGTAGGTACATGGTAGATGAATTAAATAATTTATTGGTTATAATACCACATTCTGAATTTTCAGAATTGGAGGCTATATAATAATTCCAGGCTAAATATTATAACCAATAACAGCCAGGGGAAGCATATATCAAAGAGGAAGAGTTTTCGAGAAATCATTTTTTAATTGCCATTTTAATTATAATAGAATTCTGGGAAAATCAATTGGTATATCGGACTCACATTGAAGTGGTGGCGAGTCCATTTATGCATTGCGTACCAAAACTTAGTTTATTCGCAATACCAGAGACGGAAGTGTTGAAGATACCACACATAATTCTAAGGTAAGGTAGTTGTGGTATAATCTAAGTTTTTATTCCCTGATTTCATTTCATTATAGACAGAATAAAGGAATAAACAATCTTACTGCTTCAGCTGTACAGAATTGAGGGCAAGAAAGCGGTTGTGAATGGACCAGTGTACTAAGAGGCTTCCGCCGAGTAATGATAATTAAAGAGAAAGGATTATAAATGAATGGGGATTGTTATTTTTTTAATGATGGAAAACTTTTGTAATTACACAGAAATTTAAAGTTGTTTGAGTACCATCACTGAAAATAAGCCCATAAAATTAAAAAAATAAACTTGTATCATTCCCCAATAATTCATCAACACCCAAACATAATATATAATATATATTTTTACCGTTATTATTACTTATTATCTCTAAACATATATATACTATTAACCTAAAAATTATTATAGTTTTTTTTTTAAGGACATACATATAAATAAGGACAAATAAATTAAGGAGAAAAGCCAACGACAAAAACAACAACAACATCAACAATAATAATAATGAAAACTAATACATTTGGTAGACCTCAGTCTTAAATTTTAGGTATAAGTGAACTTAACGTTCTAATTCACCTTTTCTTATACATATATACCAATATCAAAAGCATTGATATTTAATATTAGTGTATGTGTACATATTAAATATGTACATATATGTATATGTATTTAATTAAATAAAGAAATGTTACATTAATTTATTTGTATATAAATAAATATGTACCCACAACATAGATTGTTTAGTTATGGACTTATTTTGACATCCGTAACCACATATGTGTTTTGTGTTTATATATGTGTTAGTTAAATTAAAAACAAAAACGGTTGGTTGATCTGAAAACGTTTTTAATTGAAAAGAAAAGGTTATTTAAAAAAAAAAAATATTTCCAAAATTAATTGATTCGAATTGGAAAATTGTATTCAAATTGAAAAACAAAAACATAGTATCGAGGTCGGATTTGGAGTTTTCCATTAATATGGAACTGTATGTTGTTTAATTTGAAGAAATAATAGGGACGAGCTTTTTCTATTTTGTTGCAAGTTCAAACAGCCAGGCGTATCACATTTTTTGTTTAATCGATTAAATTTTGTTCTAAGATAAGTTAAGCAGTCTTGGTGGTATAGAAGGTAAGTACAAGACTTATTAACAGAAAGAGTTTCGTGTTCATTCATTCTTGAAAAGCTTATTAAGAAGTTAAGGAGATCATGCAAGAAGCTGGCTCTACCGGAAAGGGAATAAGATGTAATCTCTCACGGAAACTGGAAGGACCTAGACTATGCGGATGACATGTGCCTACTGGCGCATAGATTCTGCGACATTCAACATAAAGCAGAACAACTTCAGCAAGCAGCACACAAAGTCGGGCTAGAAATCAACCCAGGAAAAAGAAAGGCCATGAAAATAACATCAATACAGAAACCATCACAATAGAAGGACAATAAATCGAATATGTTGATAGCTTCTTCTACCTAGGTAGCACAGTAACAACAAATGGAGGTATAAGAGAAGATGTCAACATCACACTACGTAGAGCCAGAGCTGCCTTCGGTGAATAAAACAAAATATGAAAAAGTGGTCAATTAACAAGGAAAACGAAGCTTAGAATATTTAAAGCATGTGTAATGTCAACACTTTTCTATGGTAGTGAAACTTGGCAGACTACAAACAACATCAGATAAAAGCTCCAAGTATTCGCGAATAAATGCCAAAGAATCATATGCAGAATATTCTGACCCAACACCATCAGTAATGGCTAACAGGCGAAGTACCGGTAATGAGCCAAATCAAGCGCAGAATATGGAGGTGGATAGGCCACACTCTGAGAAAACCATCAAATAACATAACAAGAATGGCCTTAGAACGGAACTCTTAAGGTAATAGAAGGTGCGGTCGAACCAACAACACCTGGCATCGAACAGTTGCACTGGCAAGAAAGCAATCTTAGGAGCTGATCAAGTTGTGCGCGAACGATCGAGTGCAATAAGAGTCAAGTGGATGCCCTATGCAACCACGAGGGGGGGGGGGACCTAGATATTAGAACATAATGGTACTCCCCTCTGAAAAAATACCACAACCAGACACCTAACACGTATTTCATCATTTGAAGTTTTCCAAGAATTCTTTAAAATCTTTCCACCTTCGAATTAAAACATTAATATCATTATCTTTAATTTCTTCATTTTATATCAAAATTTAGTTAAAATCAAACTGCGATTTTATCCAAAAAAAAAAAAAAACTAAAGATTTAAAATTTTGATCTTTTTCTTTAATATATATATATGTATATTATAGAAAATAGAAAAGGAATAAAGCAAAACCAAGAAAAGGATTTATTTCAAATTAAATTCTAATCCAGGACACTTACATCGATATAAATTCTACCACCACAACTACAATCACCAGCATCAAAAGACTTAAATATCGACGTTTTTTTTTATTATATACTTTTTTTTTGAAATTATATAATATTTATTTTATTATTTCATTACGATTTTTTCAAAAGATTCACATTTTCCACAGAAATATTCACAATTTTCTATATACATATATATTTCTTACAATCTCTAAAGAATTTTATATATATATATATATATTTTTTTGATACTTATTATCTCAGATCTAATCATGATTATACTATTTAAACCTCTTCTATTTTTATTTTTCTTTTGTGAAATAGAAGAAAATTCTCATGAGAATCGGAATTTTTTTTTTTACCATTTAAATCGAAAAGGATTTACCTTTAACATATAAAATAAAAATAAAAAATAATAAAAACAACAAAATGTCCTGGCTTCCTTTATTTTTGATACTTCTACACCTGAGTTTTCCAACTGTAAAGATTTATTAATGTTAAAACCAATAAAAAAAAAAAAAAACAACAAAATATTAAACTTTTAACCATCGAAATAGAGTCAAAATCGTTAAATCCTTTTTAAATAAAATAACTCGTGTTCGTCTTCGTCCTTATTAAGCCCTTTTGTTTGATTTTTCTGATTTTTTTGTTTTTTTGATTCTATTTTAGGGTGCTTTCAATTTAATTCTGTCAACCGCGATTTTTCAAAAAAAAAAACTCACAATGGATTTTACACAATATAACGGTATATGCTGGAGAATAGAATATTTATATATATATTGTTGTATCTTTAAAATTTAGTTTAACTTATTTAACTATTTATTAGTAGAAAATGTTTATGGGTCTATTTTATCTATAATGGGTTGGACTATATTGATTTTTCATTCCGTTCGAATGGAGTCATAAGTTGGTGGAATTTTATTCGAAACGTTTTTTAAAATTAATTTTTGAAATAATTAACGAAACCAAACGACTTGGTGGAGCAGTTGTTAGAACCCCAACCTTTCATGCGAAAGCCCGGATTCGAATAGCAGGTAAAAACAAAAATTTTTATTTAGTTTTTGACTTGACTCAGCAACATTTGCGAATGGGTTCATATCCTAGTACTATCAAAAACATTATTTTAATTAACAAAGGGCTCAATTAACCTCTTCAGCAGAGTTTAAATATACAATTCAAATCTATGGCATATGCTTTTAGAAACTTGGTTTAAATATTCGTAGCCAATAAGAGGAGTTGTTATATCCAATTCTCTAAGTGACATTCACAAATATATTCATTCGTATACTTGATAATCTCATTCTTATTAGAAATACAAATCATTATTTACATTCCATAATTTTTAGAAGAGTTTAATGATTTGAATCCTATTTCTATTTAAAGCGCTAATTGAACAGCTGGATTATTTCAATAATGAAGTGTTCTTAATTAAAATTAACTTAATATTCTGTCATATTAATTACTCTGACACAATATGTCAACGAAAGACAACTCTAATAGATTATCCAATATAATTTCATTCCTTAAATATACAATTCTGAAGGATAATAACACCATATGATTAGGTAAAACTTTTCAAACTTTCAAATTTAGTCTCAATTATTTAAAATTAATGAATATAAGGGTTAAATTGGAATGATACCTATATTATCTTCATTATATATAAAGGTGTGTGTGTGCGTTTTAACAAAAAATTGAATTTGCGTACACGTAAATTTTGAAAATTAGGACCATTTCACTTTTATTTTTTAAATTTTAAACAAAATTTTAACTAACAAAAAACCCAAACACATTTAACTGTTTAATTTCCCATTTGATGTGGTGGAATATGGAATGAGTGAGGTGAAATAAAAAACCAATGGTTTGTTGATTTATATTGTTTTTTTTGTTTCCTGTTTCTTTTTGTGTCTGAGTTTTCTTGTGTAAATTTTTTTTTTTTGCGTTTTGATTATAGATTTAGGTACATTTGGCGTTTTGTGGTTAAGTGTTAGTACTTGTACAAAATAAAGTCACTTTAAAAGTCATGTGACAGTAGATAGCTTAATGTTAAAAAGTCAAACGATAAATTGGATTTACGAATAAATTTTTAATTAATGATTTGGTTTCTTTTGTGTGTGTATGTTGTTTTGTTTTAAATGAAATGAATTTAAAAAAGTAAAAGAATACTGAATAATGGAGAAAAATCGAGTTTAAATTTGGTAAAAAGATTTTTTTTTTATTTTATATTTTAAAAGTGAAGTAAGTTGAAATGTGATTTTAAATTTTAAAGTGAAGTACAATTTAATGTGCAAATACATATATAAGTTATTTAATGTAATTAGAAATAAATCTATTGTTTTATATAAATATTGCACTGGAGAAAACTACTAATAAGTAGAGCTAGTGATGTGATTTTAAGTGCCAGTACCGAGACTGGAAAAAATGGTTAATAAAAATCAAATACTAATATTGGTACAAAAAAAGTTGAAATAAATCCAAGATATATTGTATAAGCTTTTATTGTATAATGTGGTTTGTATTGTAGAGTTTGTTCAAACTTAAAATCTGTTAATAGTTTTTGTAAACTTTGGTTATATTATATAAGAGTCCAATTTGATCCATTTCTTAAGTCGTTCTCTCTTTTGGCAAAACAAGCATTCGTACCAAATTTCTTAAATTTTGTGATTTTCATAAATGATGAGAACTTGACATTCCCCTTGGAAGTGTAAATTCTAATTAAGTACTTAATAAAATCTCTCAAACACCGGATTTTACTATGTAATACTGGTAAATACTGCGGTTTATACTGGTTAGTCCTGATAGATACTGGCAAGAACTGGTTGATATTAGAAAAATACTGCTTGGTAGCATAAAAATACTGAAACTTATATTATTTTCAAATACCAGTATTAGTATTTGAATTTTACTGAGAATTTTTTCCAATTTCGGTATTGGTACTGGTTTCTTTCTTAACGTACCAAAATACTTGAAAATCACCAACTCTGGTAGTCTTTCAAAGAAAGAAATCAAATGGATTGTAATGTTTATGAACACTATATTATAAATTTTATTTTGAATGACATTTGTCATATTGCTGATGAAAGTGTTAAAGTACGTAACAATAAATATTCAATGTGTAGCTGTTTATTCAAAACTAGTATTATATTAGTATTAATATTTATATGTTTACCAAATCTGAATAGGAAATCAATAAATTAAAAACAAACATTTAGTAATTTTATTCAGTAAAATCTTAGCTTCATATGAATATTAAAATTTAATTTTGAAATGTTAAAGTTATAGAACATAGAAGGTACAGTATCTATCTTTAAATGCACCACATTTCCTTTTTATAATTGCGTATATAAATTAATTTTTCAATGATAAGTCCATCATTTTCCAAGTTTCAAGGAAATTCTTTAAAATTAATCTTCTTGGAATCATTGTTCTGTATGAATGTCAATCAAAATTATTAGGAATTTTTTTCGGAAATATTGTAAATTCTGTAAAATATAAAAAAAAAAAATTTCTTACTAAATGAAGTCATGATGGAAATTTCTTGCCCTGAAATTAGCATAGCAGTTTTTATTTTGTTTGTATTCAAAGTTAATGTCAACTTTTCAAATGGAAAATGGTTAAATTAAAAATATTTTGCATTTTACTATTGAAAATTTCTCTTGAATTAGAAAATTTTGATTAAAATTATTACTTGGTATTGCTGATCAATAGATATATTTGTTAGTCTTGCACATAATAATAATTATTATTAATTCAACTGGAACTCTCTGCATAATGTATATATTTGTATTTAAGGTCCATTCTAAGTTCGGTTTTGAAAATGCTCGCTTTAGTTGATTAAAGTCTAATATTGTCCACTGAATCCAGTACAGTGATTCTAGGTAATTTTATATGTTTTCCAAAACCCTAGTAATAAGAAAAGTTGGCTTAATCACGTAATGTGTTTGGTTAAAGGTTAAAAGGTGGCCTTACCACGTAATGTGTTACCTTCAGTTGTTAATTTATAAATGTACGATCCTAAAATGTTAAGGAACAACACTTACATCAATACTCATGTTTCCCTCATTATTCCCTCAAAATGTTTCCCTATAGGTCCAACTATAGGTACATATCCAACTAAATTCATAATTCCCAAATCCTAAAGCCCATTTCCTTTCCTAATTCCGATTTTAGTTGATTAATGTCCAGCACTACCCCGATGAACCCCGTACAGTGATTCTCAATTGCCTTTCATGCTTCCACAACCCTCGTAATACAAAAATCAAATATATACCCGTATATATATTATATTAATGACAATTTAAAATTCGAATTGTAAAATTAGATAATCGTTATCTACCGATGATACATCATATCAAATAAAAATTGTTTTTATAAAAAATGGCGTATTAAAAGCACCTCAATACCGAATTAAAGAAAAAAATAAAAACGAAAGGAAATACAAACCAAAAAAACATAATCAAAATTTAAAATAATTTCTTCCTTTTTCAAAAGAATTTTATTCGTAAATCTCAACAGGAAAAAATTTTTTATTTTTAATTTTTTTCCTAAAAATCTCTTTAAATTCAAAAAATCAAAAATTATAAAAAAAAATTTAAAATTAGATTCACTTTTCCTTTTTTTCCAATTTTTATAATTTTTTTTTTTTTTTTGCGTTTTTTTACTAGCTATTCCCTAAGGAAGTTTTTATATATTTTATATTTTATATTTTTTTGTAGTATTAAGTCTCCTCGTTTTTCATAATAATTCCTTTATAAATTTTGAAACAAATGAATGTTAAAAAAAAAAACAGTAAAAAGAAAATTATGGGTTCCCCAGGGAATGTCAATTTGTAAACAAAAAAATTAGAAAAGCTCCGGGAATTTTTTTTTTTTTTTTCAGAATTTTGTATAAATGGATATGAGATCATAAAAATGAATTTTGAAATAATATCACCCAACCGTTTTACAAAGAAATAATTAAATTGGTAAAGAAATCATTCAACTTGAAAAATAAAAATAAAAAATGTTAAATTTTTAAAATTGGAAAAATTTAATTTTAATTCAAAAAAAAAAAAATTATAATTAAAGTAAAAATATTTAATTCAATGTTATTAATAAAATCTTGGGTTTGAATTAGTTACGTATAGTTGATAAAGGAGGTACTTAATTTAATATATTAAATTTTGATGTTTCCTATAATTATTAATTAGATAATATTAAGGTGAGGTTAATATTAGTAATTTAATCTACTATTTTATAATTTTAATTACATATTTTACATTTTTATTGTATTATAAGCATTATTTTGATATATTTAAGAATGTTGCCAAATTCTCTCCCGCTGTTAAACCTTTTCTGGTAGCGTGCGTATATATATATTTACATATTCTGAATGTAATAATATCCTATAAGTAATACTCCATCTATATAAGATGGAGTATTACTTTCACATATGGTACACCTCCATCTTATACATCAGTAAACAAATAAGTGATATCTTCATTACAAGTGTCAATGACTTTTATTGTATCGAACTGTAATGAATAATGTGTACCTTCAAACAAATCTCAAATTCCCTGTGGGAAGCTTGCAACCTACCCATTTTTAATGGTGCAAAATTTTAAGTGAATATTGAATATTTTATCATTCAATGTTTTCCCCTAAAACGGAAACTCTAATTATTACAATGAACTAGTTAAATTTCAACACATTCTCCAACCTTCATATCGATCAACATATTTTGGTACAAAATAATCCATTTCTTAGATGAGTTTCACTAGTGTTTAAATATAAATGGAAATTAAAAACTCAAACATAATGCAAATATCTTTCCTGTAGCTTAGCATATCTACGTATTTTAAAAATTCCAATTAAACAACTTATTAAAGTTGTTAAAAAGTATTAAAGTATTAAAGTAAGTGTAAAGTATTAAAGTGCAAATTTAACACACCAAAACTTCATTCTTTTTTATACAAATGTACAGTTTGGTTACAGAGTTGGAAATATGGCAGGATTTGGGGCGGAAGTTATTAGGGATTTCTGTATTATAGGAAATGGCGAAAATTGAATGGCTTATTTAAAAGAAAGATGTAAAAGGTCTTCTTAAATTTGGTCAAATCGTACATTTATACATTATCAACTTTGGCAAACACATTTGTTGGAATATGGTTCCATAAATGTGATGTAGGACAAACGAATTTCCATAAGTCGTGCTATGCCATCTGGCTAACTTAACTGTGTGGGGATGAGTATCTGCAGCCCTCCTTGTTTCCCGTTGGAAAATCTTGAGTGGAGGCATTAATTGTTTAATTTCTTTAGAACCGGTGTTAGTCCCTACAAGATATCTATAAAACAAGGTCAGTGATCAAACTGTACGATAATAGGTGTGAGTGAGCGGAGTGAGCGTTGAGCTAAAACTGGGATCATTTATAAGATTTGAGTCTATGTTTATTTCCTATCCATTACAGGGTCACAAAAGTAATTTAAAATTTAGAAATCCCTTGAACTATGATCGTCCTCGTATAATTAGTCATATTATAAGATTAGCAAGGACTTCACAACTTTTTTTTTTTTTTTTATATTTTTAAAACAGCACAACAAAGAAAATAAAAAAAAAAAAATTTTAACTTATTTTAACTTTAACTTAAATTTATTTATGAATGTTAGTTAGTTAATGTAGGATTTAATTATTAGTTTGTTAGTATTTCTAGTTTTATTAAAATATTATGTACTAATTATAGTGGATTTAACTTTGATATTATTACCTAAAATTTATATTTGATTATCACATTTAAGTTGCACTTGACTTATTTTTGATAATTATCAATAAAACATTTCAAAACTTCTGACTGACTTACTTTTAGTTTTATTTCCTAACAGTAAAACAAAAAAAAAAACTGAAAATGTTTTTTTATCGCTTTTCCAACATTTTTATCATATTTTCCAATCTTTTGTGTCATTTTAAAAACAAAATCAAACAAAAATTAAATTTGTGACACTTTTTTCTTTCTATAGTTTTTAAATCATATCACTGTTATAATTACTATTATACATGGTAAGTATATAAGTTATTTATGACATTTCAAGGATTTATTTAACCTTTAATTTTATCTCTAGGTACATTTGTCATATTGCACTCAACTTTAATCTTTAATGAACTTAAATTAAAGTTGCACATCATCTAGGTATTAAAAACTTTAAATATCTTAAAATAGAATAGTAACAATATTTTTTGCAAAAATTTAAAATGGATTTTTAGAAGGGGTAAGCTCAATATATTAAAACCGCCTTAAAAATATTTAAAGTGATATGATTTGTTTTTATTAAACTAGTAGTGAATAGATTGGGCTCTAACGAACAAATTTTCCACAAAAAGGGGTTTCTGTGAATCCTAAAATAAAATAGAAAGCTTAAAAGTCGGAAAGCGCACCCCAAAGCAAAAAATTCTTTAATTCCATAAAGAATAAAGACTTTATACATCAATAGCCACCTCTTTCTAAGATCCATTGAGTAGGATGCAAATAAACCTCCTTTTGCAACGTCATTTTGTTCGTCTGGATCCCGCTCTGGATCCTGGATTCTGTAAATTTAATTTGCAACGACAGTATCAGAAGGGAAAGGTGTTAGAGCTTTCTTAGCTCGTTTTATTTTTTTCGTTTTACACTGTGTTTAACATAATTAAACCGATATAGAATCTCTTCTTAAAAGTGCTTTCATATACACAACTTAATCTTTACAACTTGTTTATTTGTAGAGTTGAAGTCAAAGGTTCCATCTTAGATTCTTATCATTAACCAAAAAAAAAAAAACAAAGACAACAAAAAAGCAAAGAAAAGATTTATCAGTAACAATATATGACTTGAAAACTGTTTTAAATGCAATTTTCATTTATTCTTAAGTGGGAAACAACAGATTTTTATAAAATTTTTAAATAATACATAATATATAACTTAACTTATGTGTATAAAATAAAATTATCATTGCTAAAAGCGTTTTCTTTTTCTCATAATTTTCCACAATTTTTTTTTTTTTTTTTGCGAAGGGTGGAAGAGAGTGAAAGTATGATAATTTTTATAAAAAAACGAGGAAAGTGTAGTAGAGTAGACTGTGTCAACTCTGGGATACCTGTAAGACCGTAACATAAACATTATCTCATCCGGTTAATTACTTTTGGCAAAATTTCAAACATACAGCTTTATTAGGTGTTTGTTGTGTAATGCTCATATAAAAGAAGTTGTAAGACATCTACTCGAACCCACTGCGGTAGACCAACCAAATTTTGTACAAATTTTAGCCATAAAACTAAAATACTTTTGCCAAAAATTTCAAAACCCAGCTTTACTAAGTATAGAGTTATGACGGGTCTGGCATAAGAACGAATTCTTCTCTTAATTTCGCCTTCTTCTTTGCGTAACAAACGTAATGACAAATTTAGTATACCCTTTTAACCTATAGTCGTACGGGTATAAAATTTATAATAATATTAGTAAAACAATAAATAAGAAGAACTTTTTATTTTACTATATTTTTAATGACTAAATGGAATTATTGCATAAAAAATGAAAAAGTATAAAATATAAAATGCATATATAACACTTTTCTAACACAAACACAGATTAAAAAAAAAAAAAAAAAGAGAAAAGAAAGTGAAAAAATTATAAAATAATCAGGTTAAAAAAATTAAAGGTCTTTCATTTTTTTTTTTCTTTGTAACAATGCGTACTAATATAAAACATTAAGTAAATTTAGTTTTATAACTAAAGAAAACAGGATCGCACATAGAAAGAAATTATGTTATATTTTTTGGATGAATAAAACTTTTTGTAATAACAGTAGGTTATTTATTTATTATAATTTGTAATATTTTATATTTATATATTTTATTTATAAACAATCCCCTACCCCATACAATGTTATTCGATATGATCCGACTGAGTTTGAACAAGAGACTCTTCGATTGAAAGGCCGACTTACTCTTATTACTTTATCATTTCAGAATAATTGTTATAAACCAGAGTTTTAAGGTTAGATACAAAATCAGAGTTCGAGAATTTGCTTAGAAGAAAATGGGAGCGCATTTCATATTGTATTATATGCTTTGTAGATGACTAATCTATAAAAAAAATTAACAAAGGTTTTTAAATTAATTACAGTATCTTCAGTCCCCATATTTTAATTCCTCTCTGAATGTGAATTTTGTCGTGTGATATTTTGCTTATTTTATTTTAGCCGTTTTGCCGTTGCAGTTTTTCTCATTTTCAAGTTACATGCAATTATTAAACCCCTAAATACACTCCTGAAATGATGAAGTACGAAATATATATATTTCAATATAAAAACAAATCCTTTATGTACAGGGTGTTTTCAAATTAAGTACACTGCTATATATATCACTGCATAGATACTATTTAACTTGTTTTTCATAATTTTACTTTTAATTCTGTTTTTAAAGCGTTTCTAGGACTCGTTGAAAATGAAATGGATACAAATGTTCCATACAAATGTTATATATACTCATACTCAAGTATCTTTGCAGTGGTATATATCAATACACTTAATTATGAAATATCCTGTTAAACCCTATACTTATGTATATTTCATAAAAATGTATTATAAAGTAAAATTATTCATTTTATTATTTTTAAGGCTAATCTCCGTTCTAGTGATAAACTTTTTGTTTTTTAATTTCACGTAGTTTTTTGATAGCTTCTGCACTTCACTTATTAAAATGAATGTAGAATAACAACAACAAAAAAAATTAAAAAAGGAAATGCAAAAATTATAAAACAAAAAATTAAATTATTTTAAAAGATTTATAAAGTTTAAGCCCTTTTAAGCAATACATTTGTTTTTCTTATTCTCTTTCGATTTTTTTTTAAAGCAATATTTAATAATGAAAAAAGCTAATAGAAACCACATGCATTACTACTATTAAAAATACACCAATCAAGAGTATGATAGTTTATGATTATGCTTTTTAATTATTTCCTTGTATCAGTATTAAAAATTTAATGATTACATTTGCATACTTCTTTAATTACTTAAAATAAAATTAACAACTTTTACTATTAGCAATTTAAAGATGAAATTTTTTAACTTCATTAAAACTTTAAAATATTAATAGATAGATAAATAGATGGTGTTTTTAAATATTATCAATTCTTATTGCATTTATTGACAAATGTTGAATTAGGTATTACTAAAATCGAAATTATTTATAATTTAGGCAAATTCTAATATAGTTCTCATTATCATTTATCCCCTTAAATATAAAAAGTAATTTACACACTTTTATAAATTTACAATCTCTGCAATCGAATCTTTGCAACTTTTAATTTCAATATTTATAAACATTTTAAGTATTTGATACATTGTTACTATATATTATATTAATTAAAAACCTTAATCAAGTTCTTTTATTTAAAGTTATTTAACTATAAAACTTATAAGTTAATAAAAACTAGAAGGACAATTTATAAACTTTCAATTCAGTAATTTCAAAAGCTAACATAGTTTTGGAAGATTAACTTGGGGTTATAGTTAAATAATGTCTCATCATCAATATTAGGAGTATCAGTTGAATTTGAATTTCTTATCAGAATAAAAAAAAAGTTCTTATTTAAAAAATTTGTGAAATCTTATTTAAAAAATTACTCTATTAAAAAATCATATTCTACTATCAAAAACTTTTTTGTAATAAGTTTATAATTTTCAATTAAAATTACTTGACCTGCGTTTCTTCCTTAACTAAGAATGAAAATAAAGCATAATGTATTGTAATAATTCTAGTATTTTAATAATATTAAAATAATAATAAACTATTTAAAGTTTTTATTAAAGTTACCTAATCAGATTTATAAATCACATATTTTTAACCCAGGGTTTTCAATTTAATTTTTCAGAAAAAATCAATTATTCGTTACATTATGGGATGTGTAATACACAACTAATACTAAAAATAAGTTGTTTAAAATTAACTGAATTTCAAATATTAAATATTTTTTTGAAAAACGTTTTCAAAATGAAAATTAAACTTGAAATTTGCTAAATAAATCATTTAGAAATCAGGTATAAAAATTCTCTTTGCCTAATTACTTAGATATTTCATTAATACAAGTAGATCAAAATTAATCATATAAAGGTATCATAAAACAAATAACTCAAATAATTTTAGAGGAACTTGAAATTTATTAATGCTAGAATTTATATTTTAAAAAAATCTCTTTTAAATACTTAAAAAAAAATGTAAAAAAATAAAATAAATGTAAAATAATTTAAAAACATTATTAAACAAGTGATGAAAAAAACCGAGGGTTTTTAAAAAAGCACATTTTCAAAATTATATTGTATTACATACTGAGTTTAACTTTGGAAATATATACCGTGGTGACTAAGTTACTGCTTACTTTTAAAATTTACTGCTAACAATAAATTTTTTATTTAAAAGTTCTAATAGCCCTTCAATGGGGAAGGTTGCCAAATTTCTCAAGAATCTAACTTCAACTCCCCCCCCCCCTATCCTCTAATTTTTTAGGTTCTAGGAATTAAATTGTGAATTACACAAAAATTTGGAATTTTACTTAGAATTTTATTATCTAAGCAAAAATGGGTAAAACTGAAAGACACTTTCCTCAATTTAAGGAACCCCTTTTAAATTTAAGAAAAACCTTTAACATATGTTAAAATATAATGTTGGACCTTTAAATTTTGTATATTAATAAAAAAAAATTTGGACAGGTATTCAAGTTACAGGTGCTTAAATATAGCATAATTTCAATTTTCGGGTCCTTATAGCTCTTAAACAGGGGGCTTGACAAAAAAATTTTGTGATCTGACTCCCACTATTTTTTTAGGATCTAACTTCTCCCAAAATTTCAAGATCCTAGCTTGAACCGTTTAGAAGATATGTGGGGCCAAAAATTTTGCAAAAATTGAGTTTTATATAATGGTGAATTTTAGTGCCGTATGGCAACCCTATACATTTAAGCAACATATTTTTGTAAAGTCTATAAAAGCAGCTCTCTAATACCCTTTTTCGATTGAAAATAAACTTAACAGAACCCTTGTTATATCAATTTAAATATAGGGCTTTTTTGGAAATTTCAGGCGCTGTAACTTCGTCACCCTTCAAAATTAAAAAAAACCTTTGACACATGTTGAAATATAGTTGTAGGGCTTTGAATTTTGTCTATCACTAAAAAAAAATTTGGACAGGTTTTCAAGTTACAGGGGTTTAAAAATAGCAAAATTTCAATTTTCGAGCCCTTATAGCTCCTAAATAGGGGGCTTGACAAAAAAATTTTGTTAACCGACTCCTACTAATTTCTGAGTATCTAACTTCTCCCAAAATTTCAAGATCCTAGCTTGAACCGTTCAGAAGATATGTGTAGCCAAAAATTTTGCGAAAATTGAGTTTTGCGTAATGTTAAATTTTTGTACCGTATGGCAACCCTAAACATTTACCTTTTAAAAATTTATAAAGTTTATGAAACCAGCTATCATTTGCCGTTTTCAGATTGAAAATATGTGTAACAGAACTCTTGTTATAACAATTTAAATATAGGGCTTTTTCCAACTTTGGGGGGCTGTAGCCCCGTAACAGGTGGGGCTACAGAAAAAAATTCTTCTACGAAATTATTTTTTTTGCAAAAAATACCCATGGTTAAAATTTCTTTACTCTATTTCAAACGGTGTAAAAGTTTTTGTAAACATACGGACGGACAGACGGACAGACGGACAGACGGACAGACAGACGGACGGACAGAGTGAAGCTATATAGGCACATTTTTACAAAATTTTTTGAAAATGTGCTAAAAATATAACTAACCTTATTCGATTCTTTTTCAAGCATTCTTGTTTTTCAAAATACTCAAGAAAATTAGTTTAGTAACAGGAATTTGGGTTTATAGTTTATAAACCTAGGTTAAATAATATATAGCATCTTCAACAATTTAATATAATATTTATCCAAGAAAGACAATCTGATCCTAAAAAATACAAATTTATACATAAAATATACTATTATCTTATAAAACAGAAATACTTACTTTTAAGATGAGTTCAAATTGCATACAGTATTTCATTAAGTCAATTTTTATTTTAAAAATACTACACTCGTAAACTCTTTTCTAAATCTAGTAACAAATTCATCTTAATGTTTAAAATAACTTAAAATTTTTACAAAACTTAAGAAAATTTATATCAATTATCTTTTTCTATTTATTTTTAT
Organism: Dolichopus griseipennis; assembly: GCA_963082915.1. NCBI lineage: Eukaryota > Metazoa > Arthropoda > Insecta > Diptera > Dolichopodidae > Dolichopus > Dolichopus griseipennis. The sequence continues at coordinate 39,734,429 of OY720445.1, forward strand.
AAATAAATAATTTTCCGAAAATTCAAAATACAATAAATAATTACATAAAATACAGTTAACATGCAAATTTATTACAATATAAAATAAATATATAATATACAGAAAAATATAACTAACCTTGAACGAATCCATTAAAAAATTTTAATTTAAGTAAGCAAGCCTTGTTTTTCTTTTCTTTTGACGCAAGGAACAGGACCTAATGAATTGACGCAAGGAACAGGACCTAACGAATTAAGTTTTGAAAATTTTTATATTAAAAATTATACTTACATATCTGATTAATTTGATCTGACATATAAAATTAATTACTTACTTAAGTTCTTCAAACTAAATAATAAATTACTACAAAAAAATTATAAAACTTTATAAATAAAAAAAAAAAAAATAATTATTTAATACAAGTTAAATAACAAAAATTATTAAAATATCACTTATTATTTAAAACAAACTGCACCAATTAAAAATCAAATTACAACTAAGCTAGTTAGTCAATATGTTCAAACATGTTCGATAAAAAATAATAAAAGCCCATCCCATTCCAATGTAAATGAAAATTGAGAAGTAAGAGAATGACTTTGTAATTTTCAAATCTTCTCACCTCTCAGATAATAATTCTCTCATGTCCAAAAAGAAATGATGAATTGAACAAAAAAATTAAATGGTTTTTGTACTGGATATGCACTATATTTGACTTTAATATTAAGAATTTAAATCATATTTCAAAATTGCGCATATTTGAAAGTATTATTTTATTTAAATATAATTTTAATTATCTAATAAAATAATTAAAAATATTCTTCATTCAAAATTCAATGGAAAATAATATGATTTCAATTTAAAAATCCTTCTCTTTTCATTATTATATTATAAAAAAACTTACGATAGTACAGTACAGTTAGATTTCTAAAATAATAAAAATTTAACATACAGGTACAACCAATTTTTATTGGGTTAAAAATTTTTAATTAATAATTTACTAAATATAATATACAAATTTTTTAGATGAATTTAGTGTTGATTAATTGAAAAAGGTTGCTTTAAAATTAAAGAGATCTCTTTTTAAATGGCTTTTTAACTTTTTTCTTAATTAAAATTTACGAATTTTAAATGAAACTAGTAAATATTTTAATTAATTTAGTATATTTTTTAAGAACTAATTTTTTAATTTAAAAAATTATACTTGTGAATGATGTGTGAATTGACGGAGATTAGATCCTTGAAAAATTTGGTAACCTTCCCCATTGAAGAACTATTAGGACTTAAAAATTAAAAATTTACTAGTATTTTAATTTTATTTTTATTTAAAAAGTAAGCAGTGACTTAGTTACCCGAGTATATATTTCCAAAATTAAACTGAGTTTTTAAGACAATGTAATTTTGAAATTGTGCTTTTTTAAAAACCCTTGATTTTTTTCATCACTTGTTATTATATACTTTTATTAAATTAGGAACTGTTTTTTTACGAAAATTTGGCACGTACTACTCAAAACTTAGGAACTAAAAAGTATCTTGTGATTTAGAAGTCGAATTGACATGATTTTTAAAAAAAACTTGACTATGATTTAGTCCTTGATTTTGAGATTGAAACTAAAAAAGAGACAAAGATAAAAAAGTATGTACCTTATTTTTTGGAGGCAGTTCTTCTTAGAGATGAATTAAAAGTCGAACTTCTTAAACTTTTACCGATATATTTAAGGTCAATTACGAAATTGATGAACAACATTTTTTAAACATTTGGATCAAACTTCTGATATAAAAGATAGATAAGATCTCTTTATTTTTAGTTAATAAAATTTTATAGGTGAAAACATAATAACAAAATTTCCTAGTAAATTAAAAACAGAAAGAATGTTTTGTCCGGATTTAAATGAATTTCTGATATACAAGATATAAATAAGTTCACTTTATTTTTAGTAAAATTTTCATTTGTATAAAAATGAACGATATTTGAACAAATTGACAAATTTAACTGACTTTGACTTAGTTTTTATTTGGTTTTTAATTGGTGCGGTTTGTGTTTGGTATTTTAATAATATTTTGATGTAACTTTTATTAAATTATAATTATTATTTTTTTTTAATTTACTTAATATTTAGTTTAAAGTATTAAAAGTTTTTTGGTTTTAATTAATAAATTAACATTTAATTTAAAGTTTTTAATATTACTTAAATTTAATTCGTATAACTTCTGTTCGATGCGTAAATTTCATAACACGTACAATTTCAAATGAAAACAAAAGCAGGGCATGTAAAATAAAACTTTTAATGGATTTGTTTCAGGTTAGTTGTATTTTTCTGTTTATTATAATTATCTTTCTGATTGATATTGCCTGTTAATTGTTTTTATATAGGTATATACATACATATATTATATATACTTTTTAGATATTTATATATTTAAAAGTAAATAAGAAGATAAATGATACAAATTACATTAAGTTTTGTAAAGTTTTTAAGTTATTTTTAAAATTAAGATGAATTTTTTTGAATGCTGGAATTTTAAAATTTTGAATTTCGAACGTCATCAATAAATTTGAAATCAAAATAAAAGTTGTGAAAAAAATACTAATTTCTTTAAAAATATAATTAAATTATTAAAAAACTAAAATAAAATTAATTAGAATGTGTAATAGTTTTTCAAATTGAAAAAGGCCAAATAAATGATTAAAGTCAATAAATAAAATATTTTTTATAAATACAAATAAACATAATAAACATTTTTTTAATACCTAATCTTATATATTTTGCAATTTATTTAATAATCATTAGCACTGTCTTAATTTATATTATAATAAATTTTATTAAATCTTTTATAAAAATCATATTAAAATAAAATACATCAAACATTAATATGAAAAGATTGAATGAAAAAAAATATTTTGGTAAATATATCGAAGATTTACTGTATGATTTTTTTTTTTCATTTGGCAAAACGCTGTAAATAATTTTTGTTGTTGTTCTTTTCGAATAGAAAGATGCTTAAAAAAAAATTTTGTGAGCATGAAAAAACAAGAAACAACCAATCAGAAAACAACAAAAACAAAACAGCTACTTTTGAATTTTTGAAATGTCAAAAAAATAAAATTAAGAAATTTTTGTATGGAAATATTTTTTTTGAAGCAAATTTGAATTGAAAAATGCAAAAAGCGAATAATTTTAGAATTTTTAATATCTGAAAATATTAAAAATATATTTAGGTAAGAATATAATGTATATGTAAATATTATAAAAATATTTATTAAGCATTAATGACCTTTAAAAGTTCTTCTAAGTAGATTAAGTTCTACTTTGTGAATAAGTTTAGTTTTTAAAATTAATTGGAAAAATCTTAGCCACTATTAAGTCATAATCTAATCTCGCTTGCAACTGATTTAATGTTCTTTTCAATTTAATTATAGAAATATTTATATTGTTAAATAATTATTAAAAACCTACTTATAATCTATATTACAATTATTTCAATTACAGGTATTTGGCACACAATTTGAATCTTAGGATTGAATTATTTTGTTAAGTTTAATAATTAAGATGGAAGACTTATATGTTCAAAATAATTAATTAATAATTAATTATTTTCATCTGTTGCTAAATTGGAGTCCCATTGAACTCAAAGAAATTTTAAGGAATGAAATGTGAAATTTTTGTAACTTAGAAATTCATATTAAGAAAAAATTAACATAAGGTAAGTATTATTTTATATTATATTTCTTTATTTTTTAAATTTATAAACTTTAAATCATTTCTATATGTTTTTAAATTTATAATTTTATTTTATAACTTTTAACAGCTTTATATAAATTTTCCTAATGATTCCCAATATTCATCCTAGATAGCCCAGAATCCTCACTAACTTTTTTTAATCCTTTAACTTTAATAATTCTTAAAGGTCAATGTAATTAATATTTAGAATGCAATGAATTGAAATTAAATTTATAACCTGTTAAGAGTTACCGATTTATTAACGCCAAAATCAATAAACTGGAAAAAATAACCAAACTTTTTAAAATTAAAAGATGTTCTATGTTCTTAGTATCATTAACTAATTATTCCATAAATCCTGTATATTATATAATACGTAGTCTTAAAAATTATTCTATTTCTATGTCAGATAATCACAGATAAACAGGAATGGATCTTTCCACGTGACATAATTACCCATTGATTATACATAATATATATATATACGACTATATAATACAATTACTTTTCTTTAATTTTTTACTTTTTATTTAATAATTAATAAATTAATTTATTTAATTACAAATGATTGAACAATAATTCTTTTTAATTTATTTTAATACACTTTTCTTAACAAAAAATAAATCTTATATAATCATAAAACATATTTACATATTTAATCAAATCCTTATTAATCTCATCAATTATAATTGAATTGACAATTATATATAAAGATAAATGTACTTATATATATATATATATATATATATATATATATATATGGGTTTCTCTTTCTACATTTTTCAATCTTTTAATAATTATTAATACTATTATTGATTATTAACAAATTAATTTTCGAAAAAAAGATCAAAAAAAAACAAAATATCTGATAAATACTTTTACTATTATATAGAAAATATTAATGTATTTACTGTGATTTTGACATTATACATCCTTTAATATTTTACATATAAAGTAGAAAGAGACAGATAGAATATTATAATGATTTATGCTTAAAACGTAAATAGATTTACATTTGAAAATATTGGGTGTTTAAGAGAAAAGTATATAGAATTTATAGTTTACATAGAATTTTTATATAGAATTTATATAATTATCTAAATAAGGAATTCAAGTCGGGATATTCTAAACTTTGAAGTGAAATAATTTACAAGATTAACCTTATCGTCCACTATAGGGCCTTCATTATCAAACGAAAATAGACAAGGCTTTCACAAATATTTTTAGGGTAACTTTTATGTCTATATTTTAAACCATTCTGCAGATAAAGTTTCTCAGAAATGCTGACAAATTTGTCTGTGAGTCTTTTGTTTTAAAGTTTTCCTCTATGCCTATTAAATGGCTTGTTTTTATTTAACCCTTTTTTTGGCCGAATCGGGTAATACGAAGCTATGTCCCAAATAAAAGTGCCGGGAAAACAGTTTAATTAATAGTGTACATATACAATATGCAAGTTTAATTTTTGACTTTCTTTAGTGAGATCATTGCTTAATGGATTCGTATGGTTCTAAGAACATCAAGAATATATGATTGAATATGGTAAAGATTAAGCATCTGATTTTTTCTAATCCCAAAAATCTTCATAAAATATATTAAGATTCATACAGAATAAAGTCAGATATCAAAAGATCTTGGCGAGCTCTAAAACTTTCGATTGAAGCACATAACTAAAGAAGAACCTGCTTGGGCCTCAAAGGGTTTGATAGTCAATATTAAATTCTATTATAGTAATTTAAGTGACGACACGGATATTGTTGATTATTTTCCTTTAAATCTCTTATTTCCAGCGTTTTTTACTAGTACATATATAAATATAAAGATAATTTTTGATATTCTGACACCCCCTGTAAATAAAAAATATATACATAAACAAAGATAAATTAATAAATTCAATTAAATATATATATACATTAGTATGATAATTTCATAAAATATTGTTTGAAATGTCTAATTTTCGTGTAATAAATTTTCACAGGATTATCTTTTAATAATATAAGAGTGGAATATTTACAGATTTAAATCTATAGATTCTTGAAATATAAAAAAAAAACAAAAAATGAAAACTAATATAAAAGAAATAAGATCAATGGTACTTATTACAAGACATTAATTTCCAATTTTTTATCCATATTATATTATTATTTTTATAGTTTTGGTTTTTCTTTCGATATTTTTCTCTATCCCTCTCTCTCTCCATCTCTTTCTAATTTTGATTTTCCTTTATCGTATATCTTTATCTTTATCGTATTTGTATCCTTTTTTGTTTTGTTTTTGATTTTAATATTTTGTCCTTGAGTATACAAATAATATTCAGGTCACTCATAACATGATTATTATGGATTTGATTTACAAATAATTTTATAATAAAATTTATATCTTTTCAATGACTTTTATGTAAATTGTATATAAGTGTATGTACATTATATATTTTTAGTTAATAAATATTGTTATTATGATTTATGAATATAGTATGCTCTTGTTATTATTTTCAGTTATGTTAACATTAATTGAGGTCATTTTTAGTTCAAAATTTTATTTATTTTCATTTGAACTCTGAAAATGGTCTGATAAAATATAGTTTTTGAATTTACAATTAATAAAAATATTGATGTTAGGTGTATATTAGTAATAGCTTAAGTATATATTTTTATGTTTTACTAGGAAAACCCCTGTGAAATTGCACAAAGAGTCAATTGTAAAGTCAGTGAGTATATTATACCCGTATGCCTATAGGTCAAAGGGTATAATAAATTTGCCATTACGTTTGTGAAGCAGAGAAGGACGGTGGATAGATATAGAATCAAGTGTATGGATTGGATCAGAATCGAAAAAAAATTCGATTTGGCTATGTATGTCCGTCCGTCCGTATGTTATTCGTTTATAATGATTAAAAACTATGCCGTTTATTGCTTACTTACTTAATACGTCTTTATTGAGATCTTGTTTACGACTGCTTAAAAACTAAAAAAAATTATTTATTAACACTTTCTAATAATGCTTAACACATATATATTATACTGCTCTTCTTCTATGATTACATATTATCTCATAACATGAGGTGCAGTGATATGCAACCTTTTATTTATCTCAAATACTACAGTCCGTCCGCACGATAACTCAAAAACTAAAGAATTCAGCCATTTTGGTCCATGGGTTTGGGTAGCTGCCATACAACTTCTTCCCTTATATGAACATTACTCTATACCTATTGAAGCTGGGTTTCCGAAATTTTTCCAAAAATAGTTTACTGTTATGGCCAAAGTTTCTGAAAAATTTGGTTGGTTTACTGCATTGTGTTCAAGTAGCTGCCATACAACTTCATATTTCACATAAGTATTACTTTATATATAATAAAGCTAAATGTTTGAAATTTTGCCAAAAGTAATAAACCGGATGATATAATGCTTATATTACGGTCATACAGGAATCCCAAAGTTAACGCAGTATATATATTACTTCAAAATTATCCTTTTAACAATGCGCATTTTATCTAGAACGTAATCCATTTAATTATAATTCACTATCCAGTGCACAAACCAATCATACAAAATTTGTTATACTAAAACAACAACAACAATTATTTTCTATTAATTTCTATAGAATTAAAATTCTATTATACAAAAACAATTGAAATGGACTAGGGAAAAAAAAGAGAGGGGAGAATGAATTAAATAAAGCCATGTTCGAATAAATTAAATAGAAGAAAAGTTTAGTGTTGCTTGGAGTTTTAATCGGTATGGTAGATTTTTTTTACAAGTAAGTATTCATTTAAATTATTATTGCATTTTGGAATATTAAAAAAAGATTTATATTAATTTTATTTAATTCATTATTTAATATAAAATAATGTAAGTTTTTTTTTTAATTATTTTAGTTAAATATGAATTAAATGGAGCATCTAATTTATATTAAAATGTTTAATTTTAAAGATTATGAAAATTTTTAATTTAAACAAACATTAAATATTTTTGGAGAATCGTATTCATCAATTTTCTCCACTTTAATCTGAAATACAACAAAATGGCGATTGGCGATAGAGTTTATTACGAAAAGAATAAAATGGTTTTATTGAAGAAGTATTTATTTTCAAATGGATTCGTTAAAGGTTAGTTATATTTTTCATTTAACTACATATTTTTTTCTTAAATAATAATATATAAATTAAATTTGAATTTTAAATATTTTTTAAATTAGATAAACAAATATTATTTTAAAATGTATTTATTATATTTATTTATTTATAATTAGTACCAGGACAATAGTAAATATTGCCTGATATTATTATAGTCCTTTGCCTATTTGGCATTTCGACTTCTTAAATTAAGTACTTTCTATTTCACAATATAATTTCAAAATATTAAATTTTAAAATTTCACTACAATATAATTTCAAAATATTAAATTTTAAAATTATAATTATGAATTATACCTACTATCAATTTTAAATTGATAAAGTTAAAGCAGTATTTGAGGTTCAGTCGATTTGGGTATAAAAAACCGGTAGGTAATTTTTTTTCAAATCATAATTCTACATAATTTTGATTTAAAAAATATTTAGGTGGGACTTCCCTTGTTAATGTTAGTTAATTTCAATTTGGAGAAAGATCTGCATATCACCTAATGATCAAGTCACTTAAATGACAACAATATTGAAAAATTTAAAATATTATTTTTTTCTTTCTCTTAAGATGCCTTACGGTGCATTTATGTTGGAGATGCGATAAGTTAAAATAGCGTCGAATAGAGCATAGCGTAGAAACTTATATACATGATTTAAATAGAGGTGTTTATATTGGAGCATCGCTTTGATCATCAATGAACAATATAAATTTTCTACGCTATGCTCTTATTGACGTTCTTATCACTTATCGCAGCTCCAACCTAAACCCATCCTCAAACCTTGAATACGTAAATAACGAGAGAGCGTTATTTGATAAAAATTTCAAACTATAAATTTCAATTTATTGATTTTCATATATGTTGCCATAGCGACATGTAATTACAAAATTAAATGACCATTTGCTCTAAAAAAATTGGATCGTTTTCTTTCTGTTCGAGGCCATAGAAACTATTTTAAAAATATAAATTTTCTATAAAACGGTTGAAATAATTTTCAATTAACTTTAAGTTGTACTGTCAGACAATTTATTTAACAATAATAATATGATATTTGTACAAATACATATGAAATTTTTCCAAAATTTTTGACTATATATATATCTACCTTTAAAATTTTATTAATATGTACCTAGATTTCTAGAAACTGTTTATTTATATACCTATATATACATACTAGTATATCCATAGCAACCAAATTTTGGGTAACCATACCTTCAAAGATCCTTAGAAAATAAAGATAGAGAAAGAAATTCAAAACAAAAATAAAAAAACTAAAACAAAAAAATAAAATAATTTAATTATCTAATATTGGATTTTATCCTACGCTTCTATGAACTTTTAAATGTAGGCATAAAATCAAAAAAAAAAAAAAAAAAACAAAACAAAAAAAATCAATAACAAAACAATAAATTTTGTTATTTCTTTTTAATATTAAAAATTTTCTCTCATAATTTTACTTGGACTTGGACTTTGTTTGATTGTTTATATATTATATATACTAAATGTACATAATATTTATATACATATATTTGAATTTTTGAATATTTTGAAACAAAAAAAAAAAAAAAAATAAAAACAAAACTTCAATTCAACCGTAGACACAAGAAATAACAATACTTTACTCAAGTGGTCAATTGTTTATTCATCTGGACATAAGTATAATTTGGCAACAAAATACAAAATAATAACAAAAAAAAAACACACAAAATTTTCAATTCAATTTAATAAAATATTGAAATTATTTTAAGAAAATTGAAAAATAAATGAAATAATAACAAAATCAATTGGTTTTTTCTTCATTGTTTTGTTATTGTTTTTGTTTTTTTTTTTGGAATTGAACCTTTTTATTTAATTTAAATAAGAAATTAAATGAATCAAGAAAATTGGAAAATTTTGAAAATATTTTTGAAAAAAAAAAAACAAAAAAATTAAAACATGTTTAAATATATATATACATACAAAAATATTAAAATTAATTTCCGTTGCCCTTAGGAAAGGTCAAAATATAAAGTCTTGAAAAATTTCATATATGTAATAAATATATGACTTATTAATTCTGACTTATAATTGTCTGATTAGTTCTCTAGATAAATTTATAGATCTTGTAAAATTAATTCGAAAAATATTAATGAAATAATTCCGAAAATAATATTTAAATTTTAATTTATTCAAGTTGATCTTCAAAATGAATATTAAACAAATGTCTGCAATACATTAAACATAAAAATTCTGATTATTGTTTGAGCTCGTTTTAACAACCTTTCAACCATAACAATCTCGCGATCTACATGTATGTGAACATTCGTTAGAGCTCTGCCGTAGAGCTCTACATCGACTCTACGAGAAATTTTTTGTTAGACATTTCTCTACCTTGTAAACACGTTCAAATAGAGAAATTTTTTTCTGTAGAGACTTTTTCGTAGACTTTCATGCAATTCATGTATTTTTTCATATTATATTGTTATGTATGTATGTTTCTATATAAAAACTGGTTTCCATATCATTAAATTAATCAAAATAAGTCAAATATTTATTTATTAGTACCTTTTTCATTTTAAGTCCATATTTAATAAACCTATATTTAACTTTTTCTAGTTAAAAATGAAAACTGAAATAGGACATACGTAAAAAATTTGTATATGAATTTGGATCATCAACCCTTAACTCGTTTAATAAGTCTTTTTAAAATCCAATATTATGTCTTCTTCCCATTCTCGCACCCAACATTTTCTATTTTCTATTTTTTTTATTTTTATTTTTTTAAGAATTAAATAGCACACAGTAGCCGCAGCAGCTTTCACTTGTTCCGAACTCATTTTTCAAAGAACGGCTTGCAACAAACAAATCTTTTTTGAATTTTTTTTTTTTTTTTTTTTTTTTTTTTTTTTTTTTATTTATTAAACCAAAACAAGGTTTTTACAAAAAATATCTTACAGCTATTGAAAAAAACAAAAAAAAAATTAAAGCTAACAAAATGCACAAACAAAAAAAAAATACAAATTTGATTACTAAGCTAAAAATTTACAATGAAAAATTAAAAAGTTGTACTATATACTAAATTTTAAAACAAAAAAACGAAAATGCTTACAGGACAAAAACACAGTATGAGATATAAATAATTGGAATGTATGTGATATGTATATGAACTTGAACTTGAAATAATTTTAAATGTTTATAAAGTAATTAGGTAATTTAAGTATTTAGGTCATTTAGGAATTTCTGTTTTAATTTATGTTTAAAAGAGTTTCTTGATATGTCTGATGAAAAAAGATGACTGTGTTTGTTGAATATAGTGCAACATCTGTTTATTGGCTCATTTCTTCCGTATTCTGTTCTGTGTGTATTTTCTAATAAAAATTTAGTGTTTCTTGTATTTCTGACTACATTGTTTAGTCTAATCTTATTTACTAAGAATTGAACGTCAATACTTTTTTTTATGACGTCAAAGGTAAAGCAAGATGAAAGCATTTGCCTACGTGAAGATAAGGTTAACATATTCAATGAATTAAGTCTTACAGCATAGCTTGGAAGAGTAGAATAGTCGGTAGGATTATATTGGTTTCTCAAGGCAAACAAAAGGAATTGTTTCTGAACGGATTCTATTCTGTTGGAATGTAATTGAAACGCTGGATCCCATACGATGTTACCGTATTCTAGAATAGATCGAACTAACGAGCAATAGAGAGCTTTTGTTACTGCTGGGTTATTAAATTCTTTAGCTCTTCTCTTAATAAAACCTAACATTTTGCTTGCTTTGGAAATCATATGATCATAGTGAAGATGGAAGTTAAGCTTATAGTCCAGAAGAATGCCAAGATCGGTTATACTGGACACCCTTTCAAGAACTATGTTATCTATTGCATAGTCGAAAAACATTGTAGATCTTTTACGTGTGAAGCTTATGACCTTGCATTTCGCTATGTTAAGTTCTAATTTATTGTAGAAACACCATTCTTGTAAAGAATGTAAATTTGATTGAAGTAATGCCAAATCAGAACTGTTTTTGATAACGTGGTAAATTTTAAGATCGTCAGCAAATGCAATATGTGATACACCCTCTAATTTTCTAGAAAGGTCTGAAATAAAAATATTAAATAGAAGTGGGCCTAAATGGCTACCTTGCGGCACTCCTGAGGTGACATTAATTGTGTTTGATAAATAACCTTGAAATTTAATATTTTGAGTTCTTTCAGTAAGATAAGAGCAAAGCCAAGCGAGGAAAGAACCTGAAATGCCTAAAGTTTCAAGCTTTTTAAGCAAAATATTGTGATCCACACGATCGAAAGCTTTGCTAAAATCCGTGTAGATAGCATCAACTTGATAACCATTTTCCATTTCATTTAGTATTTCCGATGTGTAAACCGTAAGATTAGTTGTAGTAGAACGACCTTTTCTAAATCCATGTTGTTGTTCGTTTAATTTTGTATTTATGACGGGTGTAATTTTACTAACTACAATTTTTTCGAACAATTTTGGAATAGTGGATAAGATAGCTATACCACGGTAGTTTTCGACGGAAGCTTTGTCACCCTTTTTATAAATGGGGGTCAAAAAAGAAGATTTCCACGCATACGGAAAAATGCCTGTCGAAAGCGATAGATTAAAAATAAAATGAAGCGGTTGCGTCAAATAATTGGCACAATTATATAAAAAAGAAGGTGGGATCAAGTCGGGTCCAACACCTTTTTTTGTATCAAGGTTGGTAATTGCTTCAAATATTTCGTTTTCAGAAAGATATAGATCTGTAATAATTGAATTAGATCTATTAAGTGAAATAGGAAAAGCGAAATTGATACGCGAATCTAATGGCCTATAAACTTTTTGAAAACTATCTGCAAAGAAATTACAGATTACATTAGGGCAAGAAGAAAAAACATTATCTTTAGACATAGAACTTGGATATCCATATGTTTTTCGCTTTGTATTAATGAAGTCAAAAAACTTTTTTGGATCTGTAATTAATTTATTACCAATTTCATTGACATAATTATCGTATGCTAGGTTTGATTTCTGTTTAAATTCTAAAACAAGATCGTTGTACCTGTTAAGTAAAATAACATCAGGATCCTTCGTAACTTTAATTTTTTTGTAAAGTTTGTTGCGTTGATTACGCAATGTCCTAATTTAATTCTATTTATTGCCTTACCATAGATCTACTATTTTCAAAAAATACGTATATCGTGTAAACAGTCGCTAGAGAAAAATCTCCAGCTCCACAAAAAATTTCTCTACCAAACTTTTCGTAGCGTGAATTTTCTGTAGAGCTGCAGTTTCGTGTAAACACATTTGGTAGGAATAGGAATAATATGTATAGGAAACTTTTGTTTCCGTAGAGCTCTACCTATTTTAATCTCTTGTGTGTACTTGGCTTAGTAAAACGAAGTCCGTTTTAATATCTTTGAAAATACATTAGTTTTTAATTAAGTTCGAAAAATTTCGAATTAAAAAATTTCAAAAATTCATAGTTCTCGTTCAAACTTTGAATTTTTCGTTACTAAATTTAGTGCACAATAAAAAAAAATTTCAAAATGCAAGGTTCGAAAAATCATAAATGAAATAAATTAGAAAAAATTTACTTCTTTTCGAAAATCCAAAATTAGACAATTGAAAATTTTACTCTTATTTCATCCGTAATTTTTTCATAGTTCCAAAGTTAAAATAAGTTTTCTAAATTTTGAACAATAGACGTATATCTACAGATACATTTCTAATTTCAAAAGCTTTCAATCAGATCATATTCATATAATAAATTTTCTATAATATAAATATTTTTTATCATATTCTTAAGGAAGCTTCTATGTACTAATATTTGATTTAAAAATCGAATTATATTATGCGGCAAATTTTAATATTTTTTTATATACTTGTATTTAAACCTTGACACAGTTTAAATTAATTCTCAATTTTCCAACCATCATATTGAAACAATTTTATTTTAACTTGAAAAATAAAAAAAGTATATTTAATCGATTAAATGTTGATTACTGTTTGATTATGTTAAAAAAAAACCCTCAAGTAAAACCAAAAAATTTAAATTTTAACTATAATTAAAGCCACTAATAAAAACATTTTCATTTTGTTTTGTTAAGTTTTACAATTAAAAAAAAAATTGGTTTGTATTTTATAAGAAAAATATTTATATATACATATATACATTTGATGCATTAACACTTTTTTATAACTTTTTTTTTAGTTTTTATTTTTATAAAAACATTTATCTATGCAACACCAACTACAATATTGATAAAATTAAAATTAAAGAAAATTCATCGAAAAAATCTTTTTAAACAAATAAAATTGGGTATTGTTTTACTTAAGACATTCATGTATATTTCTATTGAAATTAATTTTTAAATTTAAAACGAAATAAGCGAAGAGTTCTGCTATCTTCAACTTTTAAATTTGATTCAAAAGTGGTAAAAATCGATAAGAACTAATTAAAAAATAGAATTAGGATTGCCAACTTGTTCTAATATATATTAAGTTGTCAATTTAATTATGCAATATTTAATATATGATTAAATATGCTTTCATCTTATTTTCAATTATATAATCCCAAAATTTTCTTTTTTATTCAATTAATATAAATTTTGTATAATATTCCGGCGGGGTAACAAAAGTCCGAAAAAAAGTCTGAAAATCTTGGGGAATTTATACTCACGAAGGGGGGCAATTAGCCAACGCATCATTAGTCATATATCCCTGAGGTCTTTTGTCTAATTATCGAGTCAACTCTAGGATATAATTTCTGGAATTAGCAATGTCATATAGATGCCTGTGGGAAATCATTTGATCTATCTGTTTTAAGATGGTAGGATTTTTTATTTGGAGTTATTTCGTTAGTAGTTGTTTCCTTTACTTCTCATACACTTTTGATAATATAATACAAAATTTTAAAATATCATCTGCATTTCTAACATAATATTTATCTTAAACGTTTTTATAACATGGAGGCACTTCGAATAAATTCTAATATATTCGAATATATATTAAAAAGGGAGTGTCCTTGTTTTTGAGTGAAGGACGTAAGGCTATATAAAGACATCCGTAGATATAAATACATATAATTTTAATTGAAAATAAATTGACACTTCGAATAAATACATCTATTAATTAAAAGGCAGCATCCCTTTGTTTGAGCCAAGGACATTAGGGTACACGAAGGCATCTGTAGATATAAATAATACATATCATTTTAATGAAAAAATATAAATATAGCGAATTTCAAACTTTAAAACATTGAAATATATTAAAAACCCGAATTCGAAATTTGAATTTCGAATATTTACGAATATAATACTTTGCTTGTACTATAGAATAGATTTAAATAAAAACCATATACATATTCTTTAATTTAGTCTTATGTATATAGTGGTTTTTATGGTTTATATATATTGAAGTTTAAATAAACTAAATGAATTCAACTCCTTCAAACTTTAGTCTTCGAACATATGAAAAACCAAATTTTCTTCATTTTTTTTTTATTTTTATTGTTTTTCCTACTTTTTTCTATTCTATTTTTTCACGACTTCAAAAGTTAAAAAAAAAAAAAACTAGAAAACAATAAAAAAAAAATTATATTAGATGGAAAATAACTAGAAGATTTTCATTTTTCAGTAGTTACTGCCTAGATCGGAAGAATAAAAAACAAGAAAAACAAAAAAAATAATAAGAAAAACTACAACTCAACTTTTTAATTAAAACCTACAAGAGCACAAAAATGTTGCGATGAAGAGGAAAGGAAACAATAGAGAGAGAAAGAAAAAAAAAAGTGAATTTGTATGAAAATATTTATTTAAAGTAATTAAAAAACTTTAAATAAAATTCTTTTAATTTTTTGTTATTGTAAATTCATTTATTGTAAAATTTTTCATTTTTCGTTAAAAATAAACACTGTGTTGCGAATTGTTTAAAGAATTCAAAAGTTTTTTTCTTTTGTCTTTAAAAGTGTTGAGGAAAAATTTTCTATTGTTATTTATGTGTTTCAAAAAGTGTGCCGCTTTTCAAAACGTTAGCAACATACAAAGGTGACATTGTGATTTTGAAATTCGATTGTGTGGTATTTTTGGTATGAGTTTCTGTAAATATCATCGTATATGAGATAACAATAAAATTGATATTCTTGACATACTTCGATTACAAAGCAAAAAATGATAAAAGCCAAGTGTTTTTAAAAAAGCACATTTTTTATTCCTTTTCCATTCCTTTGAAGAGTATAGGGCATTCACCAAGTCTACTTAGACTAGGCTTCAGTTTCTTTAAATGTTATATTCATTAGGCCGTTGATTACTCGGCTGTAGATATTATATAAGATTATGAATACACAAATTTTAATTTCGTACGTCATCTATTATCCTACACAATAGTTATTTATATATTTATGTTAAACCCTACCTTTTATTACAATATAATTATACAATTTTACGATATTTTTAAGTCTTAATAAAATAGCTCTTAGATGAGGACGGTTCCGAAACTATTACAGAGCAATCTTATTCTAATTCTCAAGGGCTAAACACTCACTTTCTCTACACAAAAATTTTCAGGTCCAAGGAATTTAATTGTGATTTGCCCCAAAATTTCTATCATTTCTAAAAAATTTATTATATAAGCAGAAATAATGAACTAAGAGACACTTTCTTCAATATTAAAGACGCCATTTTGACACATAAAATAATATAATTGGACCTTTAGTTTTTGATGCAAAATTTAAATTTTAAACTCCTAATAAAAAGTTCCTAAAAAGTGGAAGTTACAAAACAAATTTTTTTTAATTGATTTGAGGACTTAAAAAAAGAGGACAAAAATTTGAGGACTTAAAAATTTAATAATAAAGGTAAATGGCATAAAAGTAAATGCAATGGCAATTCTTTAAAATTACCGTATGGCAACCCCACATAATTATTTTACATTATATTTATGAAAAATTTTCCTTATTAAACTCATTACATATAAAATTAAAAGTGAGTCATTTATTTGCAGACTTTTGGAGCTGTAGCTCGGTAACAAGTGTTGGTACAGAAAAACAAATTAAAGCTTTCACAAATCGATGATTCCGTCACGTATTTTCTAAAATTCATTTAGCGTATATTTACATTTTGAACGGTTATTATAATTGCTTATACCTTAGTGAATGTAAAATTCCTTAGATATGCACGATTACTAACCTTTTATCGTAACTCACGATCTTAATAAGAGTGTGCAATATATACGTCTTATATAAAAAATCTTTAGTCCGATAAGTTGGATTCTTCCGAAATAAGATACAGAAGAAATCTACTGAAAGCAGGCTCAGAAAATTAAAAGGGGCTCAGAAAATAAAAAAAAAGACAGACAGATTAAAATCATTCTTTTGTTATTATAATACACACATATATGTCTGTGAGTTATAAAATTTAATTAAAATTAATATTACCTATATTTTGATATTTATTTGATTGTGTTATATGCTAATAATTCTTTTCATTGATACTTGATAGATATATTGCAATTAACTATTTTTAAAAATTACATCCTGTAAATTTCAAACTTCATCAATGACATTTGATCAAGTAAATCTACGGTTGTCAATTTAAAATCCAGTAATATTTCCATGGTTACCAAACTTTTGACTTAATTATGTAATGCCTCTGCCGAATTTCAGACGTTCTTAGAATTTGTTTAAAATCTGTTATTATATGTCAACTCTAACAATGACCAATACAAGATGTTACCATTATTATGTTTTTAATGCAGTTTTAAAATACGAAATTCTTTTATTTATGTACATATTAAAACTCTTACACCATTTTATTGTTTAAATTTTTTTTTTTTTCATTTCAAAACAAAGATAAAAAGTTCAAATTTCAAATTTTATAGTACTTAACACAAGGATTTTCATTCATAGCTCCATCGAAAATACAAATAATTGTAAAAAAAAAAAAAATAAAATAGAAAGATTTCAAATCCATTTTTTGAAGTATAAAATTAACAGGAAATAAAATAATTGCGCGCGTACTTGCGAACATTTTATTCTGTGGTATTTGAAGGTTTTTTTTTGAATTTTTTTTTTTTTTGTTAAAATTTTTATTTGTATGAAAATTTGAGTTCCCTTTGAACACATAAAACAAATTTAAATAACAAAAATCTAAATTAAATATTATTTCATACTAAATTCAAATTTTAATTACGAAAATTGAATTTTAATTAGAAATAAAAATATTTTTTTTTAAAGGTAAAATGTAAGAAAAAATGGAAAAAATTAAATTTGAAAGAAAATTATTTTGAAAATTATAAAATTTTTAGATTAAAACGTAAAAAAGGAATATTTATTTTTAAAATTAATCTTTTTTAGAATTAAATTTTTTAAATGTAATATTTTGAAATGGCTTTTTTTTTATTGTTATTTAATTTACTTGTAAAAATTTGTTAATTTAATTAATTTGTTTTAATCTTTTATAGAAGATAAAAAAAAATTAAATAGTTAAATATATTTTTAATGTCTTATAGCTATGGTTTCTATAAATTTCAAACGATCAAAAATAATATACTAAACAACCTATATGCAACCTATATGATCTGACATTCCTATTGTAACTCACCTTGTTTTACAAACTGAAGCTGCACCTACACGATCACGAACTTTCAATATCGAAATGAGTTCGAAAATATGACAGGTTTTACCACAACCACATTTGTCTTCGTAAATTATTCCATTTTACGTAAATTGAAAAAATTAACTTCTAATTTCTAAATACCTCATCTGATCATGCCTTCTGATCAATGTCCTTTCAATGTCCAGCTATTTTCCTACATAATTGTGAAGCAGAAACAGTTAGTGAATGGCTATGAAGGGAGCTGTTTTTCATCAGTATAACCTTCACAGTTGTAGAGGGTATTTAATTATTTGACGACTCAAGCTTTTTGGTGTATTTCGTGTTAAATTACTGGATTCATTAGTGGCCTAAGGCCTTTTAATATTACATTACTTAGACAAAGTCTTGATCAAAGTTTTGATTTTGTTTTTTGACTAATTCTTTTAAGTAATAGGAAACTTTTCGAAATACTGCAGTTTACTGAAAAGTTAAGTATAGTTTTACAGGACAAAATACTTTTAAAAAATTGACAAATGATAAAACCAAGCAAAATCAATGTTTAAAATGCTGTTAATGTTAAACAAATGTTAATACCCGTATGATTATAAGTCAAAAGGATATACTAGTTTTGCCACGTTTGTGTTGCAGAGAAGGACGGAGGGTAGATATAGACCCAAATGTATGAATCGAATTAGAAACGAAAAGTAAATCAATTTAGCTATGTGTGTTCGTTCGTCTATCCGTCCGTCCGTCCGCACGACTTTTCAAAAAGTAAAGCTGCTACGATTCTAAAATTTCCACAAATTGCTTTTGTGCAACAGTCGTCATCTCTACAAAGTTTGTGTTATATAACGTCTATATTACGGTCATACTGGTATCTTAGAGTTGACACAGTCTCCTCTCCTACACTTTTCCTCATTGTTATTTAATTTGTTTTACGCTTAATTTTGAAGACTCGTGTAGATTCCCATAATTCTAAGCAAAACAATCAGAATTTCTTTTTTATTTCTAAATAATACCTAATTTTAAAATACATATAAATTTTATATAAAATCTCTAATACTTTTTTCATCCTTTTTTCGGACTGCTTAAAGAGTTTGCAATTCGTACTCTTGAATTTATATTATTCGTTATATAGTTTACAAGATCACTGATTTTATTCAAAAAATATGATTAATATCTACAAGAATTCAGAAATGTTCTGTAACATAAGCAGACTTATTTCCTTATACACTTCGAGATCCAGATCATCAATAGAACATATTTAGATCATTAGTACAAGTCTCTATGTGGAAGTCAATTTTTCTGCAAAACTTTTTTACATAGAATTGATTTTAAGTCTAAAAAACATTCTAACATGTTAATTAATTAAAATATTTAATCTTTCATAATTTATATTCATAATGAAAAATTGTGTATTAGTAATAAATTAATTTTAAAAAATGATTTTTAAAAAATAATTGTTTAATTAAAATGAAAAGAAAATATAAAATAATTTATATTCGTATATAATTTAAATGAAAAATGTTCTTTTCATTTACAAATTAAAGTAATTTTATTTCCTTAGTTTTCAACTTATATTTTAAAATTTTCTTTTATATATTTTACTTTTGTATACTAAGTTTTATTTTAATTTTAAACTACTAGTTTTCCTCTTTATATTTTCATTTTTTTTTGTTTTTTTTCAAAAGAAATAAAAGTAAAAAAATTAAATAAATAAAAATTTATTTTGTAAATACCTAGGTAATAACCCAATTCAAATACAAGTAATTTATACAAATGAAACATATGCTCTCTTAACATTTTTTTTTTATTTTAAATGTTATTTCTTTATATGATAAACAAAGTGTAATATATATGTGGGAATGCAGAAATCATAAATTATTTTTGCTAAATTACATATAGCATATTCGGAAGTTGACCCTAACATTATAGCATATTCGGACGTTGACCCTAATATTTAGGGTACAACATGATATATGATCTTTTTATTTACTGTTCTTTTTTCAAAATGATGATATAAAAAAAAAGAAAGAAGTTGATTAGTAAGAACGTGGCCGTGGAAGAAGAAAGAAGAAATAAGCTGATTACAAGATTATTACTTTTGTATTATTAAAATTATTACTTTTGGATTATTAAAATTATTACTTTTGTATTATTAAAATTATTACTTTTGGATTATTAAAATTATTACTTTTGTATTATTAAAATTATTACTTTTGTATTATTAAAATTATTACTTTTGTTTGAATTCAACATTTGGGGGCTCAACCGGGATTGAGATTAAAAAAAAAAAGCTATTTTATTAAATTTAAGTGTTTCACTAAAAAATATATAATATTTTTATGGATATTTGAAAATATAAAAGTAATGGCAAATGAACAGTAATTGTAAAACAAAATATAAACAGATAAAATATGCTCTAAATAAATTTTTTTTTTGAACGTTTTAAAACTAGTGTGAGCATTTTAAAATTTTTGTAATAAATAAGCATATAAGTAAAGAATGTGCTAAGACTATTTATTGTACACAAATTTCGTCGGTATTAAAATTTGGTGAAAGAATAAAAAATAAGAAAACTTTTACGTGGAAGATTATAAGTTTAAATTTATATTGAGAAGGTGAATAAATTAAAGTAAAGGGTAAAACGGAGGAAAAGAAAGTCTTAAAATACACACAACACGTGCTTATTTAGCTAACGGAGCAGAAACGAAGCGTCTGGATTCGTCAGTTATTACGGTAATAAATAAGAAGGTAGAACGCATGGTTATAATACCGCTAATTATTGCCGCTAAATATTTTATGTAAAAAAAAAAAAAAAAAAAAGAAAAATATAAAAATAAAATTTCCTTAAAAGTTAAAAATAAAAGCAAATTTTTGTAAGGTTATTTTAAATTTTATTTTGATATGGGTAGAAAAGGTAGAAACAGAAGAACCAGTGATTCAGCAGTGCATTTTGATGATGAAGAGACATGGGCTAATTCCACCAGAATTCAGGGGACAACAACTAATTCGACAGTTAGGTTAAATTTTTCAGATTTTGAAAATTTAGTGGCAAAATTTTCTGGAGACAACAAAACTTGCGTGAGAAATTGGATTGAAGATTTCGAACGTTATGCAACTACATTTGCGTGGAATGAGCTACAACGGTTTATATTTTGTAACAAGTCTTTAGTTGGAGCGGCGAAACTTTACATGGATTGTGAAGTTAAACCAACTTGTTATCGCGATCTGAAGATAGCGCTAATACAAGAGTTTAGTGGGAGAATAACTAGTGCAGAGGTTCATAAGCTTTTACGGGAAAGGAAGAAAAAGCCAGATGAAACTTTTAGGGAATATTTGTACGCTATGGTAGGGCTAGCATCGCAAACGCAAATCGATGAGGAATCGGTCGTCAGTTATATAATCGATGGCATCCGAGATACTTCAAGTGGAAAAATGGTTTTGTATGCGGCTAAAAATATTGAAGATCTGAAGGAGAAACTATTTGTATACGAAAAAATTAAACAAGATGAAAGAACACCAACTTTTACAGAACGAACGCAAAGACCAAATACAGTTCCGAAATTGGAAAGAATTGCTAAACCGGTAGAAAAAAAGAAATATTGTTTTAATTGCGGGGTAAGTACTCACGAAGCACACGCATGTCCAAACAGAAATAAAGGCCCTAAATGTTTCGGGTGCAATGAATTTGGTCATAAACGTCCTGATTGTCCAAATAAGATTACCTCGGCAGCTCATGTAGTACAAACAACGGAGCTGCACCCAATTAAAATTAATGACATAACGCTAAACGGTCTAATTGATACTGGCAGCAATATTTGTATTATTAAAAAATCCTTAACTAAATTAATAAATCCAAAATATAATTTTAGTAACCAAAGTATTTCAGTGACTGGTTTAGGAGCTAAAGTGGAAACAAAGGGCGCCTGCATAGTTGATATCACAATTAATGGCATAATATTTAATGACGTTACACTGCACATGGTAGAAGAAAATTATATCACCCCAGATGTAGTAATTGGAATGGATTTATTGTCTAGAGCTGTGGTGAAAATTCAAGGAAGAAATGTTACTATAGAAAGAAATTGCAATGACGATATTGTAAACAAAACTCAATCGGAAAATTCCCAGCCAGAACAGGCAGGATGTTACTTAGCACAAATTGACCCTGATTTGTACGATGAGCAAATCACACCGGATTTGTCACATTTATTAGATGTGAAAGTGAAGGGAAAAATTTATAATTTGATTAAAAACTATTCACCTGTAGAACCACCCGAGTCGCCAATTAAAATGAGAATCGTGCCTATGAATGAAGAACCAGTTTTCCGATCTCCACGAAGGTTTCCACCTATGGAACGTCAAATAATAGATATTCAAGTAAAAGAATGGCTTGAAAAGGGCATCATTCGGGAGAGCGCCTCAGATTATTCCAGCCAGGTTGTGCTTGTAAAGAAGAAAGACAATTCATACCGTATGTGCATCGATTATAGGGCGGTCAACAAAAAAATTTATAAAGAACGGTACCCCTTACCGGTGATAGAAGACCAGCTAGACAAGTTACAAGGATCAAATTATTTTACAACTTTGGACCTAGAGAACGGTTTCTTTCACGTCTCCATAGACGAAAGCAGTCGAAAGTTTACAGCTTTTGTAACGCAAGGTGGTCATTTCGAATTTAACCGCGTCCCATTTGGCTTGTGTAACTCACCAGGTATATTCCAAAAATACATTAATTATATTTTTAGAGACTTGATACGAGAAGGAATTGTAGTTATTTACATGGATGATATAGTTATTCTGGCAAAAGCTATAGATGAAGCGATTGAACGATTAAAGAAAACTTTGAAGACTGCGGCTGAGAATGGATTAATGATCAAATGGAAGAAATGCCAACTTCTACAAGAAGAAATAGAATATTTGGGACACCGGGTATTTAAAGGAACCATTTCACCTTCTAAAGCGAAAGTAAAAGCTGTTATAGATTTTCCTTGTCCACGAACAATTAAACAATTGCAAAGCTTCCTCGGACTAGCAGGATATTTTAGAAAATTCATCCGAAATTTTTCATTAATAGCTAAGCCACTAAGCGATATTCTGAAGAAAAAATCAAAATTTCAGATTAAAGAAATACAACTTGAAGCCATACAAAATTTAAAAAGTGCATTGATCACAACTCCAGTTTTAAAAATATTTCAATATGGGTTACCCACCGAATTACATACCGATGCCAGCAAAGACGGATATGGTGCAGTTCTGTTACAAAGAGATGCTGAAGATTCAACCCTTCACCCTGTATTTTACATGAGTAGGAAAACCAATGAGGCAGAGAGGAATTATAGTAGCTATGAACTGGAGGTATTGGCAGTCATAGAAGCCGTTAAAAAATTTAGAATATACTTATTGGGTCAAAAGTTTAAGCTGGTTACCGACTGTAAAGCTTTTCAATGTACCATACGGAAAAAGGATTTAACAACCAGAGTAGCCCGATGGGCACTATTATTAGAAGAATTTGATTATGAAGTTGAGCATCGACCCGGTACAAAGATGCTACATGTAGATGCATTAAGTCGAAATGCAGTTGCGATGTGCGTAAGTTATGGTAGTACATTTGGAAGTACGTTTTTGTCAAAACTTGCAGAGTCACAACAAAAGGATGAAAGGATTGCAGCTATTATGGAAATTTTGAAAAACGGATCATATAAGGACTATCTCATAAATAATGGTATATTATGTAAAAGTCATAATAATAATATTTTGTATGTCGTTCCAGATTGCATGAAAACAGGTATCATCCGAGAAGTTCACGAAAAAGGGCACTTCCATTATAAAAAAATGAAAGAATTGCTGGAGAAAGAATTTTATATCCCGAATCTGAAAAATAGGATAGATAATTGTATTGCAGGATGCATAAGGTGTATTCTTGCTGAAAGAAAAACCGGAAAACCAGAAGGAATGATATACCCAATTCCAAAAGGAGATCGACCTCTCGATACGTTTCACATCGATCACTTAGGACCATTGCAAAACACAAAGAAACATTATCGCTACATTTTTGCTGTAATCGACGGATTTACGAAGTTCTCGTGGCTATTCCCCACAAAAACTTTAAATTCAGACGAAGCAATACAAAAATTAGAAATAATTTCAGAAACTTTTGGATATCCAAGCCGAATCATATCAGACAGAGGAGGAGCGTTTGCGTCTAACAACTTCCAAGATTTTTGTAAGAATCGAGATATTAAGTTATATTACATAACACCTGGGGTTCCACGTTCCAACGGGCAAGTAGAAAGGCTGAATCGAACAATTATTGCAGCTCTTACCAAAATGTCTTTGGACGATCCAGAGAAGTGGTACAACTTCACGAAACCTCTTCAACGGGTACTGAACTCGACGTTTCAGCGCGCTATTAAAACGACACCAATGGAGCTTTTAGTCGGAGTAAAAATGAAAGACGATCGTGATTTACATATCGTCGAAATAATAGAAGGCGAAATCAGATATGATTTTGAAGAAGAGCGGAACGAACGAAGAGAAAATGCAAGAAAGGAAATATTGGAAATACAAGAAGAAAATCGTCGCCAATGTAGAAGGAAAAGGAAATCGGCACGAATATTTAAAATTGGTGATATGGTCGCCATAAAAAGAACTCAATTTGGCACCGGCTTGAAGATAAAATCTAAATTTCTGGGACCCTATAAAATCATAGGAGAGAAGGGATTCGATCGATATAAGGTAGAAAAGTTGGGAAACTCTGAAGGACCAAAAACAACAGAAACTAGCGTTGACAACATGAAACCATGGTATATGGAAGATGAAAACGAACTGAGCGAAGAAGATGAAGCAGTAGTCGGAAATGTTGAAATAGATTGTGATAATTCATTTGAGGCAAATGAATAAGTAGGATGGCCGAATGTGGGAATGCAGAAATCATAAATTATTTTTGCTAAATTACATATAGCATATTCGGAAGTTGACCCTAACATTATAGCATATTCGGACGTTGACCCTAATATTTAGGGTACAACATGATATATGATCTTTTTATTTACTGTTCTTTTTTCAAAATGATGATATAAAAAAAAAGAAAGAAGTTGATTAGTAAGAACGTGGCCGTGGAAGAAGAAAGAAGAAATAAGCTGATTACAAGATTATTACTTTTGTATTATTAAAATTATTACTTTTGGATTATTAAAATTATTACTTTTGTATTATTAAAATTATTACTTTTGGATTATTAAAATTATTACTTTTGTATTATTAAAATTATTACTTTTGTATTATTAAAATTATTACTTTTGTTTGAATTCAACATAAATATGTATAAATACCTACGTACACATATAAAGTGCACAAATATAAATATAATATGTTTATTTTAAACAATAAAAAAGACTAAAGGAGCAAAAGCAATTTAAAGTGCTGAACAAATATTCCTTTTTCATATGAATATGGTATTTTTCTGTAAAAAATAAAAAAAAAACAAAAATAAATAAAAAAAAAATAAAGAAATTGTAGTTTATATATTCTATATAACCAATAAAAGGAAGTATTTTTTTTTTTTTAAATGAACCTCCTTATTTAATTTCGTCCCTTTCTAGAAATAGAGTCTGCCTGGCTTTAATTATTTTTAACAAGAACCAGATTGAAGAGTTCCATGAATTCAACCCAAACCTTCTTCACCATTTTTAGAACTAAATTTCCTCTTATTTTATGTGGTACATTGATTGTTAATTTTATGCTTTTGTTTAATAAATTAATAACACTTCTTTAATGGCTAAGTAAAAATCCTTTACTAGTTCAATTAATGTACTCCTAAAATTATGCAAAGTTTAAATCCTTTATTTTTATAATTTTACTTAAAAGATTTTAAGTCCTTATGAGCTCGACGCATTAAATAAAATATTTCTAAAATGATGAAGTGAAATGTATTCTGAAAATAAAATAAATAAAAAATATATGACACAGTTATGCAATTCCTCCTAAAGTTATGGAAAATTCAAATCCTTATTGTTTTTCAAATTTATCACAGAAATCTTTAATTC
The DNA here is from genome assembly GCA_963082915.1 of Dolichopus griseipennis. Lineage (NCBI taxonomy): Eukaryota > Metazoa > Arthropoda > Insecta > Diptera > Dolichopodidae > Dolichopus > Dolichopus griseipennis. Next base: position 39,760,870 of record OY720445.1, read on the forward strand.
CATTGAATTAATTAAGACAGTTTTATAGTCATTAAGTAAAAAAAAACATATTTAGTAATTTGACGTCAAACCTATACTCCTTAAGTTATGCTAAATTTTAAATACGGGTTTTTCATATAGATTAGATTTCATAAATCATATAGATTTTGATATGATTTCGTTTTTAAGATTTTAGTGAACCAACGAACTCAAAACTCCTTTAAGTTTTACAATTTTTAAAACCATGAGATACGTAAAAATTACAATAAAAGTTCTTTTAACATTTGAATTCCACTTGCGATCAAATAACAATAAATCGAACTGGAAAATTATATAAGAATATATTCGATCCATAATTATCATAGTTTTATCATATTTAGCTTTTTTTTTAAGATTATTGTTCTAATCTTACATGATATAATGATATTAGATGAATTAAATATCTTGACTCAGAATTATACTTTTAACAATGCCTTAATTTAAATACTAACCATATATGTAAGTGTATAAATAGTTTATATAACAATTTTCTGGAAAAAAAAAATGAAATTATAAATATATAATTGCATATAAAATGAAATTTAAAAATGATTTTTTTTTTCAATATTGAATTAAAAAGAAAATACACACACACACACAAAGAAAAGTCTCTGAAAAGTCATAAACAATGGTTATTTATAAAAACATTATAATTTACATTATTAATAAAAACTAACATTTTTATTGTTTAGAAAAGAAATTATTAAAGTAAAGTAAATTTTTTGTCAATAAATATTGTTTAATAAAACCAATATTGCCTACAATAGATGGTAATTGTGTTAAATATATAAATAAAATATATACAAGTATAATTATATTATAATATTTTTACTCTATGTATATTTTATTGATTTTTATTTAACTTATTCAAATGAAAATTGGAATTTTTAAATCTGCAATCTTTTAATTTTAAAATTATATTAAAACCTAAAATTATGCAATTTTATTTGAAATATAATTTCAATAAAAAAGGGAAGCTTCGATAGCGTAGAAGTAAGAAAGCTGGCGTTTCAACAAAGAGTGAGAGTACTAATGAATAAATAAATAAATAAATACTTAAATAAATAAAAAAGTTAGGATTATAATATTTTTTTATGTTTATGATTTCCAATTTATTATCGATACTTTGTCACTATAGTTAATATCTTGAAAATAAATAAAAACTCTTCGCTTCTAAAAATTAAATATCATACACAGAATTTGTTCAGGTTAAACATTTTGACTAACTTTATTACTCATTAAATCAAAAATCAATACATCTGACAGAATCCTTTTCTAATTGCATACCTAAAGCAAATTATTAAGTTGGAAATTCATTATAGAAAGAAAACCTTCTTTAATTTTAATAACATATTATATATAAATGTATAGAAAGGAATCAATTATACTTGCCAATTGGAACATTTTGACTCAATTTGACATCAGACCAATATTATATCAAGCAACATAATAAATTCTAAACTAAGAAATTTGTAAATTCGTGTAATAACAACAAGGTTTTTATACGTATAAAAATTAATTTTTATCGCTCTAAATCTACCCATTGAAACTATGCGATGTTTCTTTGATTAGTGTGCCACTTTAACGCACCAAGACCACATCTTTTTTAAACAAAACTTTAAAAAGGCACCTCAGATACAAATGTACAGCTTGGTGACAGGGATGAGAATATGGAAGAATTTTGGGATTATGGGGAGGTTATTTGGGAATTTCGGATTATGGGACATGGGGAAAATTTGGAGGGGTATTGAGGGAAAAGATGTTAATATACTTCTTAAACATACGAGTTACAAACTTTAGGAAACACATTGGACAGAATATGGTTCCATAACCTCTACATGCGCCATAACAAACAAATTTCTGTAAACCGTGTTACGCCATCTTAAAAATTCGGCACAGTAGGGATGAACATCCATTGAACTCCCTGTTTCACGTTGGAAAACTTTAAGTGGAGCCATTAATTCTTTTATTTCTTTACAGATGTTCGTCACCACTAGGTATCTTTAGGACAAGGTAAAGTGAATAGACTGTTCGCCGATGACTAAGTGGAGTCAGCATTAAATATATGCATTAAGCTCCATTTTTGGTCTAATATATGTTTTATAGATACTAAGAAGATCGTGTGAAGAAAGTAAGTCTTACAGCGATACAAAAAAATACCAAACATCTAGATGCATCTTTAGCTATACCAAAACTGTGATAACAAAATATCAAAAATGTGATTTGACCAAATCAATTTTTGGTTTACCTCAATGCCCTCAATGATTAAATCCGGTATTTAAGTAGATTTTGCTCTAGATTTTTTTCATTAATTTAGGAAGGACCAAAGTTATAGCTATAAATATTTTGCAAACGTCCAAAACGATTTGCTATTCTTTGGCATTTGAAAAAGTTTTTGTTTCAACCCTTGGTCGAATAAGATTTTTTGTTTATTGATAACTCTCCAACCTCAGCTTCACTATTTCATTAGAATGAACCACATTTTCATTGTCAATTGTATGTATCCCACTATAAGACTAAGCTAGATAATAAAACCATATTGTAAATGAGTAAATTACTAAAAATATAAATTTAAATTTAATAAAACTTGCAACAGATTACAATTTTTATTTTTAGAAATCCAAATTAGTAATTTCAAAAATATCTAAAAAAAAATTTATATTCCAGCCTGGAAAATCTTTAAAAAATATAAATTTTATGTCTTTAACTTACTAGTATATTATAAATTTTACTAAATGTACAACAAAAGTAAATTACATATTCATTTAAAAAAATTATACAAAACTACATAACATAAAAATTTTCAAATAAAAATCAATTCAATTCAAAAAATAGCCTATACTATTTTTTTATATATCATATACTACTTGTATTTTTATTAACAAAATGAATAAAAATACAAAAACAAAATAATATAAATATGTAAATTAACTTATTAAAAAATACTTTGATTTTAAGAGGATTTCATTTTTATTCAACAAGCAACAACAAAAAACCATTTATTTAAAAAAAAACTTTTTTTTTTTAAATTGAACTTAATTAAGACAACATTGTATTCTATTCAATATATGACTATAATAAAGTCAATGAAACACAACACAAAAAACAAGGAAACGAATACAATAATAATAACATAAAAATAAAATACAAATTTTGTAAAAAACTACCCACAATTTTGTACAAAATTTTATTACCTACAAATTTAATAATAAAATCTACCAACTATATACCAACTATATAATATTAAAATATCTTAAAATATTTTTCAAAACTTTCATTTAAAAAAAAAGTAGAATAAAATTTGTAGAAAATACTTTCTTGCCTCAATCCACCACCTTTCAGGCACATTTTGAAAAATTTTTTTAAAAATTAGCCTATACATTACAATCGTGTGTGTCGGTCCATCTGTATATCGAAGTGTTTAGAAAACTGACACACAGTTTGAACTGAAGTAAGGGCAGAATTTATTAATATAACATTATTTTTAGACGTCATTCGTAACAAAGCAACAGCTTCTCCTCAAAATTCGGAAAACCGCAATATTCTTAATGTTATAAGTTACAAAACACGTTGTTGTATAATGTACATCGTAAAACGTAAAAGTACATCCAAGATGGATGGATAATGTGGTTTGTATTGTAAAGTATTCAGTATGAAAATCCTCCCTCCCTCTCTCTGTTCCAATTTGACCCACCTGTGTTTGTCTTTCTTTTGGCCAAAAAATCATTTACATCAAATTTCATTAAAATCGTTTGAAATTTTTATTAGAACTTGACATTCCCAAAACTTCTGGAAGCTCTAACCCTATGATACTAGAATAAATTTATGAAACCTACTCCTCAGAGGTACCCAATTGTACCAATAGTCTATGTACCAAATCTTAGGTCATTCCGACGGTTAGAACACGAGATTTCTGAATAAGGTTGATGTTTTGTTTGGGAGTCTCCTAATCCTGTGGTCCGATTTTGCCCATATACTAATTTGACCTTACTTTTTGGCGAATAAAGCATTTATTCTAAATTTCATCAAAATCGGTTGAAATTTACGCAAGTATTATGCTAACAGACACATATACATACACACATATATACACACATGCATACCAACAATACCAAGCAATTTTTTTTGCAAAATTATTTATCCTTGTAAAAGATTTAAGTTAGATACTTGAAATTTTGAGAGGTATTAGATCCTTGGAAGTCAATATGAGTTTATACATTTTATTTTATCATTTGATAACAGATTTCATAATTGGTTACTTAAAGGCTTACTTTAAATTGATGGAACTTCTTTGGACTTATTTTTTTTTTTTAACACATATATAAAATTCTGAAAAAAACGGTTTAATTTGACTTTTTACATAATTATTAAATATTATATAAATAAGTTTTTGTATAGATATGAAAATTGTTTAAATTTTGAAAAGTCTTTTTTTAAAATCCTTCTTTTTTTGTTATTTCATTTTTATTATTATTTAAATAAATATAAATATATATATATATATATATATAAATATATATATTTAAATGTGTATATATAAAGTATATCTTTCCTTCTTCCTCTTTTAAGTTTTCAGGTATTCTAATGTCCTATATATTTATTACAAAACTACTTAAGTTCACATTTTGGTCCATAATAACCAAAAATTATAAAGTTGTTTAAAAATTTTTTTTTCAAAAAATATCAAATATTGTTGACAAATGTTTGGAAGTCAAAGAAATTCAAAAGAAGTTAAATACAAATTGAACAAAAAACATTTATATATGCCAGTATTTATAATAAGTATTTATTTTAAGTGATTTTATATTCAAGTTGCATTGACTTTACTTCCAATACTTATTTTTTAACAATTGTACTGAGTAAGAAGTTTCAAAGGACACACACTATCAAAGGCTTGGTTTTTTTAGTATTTATTAATATTTATTTATTTATTTTATGAATTTTAGATATCATAAATGATAATGCAATATCTTAAAACCAGTGGTTGCTAAGATCATTAAGGGTTTAGATACTATTAAATTATACCACTACTATTTATTATATTTATATAATTATATTACACTTTTGTTTTATATAAGCTAAGGGGGGAATTGAAATGAAAATTATTTAATAATATTGCAATTTGAACGGAGATCGCCCCCACGACTTCAATTTTTAGAAGATTTTAAGCTCGGATAGAAGAAAATACCATTGCATACTTTTAAGCAAAATAATTTGTTTATTACTTTAAATCCTGTTTAAAAACGAAAAACTTGTTATTATTCATGCTTATTGTGAACAACAATTAACAGTTGCTTGCCAGTAGTTAAAATTAACAATTTCTTTACTTTGCATTATATAAAACAAATGTTCAAAAGTAATAATTCACGACTCTGGTGAATCAAAGAAACAACTGTCAATTTAATATTTATTAAAAAATACAAAACATCAAATATAAGAATTTGAATTATAAAAAAAGCTTATACATTTTGCTTAATTTTAAATTAATTCAATAATTTAAGCTTATTAATAAATTATCTGACCAATGGCGTAGTGGTAAAGACGCCGCCTTTCATGTGGAAGATCTCGGTTTCAAACCCCGGTCAGATCATATCTAATAAAAAAATATCGTAAAATTGTATAATTATATCGTAATAATTTATATCGTAATATAAAATAAGATTTAATAAAAATATATAAATAATTCTTGTGTAAGATTATAGATGGCGCACAAAGTTAACATTTGTGAATTCATATTTCATAACTTTATACAATAGCTACAGCCGAGAAATCAACGGCTTAGTGAATATTATGATTAAAGAAACTGAAGCCTAGTTTAAAATAAACTTGGTGAATGCCCTATACTCCTTAAAGGAGTGGAAAAGGAATAAAAAAAAAAAAAAAAAAAAAGATTAAATTACAAGCTTAATAATATTAGGAACTCTTATCCTACTATTAGTTATTATACACAATTTTCTATTTTAAAAATTATAAACTTTATCTATATAACTATGAATTCAATAATATATAAATTGAATATGAATTTTTTAATAATATTTAATAAATATAATATAAATTGAATGAAATTTAAATGATTAGCAAAACATTTATTCAATAATATATAGTAGGTTCATGGACAGATAAAATCTATAATATTAGCTAAGTAAGTATCTTATAAAATAATATCTTGTAACCATGAACTAAATTAAAAGTTAACAACAACAATATTATGTAAAATTCATAATAAGAAAATCTTTGAAATATAATTTTCAATATGAAAATGTAGGAGTTTCAGGCTCTAGTGTTAATCTTTATTGTAATATTTTATAAAGTAAATGTTTTATTTTTTTTTTTTATGGTTTTTATTTTGGCATTTACTTATAATATTGCATAACTACCAACTATTACTATTATATTATTCTTATTATTATTATTTTTAATATTAACTTTTTTTTTTTTCTTTTATATGTTTTCTTATTTTTTTTTTTGGTTATAAATACATACATATAAAAATACAATATGTTATATATAATAGAAAATAGAAGGACTCAAAATGTCCTTAAGGCAACATATTTACATTTTAATGAAAGAAAGGAATATAAGAAAAGTTTCTATACATAATACAAGTTGTTTTACTTTTATAATAGTTCTTTAGTAATAATTTTTCAACCCAATATTGTTTCACATATAATATGTCTACGCATTTTATATTTTAATGTATATGTATATATATACACATATATATATATATATATATATATTACAATATAAGAGTAATATATTAAATATTTTACATGTTTATACATAAACATATAATAAACCAAATATATATTTAATAAATGTTTAAATATTGCCTTATTGTACAAGAAATTTAACTTTTTAAAGAGGTTCAGATGGTTTCCACATATTTTATATATATATAAATATATTATGTACTCAAACAAAATAATAATATTCCATTTTTCTTTTTTGTATATTTGTTATTTTATTTATTGGAATATCTGAAACTAATTTTGATTATTAAAAAAAAAACTTTAGCCTAGAAATATGCAATATTTGGAAAATTTAAACTTTTTATAACTAAGTTGTAATGTAAAAAAGTTAAGTCTCTAGTTAATTGGGAAGTTAAATTTAACAACGTTTTAAATTATCTGATATAAATACAATTAAATTAATTTCTCTGAATCTGAACCACCACTCCATTTCATCCTAAAATTTAGATACATAATATAAACAGGACTAAATACCCATGTAACAAATTTCAGGTTACGGTCTGTGTTAATTTCGAATAAATATGTTAAAGTATTTGGAGGCGGTACTCAAGCGATGGGTGATACCCAAACTACTTCTTGGTTTTAAGGCCACAAAGAAAATAGGAACACATATGTTGCAAAAAATATGAAGGTTTTATCTCTATTTTTTTCAAGGATTTGTTTGTTATTTCCGTTCCCTTGATTATATTGAAAGGTTTCAAAATCCAAACTAGTATCGCACATGTGTAATTCCTGTAAGTGTTTTTTTATTATTTTTTTTTAATAGTTAGGTTTTTTTATATACATTTTTTAAAGGAAAGTTTGAGAATCCTAATTTATCCTGCCACTACCCAGATAATTTTGCTAAATCCTCCATCCTTTAAATTGTAACTCATATTATTCAACATATAATGTGGTAGCTATTAAGTTTCTCTAGATTCTTTATAACATATAATACATTATTAATTAAATAGCATATACTTGAGGTGACATATTAGAAGTCCTGTAGTCAGGGCTCCCATTACAAATATTGACTCACTTCATAGAGACAGAACTTTTGTCCTATTTTATTTTGAGACTTTACCTATACTTGAAATTTTATAACATTGCATACAACTGCTATCCGGTACTTTAAAATGTATTTTTAAAATTTTATTTCATAGTTATTTCGTTATTTCTTAAAAGGAACTGAAAATTTAAAAATTTTTATATTACAATAATTTAAGTCTACGGTGTCCTTAAAATAAAAATACAAGTATAACACAATAAAACCAAAATTTTAAAAATTTAAAAAACCAAAATGTCGAAGAAAAGAATAGAAGTTGTTGAGTTTTGAATAAATTTCTAACATTTTTATATATAAAATAATATATTGTTAACTTATTCTTATGTACCTCTCAATACACATATATATCGTATATAAATAGAAGTTGATTCAAAAATATTAGATACATATATAAAATTATTAAAACTCATATATGTAATGTATATAAATTCTTATATACTTATTTATTAAATATTATGTAAAATTGCAATATTTCTGTACATTTTTTCTAGCAAATTTTGATTTTATCAAACAAAATAAAATTTTAACTTCTTTTTTTCTATATATATATATATATATATATAGGAATTTTTGTAAAAGTTTAACTTCTGGAAAATATAATAATATAGAAGTTAAATAAATTTTATAAATTTGTATTTTATATTTTAACAAATTTTTTTTATTTCGATTTTTATACCCAACACCTCACAAATAGAAGGTATAGGACGTGCTTCTAACCACCAAAAGGAAGGAAGCTAGATAGTCACCAAATTAATAGATTTAGGGATCTCCAACATACTTTCCAATTCTGAAGATCTCACAAGCATATCTATAAAATTAATAAATATAGAAACTTCTAAATTGTACTATGGTTTTCTGTTCTGATTCCATTATGTTTCTAAAATTGGGGATTAATTGGAGTAGTTGTTCGGGTACCTTCCATACACCTCTTAACACCTAAGAAGTATATTTTCGAAATTAATAACTGTAAAAACTGGAAATTAAGTACAAGGTGGTTCTCTCCTGTTTCCATCATCTTGAATTTTTGAAATAATTTAAAATGGTGCTTTAGTACCTATTACACGCCTCCTAAGTTCTTGTAAATCTTGGTACAAGAATTTCTGTAATTTTTTGTTAGTGTTTCTGAATTTTTAGCGGGATGAAAAAAGTGGTTCGGAAAGCTGCCACACTCTTGCTTAGGCGTAGCCAGGATATCTTCGGAATTAATAAAGTTTGAAAATTGAAATTTGTAAAATTTTTTTTGCTTAAGGTTTATTATATAAGTCAAAATAGGGATTCCTGTAGGGGTAGCTGTAAATTAGGGGTAGCTGTGGGTGTAGGGTATTACTAAGCCGTTTGCATCGACTTACTCTTGTTTCATTTCTTGTTTTTCTTTTATTTATTCCTTAAGGAAACGATGGTTCTTTTTGGAAAATTATAAAATTTTGTAAAATTTTTCATATGAACACAAACATATTTTATGTACCCATACACAGTTTTGAGTTTTGAATTAAAGAAAAACCGCAAAATAATAAGTAAAGAAATGAAATAAACTACTATACAAAATATATAAAGAAAAACTGCGCCTACAGGTCTTCTATATTCTATTCTTATTTTGTAAAAGATTTTCCTATTTTTTTTTTTGTACACTTTTTTGGTCTTTTGCATAAAATTCGAGTTTATGACATAAAATTTATTCATAAAATTTTATTCTTAAAGAAAAAACACAAAAAAATCGAAAAAAAAAATTTGATTTCACGCTTCAAAAAGAATTCAATTCGTATAAAATTAAGCGAATATTATTTTTCTTTATTTTTTACAGAATTTAGAACTCCAAAAATATGTTTGACATCAAATATAGGATTTTTCAAAACATATTTTCCAATTTATATATATATATATATATGTGTGTAGGAAATATATTCATTGGAATACTTTATAAGAATACAATTTTTAATACATTAAAATATGCTAAAATTTTGTGTAAAAATAAGAAACCCTAATAAAATGTTTAAATTTATAAAAAATATCTTTTATCATTACTTATGGAAAATTTTTTTTTAGTTAAATTGGATATAATATTTTTCTGTTGTAGAAAAGAAGTTCTTATTTTATTTTATTATTTATATTACATTTTTTTGAAATATTAATTATGATGCTAGTATATATTAAGCCTCGACTGGAGTTTTATATAGAAATGCTGTTCGTTATACATAGTTTATACATAGATCTAATTGTTTGTTTAAAACTCATATGATCATTTATTATTGATTGGTTGCAGAACTTTTGAATGTCTTATTAAAATTGTGGGTTTCCAAACATCAAATTTAGAGTCTTCCTTTATGTAAATCAGAAACTGTTAAGATCTTAATTCTAAAAATGCGATTTTTGAAATTCAATGTGATTTTATTAAATTTTATAATATTAGTTTCAGTTTTTATATGTATGTTTTCTTTTGAAACTTAATTAAAAAACCATTAAATAAGGGCTGTTAAATAAAGCGTTAGGAAAAAAAATAAAATCTCTCAATCAATCAAAAATAACAATCCAGGGTTTTATATTGCATATTAGAAATGAGACTTCAGGGTGTTTTTTTCACATTCACTCCCCTCCTTTGAAATTTCAAATCTAATTCTAAGACCACTCCTAATTGGAAATCTCTCCTCCATATATATATATATATATTTATTTTGAAAAGGGAATACTCGAAAAAATCCTAAAATTACACTTTAATTTAAAATTTACGTATACAAAAGTATCAAAAATAAGGTCCTGGTGAATTATTTTTCATTAAATGTGAAATAACATTCCAAGAGTTTATTCCTTTGGGCTTTCGAATCGGGATTAGTGAAGGAAGCTTATGCAATATGGATTATGTTTTATTAGAGGAGAAAAGTTGAGGTCATTTGATTATAGAAGTTAATCTACAAATTATTAAAATATAAATATGGATTAGTGAAGGAAGCTTATGCAATATGGATTATGTTTTATTAGCGGAGAAAAGTTGAGGTCATTTGATTATAGAAGTTAATCTACAAATAATTAAAATATAAATTACTAATTTTAAGAAATAAATGAGATGGTAAATGATCCTATTTGAACGACATATGCACATCACAAACGGTTAAACAAGTATTACAGTTTTCGAGTTACCAATTAATAGAATATAGAGTGGAACATTTGTCGATATGTTGGAAAACTTGGACGATATGTTGGATTTTTAATCCATTAATAGATCGTACTTAATATAACAAATATCTATAAAACTAACTCTAAGCCCCATGATACCATTTTCAGTCATAACTTTAATGACCAAACTCTACAACGATGGATGGAGTTAATAACCAAACTATACAGCGATATTGAGTAAAACCGGATTCATTTATAAAACAAATAACTCCTAGCTCAGTTTTATTTTTATTGAACTTATCTTTCCCTAGGAATAAATAATGAAGGCAGCCCTATTTCGAAGAATAATTTATTAAGAGAGATGGAATGAACTTTTAAAAGTTTCCCCAAATTTAAATCTTGGAACTTTCGAAGAAAATGAATCTCAATATAAGTTAATGAATTATAACAATAGTTTCAAAAGTTAGAAATCCTTCAACGAAAAAATTATAATTTATTTAATATTGGTGCCAATATATTGTAACTATTCTACCGATAATGTTGTCTTTTGGACGTAGGCCTTTTAATCGATGGGTCTCGGGTTAAAACCGGTGTCAGATCACTTTTGATATATCTTTTTTGATACATGTTTTTTTTGAAAATTCTATGACTAAATAATACATAAATCATTTTTGAAGTTTAATGGATGATCATTTCAGTAGACATATAAAATGCTAATTGGATGATTTTAATGTTAAACTGTGAGAAATTCAATTAAATAAACTCTAGTTCATAAATAAATATAATTTTTTTATATTTTTTCACATCAATCTGACATATTGACTTAATTTTTTATTTAAATTTATATAACCTCGAGTTTAATAAAAATGTAAAACCTTTTATTGTGTGTTAAATTAATAAAATGCTAAAACATATAACCATAAAAATAATTCAGAAATTAAAATAAAAAATTCCAATTTTAAATAAATACAATACAAAACATAAAGCTAAGAGAACTAGTATAATACACAATAATATTCTAACAACGAGTTAAAAACATAGGAAACACTTCTTTTTATGTTTTTCACAAAAAAAAAAAAAAAAAAAAAAAAAGGATTTTGAAAAACAAATTGAACATTTCCGGTTCAATTGACCAGAACTGAATTTAAATTTTATTTGAATTTTATTAGTTTTTTTATTTTGAAATTTATAAAAAACAAAATCGTTCAGAAAAGTGTGAATCCCCTTTAAACAATATAAAATAATAAAAAAAAATTTAATTTCTTTTATACAGAGAAAGTGTTATAAAACTAAACAACAATTGTTATTTTATAATTTCTTTTTATCTATTAATATCCGTAAATTTTTATTTTATTCATTTTACCCTTGAGAAAAATGCGTAAAATATCTGTGACATTATGGAAAACTTTAATAAGAGTTGGGTATTAAATATCATTTTTTAAAATATTAAATGACAAAAATCATAAATATACGAAATATTATTTTCCAGCACTGAAGCAAATCTGGGAGAACTTTGAATGCGAAATATATTATATATACAGGGTGTCCGAAAGTCAAAGTTCAAGAAGAGCGATTATCACCTTCGCTTGAACCAAAAGTTCATAATAAACAAAAAGTTATTCTAGGGTAATTAAATAATATTATTACTATTTTCTAGGCAATAACAACATCAAGAAGATTTCCTCGAAAACGGTAAGAGATATGAAAAATGGGACGACTTAAATAGGATCTGAAGGGTGATTTTAAAAATGAAATTGGTAGCAAATTAATAATGGAATTTTGTGCAAAAAATACACTTATATAATACAGTGTAACAGTGCCCTTATGATACTACAGCTATAAGAGATAACGATAATCTTAAATATTATTACAAAAACCCATAACCCATAACTTCAGTAAGCTACTGACTCTTAAATGAATCTTCCGTGTTGTACAGGGGTGTAGATATTGTTATTTTTTTAATTAGTTAAAGAATTTTTATTACTTATTTAGAAAAAGACATCTCTTCCCACTCCTTTCAGAAATATTTTTTTCATTATAAAACTTCTCTATCAAATCTGGTCTTAGTGGCCTCGGGATTTCGGACACTCTGTATAATAAAATCTTTTTACTTGTAAATTAATTCAATTTTAAATCCTCTATTAATTAACTTTTCTCTTACATATGTGTGCAACGTATCATTTGAAATGATGAAGGTTTCTGCCATACCAGTAAAATTATTTACCCTCTGACTTTTAATGGAACTTAGAAACCGCTTCTAATTTTGTTCAAAATTATTTAAAATCAAGGAGTGTACAGCTTTCAAACTCCCACAAAACTCCAAAATTATTGAATATCGGATTTTGATTATTTCTTTTTTACTATTAAATTCATAGTTTCGAAATTATGTGATTCACAATTATAATTTGAAAGTTTTTAAATATTTAGGATTTTGGAAAATAAAATTTCAGAACTTCCAGTTTTATTTGCATTTACAACTTGTTATAAAAGTTTTATAGCAATTCTCCGTCATGACTAGGTTTGTAAGTTTAAATTGTTTTTAGTCTATCAATATATTGAATTGAAATTTAAAAAAAAATAATGTCCCTCTTTAAGTTTAAATTTTACCCAATGGAATTAAAAATCTTCAAAACTAAAAATTTAAACCTTATTTCAATTTCTACAAAAATTGTGTTATTTATAAATTCAATGTATTTGGAGAACATCGTTTTAAACTCCATTATTATTTGACTATTGCAAGAATTGTATTTAATATATAAGCTATTTGTAATATAAAAAAACATATACTTTTGAAGGAAGCACTCCATAATCTCGGTTTCTGAAAATTATTGGGGATTGACTCGTTTTTTATTGAAAAATCTCGTTTTTAAGGATTAAGAGTTGGATACAAAATCAGAATTTTCAGCCTTTTCCAGAATATAAAAGTAAGAGATTTCTGTTAAACGAAATTTTTTGAAAAATTTTTAAAAAGGCGATTTACTAAACCGAGTTTTCGAACCCAAGCAGCCTTTAATTCTAGTTTATTTTATGTTTTTGTAAGGTTTGGTAATATTTTGATCTTATAAAAGTAGCATTACTTCTGGGTTCTGCTCTCAATGGTTTTTAGCGAAATTGATATCTTTCACTTATAAAATTATCTTTTATATCTAAAAGACCTACATTTGGTTAATAAGTTTTAAAAATTAAGTCCAGGAAAACGTATATGACAATATGGTGTGGAAAATGAAAATACAGTATATTGAATATTTTATTTATAAAATTTATAAGTCAGTTAAACAAATGATTTATTAAAAAAAGTGCATTGAAGTTGTGAATGAATCACGTTTACCATAATTAACTTTTAGGGATGATACTTCAGTTTTTAAAATCTTGTAAATCAAAATCTCGAATGCCTCGAATACTGTTTTTTTTTTAAATCTTAAAAATCAAAATCTTGTTTTGTAAAAATCTAGTTGTTTTTTATATATCAAGAGATATCGTACCCATTCTTCAATTTTTAATTAACGAATCATTTTGGTCGTGCAATAGATAAGTAGAGCGACTGTATTAGTAATCAGGGCTTAAAACGGATCACATTCTATAAAAGTCTTATATAAAAATACTACATGAGATCCCCATATAAAAATACTACAACCGCGGTACTACAACCTTCAACAGTTCTTTAGAAAATAAACTTTATAAAATAAAATTGAAGTTTTTATTAAAATGATAAAACATAGTGAAAAAATAAATGAAAATTTAATTGCGATTTAATTGAATTGAAATTGAAAAATTGAACTTTAAAGATCATAAAAGATAGTTCATAAAATTATAAATAATTTAAAGAAAGTATTTAGCTAATGAATATTGAATTTAGTTCATACAATAATTGTATAAAATATTTACTAAACCTTTTATATAATTTGATTAGATTTGATTTAAATTTAATTTTATTGAATGTCCCAAGAAAAGTAATCTTCTGTTGAAATTGATTATATTAAAATCTTAAGATTTGTAATATTTTTTATTAAATTTTTTTCCAACATTTTGATCTTTATAATTGAAATTTTTTGATGTTAAATAATGGTAATAAAATTTCAATACTATCTAGGTATCCTCCAATGCTTCAATGTTAATAGAATATCTAATTTCATATAAATCTACAAATCTGAATTTAAGTTACTTTGATATAAATTTGTAGGCATTAAAATTAATTTAGACACAGTGTATTAAATACTTTGCTAAAAGCAGTACAGGTATAGAATTTATCATTGACAAATATTTATTATCTAATTCTGAGTAATTGCTATAATATACATAATGTTTTAAAACTTTATTAGATTTTTATTATAATTTTGTGGAATGGCCAGTACACATTACAAGATGGTTTTATTATTAATACCTCTATCGTGTATTTAAGATTTATTTATATGAAAACAATTTACCGGCATATGTTGGTCAAATGATATTTTACCTATTTTCTATTTCAGTTATAAATTAATACCATATAATACATATATGTACAATCATACAAATTTTACAATTAATTTTTCCAAATTTTCTTTATTAGTTTCCATTTACTTCAGAATATCGAAATTTATAAAAGAAATTCATGAAATTCTTTCTATTAAAATAAATAATAAATCTATCCTACTATATTCTTTTTATTAAAATATTATTTCTTCTTAATTTAAAATATTTTTAAAGTGACCATATATCGATGCAATAATGCACACTTATGTAAAATGCCAAATTTCACTTCATAAGTTGCTTAGGAAAAAAAACTTATCTTATATTTAAATGTTAAACAATATAGGGCCCAATGAATTGAATTATTTATTTATTTAAATTCTAATATTACAAAAAAGTTTCTTAGTTAATATTAGTATTTCACTTGGCTACCCAGGCCTTATGTCTATTATATATTATTATTTCGATTACACTTTTTATTTTACAGACTTACATACAATGTTTTAATTTACAATTTTTTATTTACAGTATTATAATTTCAAATTTTTCAATTGAATTAAAATAGCAAATAAAACATTTAGTTTTCAAAATATTTTAAATTTTTGTCTTGACTTAATTTAGTTTTCCTAGATTCCACTAGATGTCTTCAAAACATTAAAATTCATTAATATCGATTTATTATTTAAAAATTAATTAATAAAAATCCAGTACACAAACCTAATCTTAAAAGTATTTAAATTGTTTCGGGTGACATCTATATGCAATATTTCTCGCCTTAAAGTATGCAAATTTTTACGAAACTGATCAATGTATATTTTTACTTTCAAAATTAGTAAAAGATAAATTAGAAACAGCCCACAATGGCCCTAGCAGCCGAGGGCCTTATCAATATTGTGTAGTTATTGTAATGCGTAATATTCGAATAAATAAATAAAATTTCTAATAAATTCAGAACATGGTTATCTAGTAAAAATTAGATTTTTATATTTTAAAATTAAGAACTTTTACTAACAAATTTTTGGATCCCTGTTTTTTTGCATAAAAGTTTTCTTTTAAGAATAATACACTTTTGTTAAGAATAAATTCATTCAAGTACTTGATCATATTTTACGATATTGAAATTCGATATTTTTCTTTTATTAAATTTCTGATTTCGAAATTTAAGTTTCAAAATTTCAAATCAAAATGTTCAAATCTTAATTTTTTAACATACTATAAATCATGATAAGTTCTTCATAATTAGTGGTAGATGGTCCATTTAATACAAATATTTTTTTTTATTCAAATAATTGGAATATAATTTAATTGTAAAAGAATTTTTTGGGAATATTGTAATTTCTTTCATACTTGTTTTTAATTTTTTTTTGGATTTATTTGCGTTTTTCTTTTTCATTAACATAATGGAATATTTTTGTAAAATTTTCGTTTTTCATTTTCATTTTTCTTTTAATATTTTGAAAAATTTTTTTTTAAACTTTGTTTTTACTTTTACTTTTTGTTTTTTTAATTTTCTTTATTTTATGTTTTGATATTGTTTGTAATTTTTTTTTGTTTTTGAAGAGATGAGCACTAGCCAATCAACAAATCAACAAATTTTAATAAAACATTTTTCCAATCCAAATTCTAAATTTATTGAAAAGTTTTTGACAATACAACAACCAAAAAAAAAAATAAAAACGAGGAAAAAGAAGGACATTTACGGAATTCAAAATAAAAATATTCAGGAAAATGTTTGGGAAAAAAAATTTGATTATAGAAAAATAACTTAAATGCGGTTGAATAAATTTTCCCCTTTATATCATTTTCTTTTAATAATACGAAACAAATAAATAATTTCCATTTTTGTAATAATTTTAAATTTTTTTTTGTTATTTTTTTTTTTTTATTTACTTTCCAAAATTTTCATTTCAATTCGTGGAAAACAAAAAAAAAAAGGAAAATCTATCAGTTATTAACTGATGCGAATGTTTTTGGACAAAAATAAAACATAGAAGTAAAATTATTTTAATATTGTTTTAATGTTTTTTTTTTAAAAAAAAAAAATTTGCAAAATTTTAAAAGAAAATTTTTTAAAAAATATGTTAAAAGTAAAATAAACAAGTTTTTTTTACAATTGAGTAGCCTAAAAATATGCAAATTTTTTTTTTTTTAAACTTTATTTTAAGCAACAGTTTTTTTAATATTAGCTTGTTGTCAACTTTTATTTATTTTAATTTAATATAAACTTTTCTTTTTTGTCTTTTGCATTAAATTAACAACTTTTTGTTTTTTGAATACTTTAAAATGTTTACTTTTGATAATAATTCAGAAAGTCTAAAATAATTGAATTATTTTTGGAAACTTTATAAAGTTAACATAAGTTAACGGAAATTATTTCCGGAAAATATTGACAAAATATTAAAATAATTTTAAATTTAAAATTTTTTTATTTAAAATATCAATAACATTATTAGATGGAACTAAGAACTGATCTATAGTGTACAAAGCACTTACAACTAATCAAATAGTCAATTTGTTATATTTAAATTATATTTCAATATATATGGTATGATTATTAATATTGATTAATTAATTCTCTTCTTCTTCTTCTTTTTCTTCTTCTTCTTCTTTTTCTTCTTCTTCTTCTTTTTCTTCTTGTTCCTCTTCTTTTTTTCTTCTTCTTTATCTTCTTCCTCTTCCTCTTCTTTTTTTCTTCTTCTCTATCTTCTTCTTCTTCTTTTCTTTTTCTTCTTCTTCTCTATCTTCTTCTTCTTCTTCTTCTTCTTCTTCTTCTTCTTCTTCTTCTTCTTCTTCTTTTTCTTCTTCTTCTTTTCTTCTTCTTCTTCTTGTTCTTGTTCTTAATTAAAATTATTCACTTATCAAAAAAACTTATAATATGTTTATTTAATTAGTTATAAGTTATTTTTGTAGTTATAATTGATCTTTAGGAGCCAGGGCCTTATTGCACCAACAGTTTACCACTAATGAAATAATCAATCTACCGAAATCTTTGTTGTACCAACTCCATATACAGTAAAGATATTAAGTTTGATTAGCAAAAAGCCCAAATTTATCAAAAAAATGATTATTTCATTAGTGACTACTGGTGTGGTGCAATAGGGCCTTAATATAAATAAAAATAATTAAGAACATATCAATTACACGCAGGCCAAAAAATTAATCAAACATAAAAATACGATATTAAAATAAAATTTTGAAACTTTACCAACACTGTAAAGACCCTTCTACTTAAGAATTTCGGACATTATAATGACGCATATTAAACGCATGTCAGAGAATTAGGAAAATGATATATACATATTCTGGAAAAAAAGGGTAGATACATTTTGTTTTATTTGAATTTCGCAAATCTGGCTTTTGAAGTATTTTGATTTTAATTGTTGGATTCTTGAAAAAGTTTGAATTTTGAAACATTTGGATTTTAAACATGAATCCAACAATTCTTATTCTTTAAATTATGATCCTGTTGCAAAGTTTAAATTTTCCTTTAACCAGTCTGTTAATTACCCTCACAATTAAATCGAGCGGACGACTTTTATTCAAATTTTCTTTCAACATAAGTAAAATCCAAATATAAATTGTAGAAAAGTAAATTTATTAAATTTTTTATAAAAATTACCTCTCTAATTTCATTTGATTAATATTTTACAATAAATTTGGTTAAATATTTCAAAAATTTTTGAAATAATTTCTAGAAATTTATATTAAATTAAATTTTTTTTTTCTGTTTGCTTTGAAAATCAAAACCATAAGAGAAAACAAAAAAAAATAAACCACAAATACTATTAAAATAAATTTTATTAGTAATGTCATCGAATTTTCTAGAATATACATATAAAATGGAATACCAGTAGGTACCAAAAATTTTCCAAAGAATTTTGTTGTCTCAAGTTTAAAAATTTAGACAGGGGAAAATATAAAACCAAATAATATTTATACTCAAACCTAAATACCATGTATCACTTCAGATATGTTATTAAATGTTGAAGAGTTTTAACTCAAAAATTCCGATTTCTAAAATTTTTAATTCATACAAACTTTGGAGTTTGTTTGAACTATTGGATCTAATGGAAAATACTATCCTGATAAAAGTAGTATTAAAATTTAAAACTATTTCGAAAATTGTCCTAAAAGTATGCAATTTATAATATCAATATTATAATTTAGACAAAACTTAACAGAGGGTCATTGCAGTCTTTATTACTATTAAAAAATTATAAAATCAATTTGTTCCTGTAATAATGAGCATTTGAATAGTATTTGTTAAAAAAAATCTTTTAGATTGAACAAATCATCGAAAACTCTAGTGAATTCTTGAATCTCTTAACTAAAAATCCAAAAAATATTACTAGAAAAATACTTAAATTAATTAATCCAAATTTAGTAAATTCTTAAAATTTCTATGACCATTGTCAATAGTCAAATAATATAGGCAATACTTTACAGTAATTTTAAATCAGTCAATTGATTTTTATAATATCAGAAGGACACAGGCTTATTCCAGGATATTTACAGTTAAGGACATATTGAAAAAATAAGAAATCTTGACATAGAACAATATGATACTAGTTGAACATAGTATATTTTAATAATTTAAATACACATAAATAATGTAATAAAATTATATTTACAATGTACACACACGTATATAAATTTAACTATATATATATAATATATATTATTCGTCCTTGATGTCCTTTTATATTATTAAATGTCAAATATTTATTTCTGTTTTTTTGTTTATTCTTTATTAGCTATTCTTAAAAATTTTTTATATAACCTATTTTTGGGTGTAAAGGAAATAAGCAACACCATTGAATTTTCACGAAAAAAAAAATTGTATATATAATTTTCATGCTAAGACGTATCTTTTAGATACTTATCACTTATCAGTAAAACATATATAAATATAATATAGAAGATACCTAAGCAACAGCAACAACTCACCAAAAAAAAAAAAAGGGAATAAAAAAAAAATTATAATAAATGATAAAACACGATCCTTAATATCCTTATTGAAATGAAAAGCTAGTGAAATATATTTATATATATACACATAAATAAATATTTAAATTTATCAGAAAATAATGAATTTCCAATTTGTTGGGTGAATATTTTCGACTAATAGCTATGAGTAGTCTTGAAATTTTTTTCTTATTCCTTTAGATTTTTTTTTTATTAAGTTTATTTTTTGTCTCTTTTTTTCTTCATTAATGATGTATATTCACCTCTTAAAACATGAAATATAATAAAATTTGTTATATTTTTGTTATTGTTGTTTTTTTTTCAAAATATTGACTTAGACATTTGTTAAGAATCCTGGAACAGGTCGAGATTGGTACATATTAGATAATATAAAATTGAATAAATAAAAAAAACGAAAAAATGATTCATAAAATATTCTGTTATTTGGATATGCGATTTATTTATTTTGTTTTTTATTTTATCATTATTTTGGTTACGGAAGCAACAGGTTGTCAACATGTTATTTTTATGACTTTTTTTTTTTATTCTTATTCCGTGTTTGTTTTTGTCGGGGATAGAAAATTTGATGAAAGGGAGTTTTAATATTAACATTAAGTATCATCTTAAATAAAATCATCATAAAAAAACAAATTGCAAAATAATTTTTTAGATACAGATGTGTAATGAAATTTTTTTTGTGGAAATCCATATGTTAAATTTATTGACACCCTGGCTTTGGTAAATAAAGGACTATGTATTTAAATTTCATTGAGTAGTAAATTATTTTATTTTTATTTATTGAAAATTAATTTTATATTAATTTTTATGATTCTAGGTAGGGCCATATATTATAATAAATGGATAACTCACTTAATATTTGACTGTTATTGAGATCTGTTAATAGTTAAATTAACAAATACAATCTACAGATTAGATTACACAGTATAGTGTTATACAATACATTTATACATTACAAAAAAAAAATTGTAAGAAAGAACGAAGAACATTCCATTATGCTTTCTTTACACGACGGATCGAGTTGTACAATATGACAAAGAGTTACAACTTTTGTAACAAGTTGAGAAGTTGTATCGTGTATGGACAAGTTGTATAACAATTTTATCTATCCAAGTTTGTATAGTTGATTGGATGAAAATCAAAAAATTTTGATTTTTGTGGACCAAATCTTTGGTTTGTAGTTTGAGTTGTACAATGTATGGGCATATTGTACAACTTAAATGTAATTTTATTTTATTCTTTATAATGGAAGTAGGAAGGAAAAATTACTGAAAATCTTATATATGAACTATAAAAGAATAAAATTGGCACATCTGATTAAACTCTATTTTACGATACGAGATTACCAAAGTACAGGACAAATTCTACGCGAGACTGTTGTTGACTGACCTTTGAAATATTTAAAAATGTCAGATTTCGTTTTTTATATTAGAATAATTTTCAATGTTACTTATGGATCTGTGAGTTATATTCCGTTTTCTGACAACTGAAGTACGATGAGATATTTTGATTTCAAAAATTTGTAAGATTATAAAGAATAAAATTGCAAAGAATTATGAAAATAATTTGAAGTAATTATTTTATAATGTGAAAAGTGATTGAAAAGAGAACACTTTAACATATAAATAAATATTCAATATCTTAGTACTAGCAGAATTAAATTAAAAAGATAGAAAAGAATAGAATAAAATAAAAACTTTTAAAAATTCATATTTAAATTCGGAAACACTTTTGACATTTGACATAGTTTTTAAAAATTTTAATTGATGGTTTGATGGTAGGTTTGATAAGTGTGTTCAAACAAATTCGCGTACTAAGTTGTACAATCGAGTCAGTCGTGTTCGTGTATGGGCAGCATTACACTAAAATGCGCTTAGAGCAAGTTTAAAAAATTAAAGAGTATTGTACGCATACAACATACATACTTATTTATTCAATCCAAATGTTTAGCTAAATCAGTGTAAAATATATATTATAGAGCAATATTTTAAATAGATAAAGTGTTGCCACCGTATCGAAAATATATATTCTTTACAAAGTCTTTTACAAAATAATTTCAAATTTATAGATATGCATAGGATATTTTATATTTATTTCGATAATTTGTAAGTAACATTTCTCATTGATTGGAAATCTTCAATCATGCTTTTATTCGTTACAATAAACTATTAGATTTAAAATTTAGAGCCAATTATATAAATATTAAAGAGTTTGAACAACCTGTTATAGATTATAGGTATTAAAGAGGTAAATATCAAAAAACTTATTAGAACTTAAGAATTGTATACAGACTATTAAGCTTGGTTGCATTAAGGTTATGGCGTTCTCTTTTTTTTTGAAAAACAGGTTTTCCTGCTATTTAACAATTTGTACAACCGAAGCATATCAATACGTATAACATATTTTAGATATTACAAAACACTTATCAAAGTTAATTTGAAATTAAACTTTTAAAATGACAAAACAAATTTTTGAAAAAAAAATCATTTTCAAAATTAAATTTCTTTCTCAGGAAAACTTTATTAAGTTACATACATATGTAATAAATTAAATTTTTTTTCAAATTTTTGCAATTTTATTTGAAAGAACAAAAACCGTTTTTTTACGTACGTTTTTTTTTAATACTAAATTTTAATAAATAAGCTTTTAAAACTAATTGAAAGAATTTTTCAATTACATCAAAATTGAACTTAAAAAAAACCTAATAAAATATAAATACGGTAAAACCATTACGCTAAAACTCAAACTTAACTGTATTTTAAATTAATATTAAACTAATCCAAAGAATTTTACTTTTTTCTCTCAAATACAGAATAAAAACTTTTAAAATTAAAAAAGTTTAAGATAAATTACCAAAAAAAAAAAAAAAACGCTTTAGTTCCCCTTTTGAAGCTCTTTGAAATCCAATAAAAAAAAAATAAATACTGCAATTCTGATCGCATTATTGTCATTTTCATTCATTTCGCAAAAAAAATTCCAATAAAAAATTCTTGAGTTTATAACCTGAAAAAAAAAACAATAAAAATAAAAACAAAAAAACAACTCAAGAAAACTCACTCACTTCCAATATACAAAAATACTCATTTTATCACAAGAGATCTCTCAAATAGAATTTGTTATTTATTTTGTTTTTATATTTTGATAAGTAAATAAATAATGAAATATTTTCTAAAAATTTCTTAAATACTTTACAATTTTATTTAAGTTCTTTAGATTGTAATTTTTTTGTTTTTATATTTAATTTTAAAAATTTAGTTTTTACTAAGGTAAGATTTTTAATTTAATATTAGTTTAATTTTGAATTAAATATGATATTGTAATATACTTATATGTTGGTCTAAATGCAGTCAGAGTAGTTAGTACAGGGTAGAACCATTCTGAGAGAAGAGTCTTTTTAATATAACTGCATTTCATTTGCATTTGTGATAATATGGCTGACGACTGTATTTGATACTAATGCAAACAAATCACTATTGAGGAAGGGAATACTCTGTTTTAGAATTGAAATATAAAATTCCATTAGAATGCTACATATACAATTAAGAATTTATCTGGAACAAAATTCGGTCAAATGAAATACATTCAAAAGAAATTCAGGCAAATGAAGACAGTCCAATGTTAAAAAAGAAAGCTTGAATAATATATAGTCAAAAAATAAGTCTTAATTTAAAATATCCTATAAATATGCAATAACTTTTCATATTTTTTAAGTACAATTACAAAATGCATTTTGTCATAAAACTGATAATCATGTTTCTCTTACAAAGTCTTAATTACTGAAAGCCCAAAGAGGCCTTACTAGTCGAAGGTATATTTATGATGCTATATAATTTATTTTGTAGTACTAGATGTAAATAAATAATTACATAAATTTTAATATTTAACTTTTAAATTTTTATTAATTGCTTATTTAATTTCAATATTTCTTTCAGATAAGTCAGTTTCTATTTGAAAACTTATCTCAATTTTAAGTTGCATTGATTTCACTTTAGAATTTTTTATTATTCCTGTAATACTTCATTATTTAACATATTAGGTAACGATGCAGATCCATAGGTCCTTTACGGACCAACCTGTGTTCTTATAATTTTTGATATTATAGTTTAAGAAACTCTGTATATATTCGTACCAGTCACTGACATTATATAAATAAAAGTATTTTTAATATTACTAATAACTCCTTAGCTAAGGACTATATAAGCAAGTTATGACTCACCCCTCTGAGTTAAAACTCTCAGAGCCAAAAGTCCCCAAGGGAGTTACGGCTCATTGCAATGAGTTTTAAGCCCCTTTGGGATTTATGTCTCACTAAATGAACCTTAAGTCAATAAAGGTATTATGACCTTATGACCCTGCTCCAACAAAAACATATTACAAAGTGAATCTAATAATTACACATCAAATGTAACTTTGTAAATTCTCACATTATTTTTAAATTTTAGTTTTATTATATTTTTACCCATAGGCTTGGAAAGAGGAGTTAAAAACAGGCAGGTCTTTTAGTTTCTTAACTAAGTACCTACTTTCTAAAAACAAAACTCTTCCCAAATTCCAATTTATTCAAAAAAATCCCAATTTATCAAAATGAACTCTTCTATTCTATCACAGAATAGGTTATAAAAACTTAACAAAGATTTTATTTTTTAATTATATATTAACTAAAAACGTGAAAATCAAAGGAAAACAAACTAAATGTACAAGATTAAGTATGGTAAGAATGATATAAATCTTCTAAGCAACAATCCCTTACCATCCTACTAAACCAAAAACTAACTACCAGCATTTCCTTAATATTAAAAAATGGTTTGTAAATCGAAGAAGGGTAGAATAAAATTCTTATACTCCTATCACTAGCTTCAGCTCATACAAAAATTTCCAAATAATACTTAGATGTCATTGAAAACTTTATATAAATTGCATTCAAGTTAACAACATATTACAATTGAATGAAAGGCATTCTTTAGATTCAGACATTCTTCATAAAAAAAATATTCTAAGTCCTAAGATATTCTTTTGAAATATGAAAAGAATTCTCAATTCATATTAAATATCTGAAGATACAAAATAGTAGTATGTACTGTTTTCTGTAACTCTTTACCTCCTTACGAACTTGGCAGAATAAACTTAAGGATTTAGTGATACGATTTAAAAGAAAGAAAAACATGATTCACTTTTTTGTTTTAATTTTCTGAAAGACGGGGTAAAATCCAATAAAAATATTATAAAACAGTGGAACAGCAAGAAAGAACAAGTTTAAGGATAATGAAATAAAAGAACATTTACTAGAAAAATTTATTTGAAAAATTGACATTTTCTAAGGCCTCGAACACCTAGAGGAGGAACAGGAAGGGATCCAGTGATTTTTTTTTCAAAAGCAAATGGCCATATATTTTTCAACTAATCTGCAGCTCTATGAAAGCCAATACAAAATTATTTCTGAAACACCGCTCGCTGTCTGAGTGTGCTAGACCTAAGAAAAAGATATTCTATAAGTGCAGCTATTTGTAATTGTTCGACATATTTATATGACATGTAAAGGTCAAGCCTAAAGTTTGTTACTCCGCGTTTAGAACCCCTATAAAACACGATAACGTGTCCGACGTAGGAAGTGTATCCGTTATAGAGCCAGGAAAGGTAAATTTCAATATGAAATTGTGTGGGATAGGAGGGTGGTAGTCCTTGCGCACAGTTTTTGAGACATTAGGCTTTAAAGTTTTTAGTAAAGAGGTATTTTACTAAAAAACATTTGATGATACTGAATTTTTTTTTTTTTTTTTTAACGAGAATTATGGCATCAAAAACCACTCATTAACACTGTACGACTTTACTTTATGAAGTATGACACACTAAAACCACACCCTTTTTAAATTGAGAAATTTAAAAATAGCCTCTGGGGGGATATTGTATATCTTTATCTGTCCAACTGATGAAAAATGGTTTAAAACTTCTGGACTCTACTTTTTACTGAAACACCTTGTATTTGCAATATTGTTAACTTTTTAAATCGAATAAATTGATTAAGCATGTAATTTGTTTTTCCCGTCCCTCACTGGTCTTGAAATAAATTACGAAGCCTTATCACCATAATTTAGAACTAAAGATTTAGTCAACTATATTTACCTAAAAAAAAAACTAACATAAAACATTCTAAAACAACACCGACCATCATAATATACATTTTAAAATTAACTCCTACTTATATATAATCAGTTATAAAAATAAAAAGATTATAATAAAACAAAATATAAGGAATTTTTATCACAAAAATATTTGTATCTTTTGAAAGAAAAAAGGAACACAAAATTTCTATAAAAATCCGGATTATTCTGTTCTCGAGTTCACAAGAAAAGCTGAAAATACAAAAAAAAAAAAACAGGAACTTTATCTAACTGCATTTTAAAATTGAGGCAAAGAATGAAAGAAAATGGTATATAAGTTCAACAGTATAATAAAACAAGGAATAGATTTTCAAAAACAACAAACAAAACAAAAAAAAATAAACAAATAAAAAATTTAATCTGGTAAAGAAGCCAGTGTTTAAAGGACATTAAAAAGTTTCAAGAAAGAAAGAGATAAATATATATATTTAAGGCAATTATATGATGGAATTCCAGATATTCTTATTTTAATTTTTATATTTTTGTTTTGTTTTTTGTTTTTGTTTTTGACAAATTATCTTCTTTTTAAAATTCGATTTTGGTATCATAGACAATGATTATATTTGAAAGATTTTGAGGAAGGGGATTTATCTGTTAACAAAGCGTTTAGAATAGCTGGTTGTATTGAGCATCTGTGAGTTTATGATAATTCTCAATGTTCTAGGAAAGGTTACAGTGTTTGAATTCTCTTTTATTAAATCCAAGAATTAAAGTATAATACGAGTATTCTATTATTTTTAAGTCACTAACAAATCATTCTCAGGAGTTGAGTGACTTCTAGTTAAAGCGCTCTGTAAAGGAACTATAAAATCATTTTAATTTAAATTATTCAACTCAGAAAAGGAGGAGTCCCCATATGACGATTATTAGAAAAGTAATTTTCATTAAAATCTTAACTTTCTTAAGGAGTGAATTCTATTTAAAGCGTCGTATATAAGTAACTGTAAAACCTTTCTCATTAATTTTCTAAGCTCAAATAAGAAGTGACTTCAATATAAAGCTTCATTTAAATCTCTCAACTTAGATTAGGAATACCTTTCTATTCTAAAAGCTCTCTCTTAAAGTAACAGAAAAATCATTTTCATTTAAATTTTCCAACTCATATAAGGAGTAACTCCCAATTATCGAGTAGTATTTATAAATACCTGGAAAGTGACATTCATCTAAATCATAACTTACATAACGAGTGACTTTCATTAGAAGCATCGTAGAAAAGTAATAGTAACATAATCATAACAGTTAAAATTCGTAGTAAAAGTAAAAATAAACGCATATTAGTTTCTCAGCTAATTTAAAAATCATTTCAATTTGACGTTTCGCATAAAAATACCATGAGAGTAAGTTTGAGTGATTTCATCTGAGTTGGAATTAAAGAGTTTAAAAGAGTTGCCAACATGTTAATAATAACCATTGAGTTAGAAAATTTTATTTTTAAGTGATTTCCTCAACAAATTGCAACACAATTTAACCTTTACTTTTCTGTTATAACCTTAAGTTTCCTGTTATAACTTTTAGCTTTCTGCTAAAAGTTTAACCTAAAATAGACCAGGACAACTTAACTTCTCCAACAATTAATTTTATTTAGTTTTCTTTTTTTTACTCTCAATTTTTTTAACTTTATTGTATTGCCCTTTTAATTTTCAGACTAAAATCTTATTTTGATTTTTTAAAAATAAAAGCTCTTTAATTTTCCAGATACACTATATAAGAAGACAATAATTTTGGGAAAGGCAGTTATCATTTAATTTCTATTTTTTTTTTTTAATAATATTAATATAACTAACTATGATTTGATGATTATCTCTTATACTTATTAACAGAGTGCATGCTTTGGATTCATTTTTTTTTTCTATAAATGTTCTTGTCGTAATCAGATTTTTTTTTTAATTCCAGTACTATAAAAAAATACAAAGAAATAAGCCAATGATAGTTTTTGATTATTTTACTGAAAAGATTTTTGAATTTGTTTTTTTTTTTTTTTTGAAAAAGTGACTTGTTCATTATTTTATTTTCTACCTTGTCTACCTGGTCCAAAATGATCATTAATATTCTTTTAAAAATTATTTTCAAAATATAAAAGTTTTTTTTGCCTGGATCTGAATTGCCTCTGAGTTTATTTGTACAAAATTAGAAAACTTAATAAAATCAAAGTAAAGGGTTGTTTGGAATTATCTCATCAAAATAGTTGGAGTTTATAATAATTAACTTAGTAGTAATAATGTAAAATAAAAAAGGGGAAAAGAAAAATTGTGTAAGATTAAAAGATGGTTGAATGTGACATGTAATTTTAAGTTGTATTTTTGTAATAGAACTTATTTTTTCAAAAGAAAAAAATAATTTTAATAAAAGTTAGTTACAGAATTAATATATATATATATAGAATACAGATTTTAATTAAGTAAAATCAGGTCAAAATAATTCAAATTGGAATAGTAAGTCTATTATATTTTATATAGTTTTTATTTAATTAACTTAAATTAAATTAAAATTTTTCAACTTTTTCTAATTACACTCAAGTGAATTGTACACAAGAGTACTTTTTTAACAGATTGGAGTATTTTTGCAAAGCTTTAAAAATATTTAAACCACAGGTAACTGTCAAAGTTGAAACTTGCAAGTTCAAATGCTTAAGAATTAAATAAATTTTGAGGTTAAAATTGCAAAAAGCCAAGTTAAGAAATAGAGCAAGTGGCAAAGTTTGACCAAGTTTTGAGGTAATAAGTCCTGTGATCTTAATATTTTTAAGCTTTGCACAATAACAAGAATTTGAGGTAATAAGCTATGTTATCTGTATAAACTTATAACTCAAACCCTTATATGTCAAAACCTTAACATAATTTCATTCTGATTAGATTTCAAACGGTTTCACCAATTAATTCTATTCTTTGATTAGACAATAACCGTAATTTCTAATTGTTTTTATTTCATTGTTTGCATATATGTACTACAATTTATGACCCTTGATCAGTATGACATGGGAGCCAGGCCTTACTATCATTAAAATATATCATATATTTTATATTATATTGTGTCACCAAGGATGCTTTGAAAGTAAGATAGCATTTTTTAGTTACTTAATACCTACTACCTCAATTAATAAGCAAATGCTTACCTATTACAATATCAAGACGCAAACACCTAATTAAATGAACACTTTGTTTATATTTTAAATAATATTCAATAAAAAGTAAAAATATTAATAAAATAATTTCTTTTAGAAAGATTCAACTCATATTTGTTGCATTAAGGCATATCCTATTATTAAACAAATCGTTATTCATTAATTTTCTAAAAAACAAAGTTGAATTTAAAAAAAATTTTGAAAATGACCTAAAAACCTAAGTATGACTCAAATTAAAAGCGTCTTACTTTGTAAAGAGGATAAATAGCTTTTTCGAATTTCGAATTTTGATTTGTTAGTATAACTTTTATTTTCCATTATTTATACTATTTAATAAGTTAATATTCTATTTTGCTCTCTTCCCTTACACTCAAAATCTCACCACTCTTAAACTCTTTTATCCTCTCATCTCACAATCAAAATTTACCGCAAACCGCTAAGAGAGAAACATAAATGTCAATTATTGTCGATCATTCTTAAAAGAATCCTACACGAATCAAGTCAATTTAAATTTATAATTTATTTTAATTTTTCCAGATTCATTTTGTTTAAAACAGATGTATTTTATTTTTAAATACATATTTAAATTTAATATTATCTAATATAAATAAATATAAATATATATTGTATCAACTATTAGTAAATAAATATATGATATTATTCGTGTACAAACAAGAAATAAAGTCCGACAAAATAATATGTAAAAAAAAAACAAAAAACAAAAAATATACGCATATTGAAATTTGTTAAATGTCAATTTAAATTAAAATATTATGTATGATTATTTTTAATTTTATTTATATATATTTGTATTGAGAAGTTAATCTTGTTTTAATAGTTATTATATTGATTTAAAATTTAAATGAGATAATGTATATATATATTTATAATATTTTAAAATAAATTTGATTCTATTATTATGTTAAATTATAAATTGTGTTTTATTCAAATATAAAGTGAGTTAGTTGGGGTAGTGAGTGTTTTTTAATTAAACTAAAAGAGTATACTAAATATTATAATTAATTTGTGGTTTTAAAATATTATCTATATTACAAAAATTAGAAGAACAAATGAAGTGAAGGCTATCTAGGACATTTTCAATTTCAAATTTAAGGTAAGTGCGTAATTAAACATATTATTGAAATATATTTGACTATATTTACATTTAGAAAATAATAAAATAAATAAATTACACTTTTCCTTTCCAGTACCTATTCAATAAATGTAATAAAATATTTTTGATAAAATTTATTTGTTTTTGAAAACAAAATGGCTCCAAGCACTCATTGTTTAAAAATGTTACTTAGTCATCTATCATATTTTATAGTTTAGAGAAATTTACTAATAAAAGTGGGCAGGTTATATTTCAATTGAATTTCTATGTTTCCAAAATTCTGTACTTTTTAAAATGCTTAGAATTAGGAAGGAATTTAAAAGCGGTGATTTAAAATTTAACAAACTTAAGTTTGAAGGGCCAATTATGACATCCATTTTAAAAATATCATTAAAATTCCATTGAATAAAATCAAGACCTCCATTGAGATATGTACATGTTAAAGATCTCATCAAAGAATATTTTAAGCAATAAATGATGGTTTCGAATCTTGATAAATGATGAGCGCGTATTAGGTATTTGAAGTTACTACATTCCATTTCATTTTAGCCCATATTAATTTTGAATTAGAATTTTTTGAAATTATTTAAATTTTAGGCCCTTGTCTGTTTTTTTTTTTAATTAATTAGTGAAAAATAAAATTTTTGGATATTAGTCAAACCAAGAGTCAATCCTATTGAACATTTTATAGCACAAATAAAATTCAATGTAATAAATTTAGCTGAAAGTTAATATATTTATTTAAATTAACTTCAGATTTAATTTAATTTTTTTTTAAATAAAATTTTAAAATATAAATTAAATAATTGAAAAAAAAATAATTTATTTGAATCTCTTATGACATTCTAATTAAAATCTAAAGCTTTGGAAAATAAAATATTAAAAATAATATTATCTTTTACCTTGTCATAAAGTTTTTTACAGCTTCCCTTTTGTACTAAAGTATAATAAGTAACTAATTTTTAATAAAGAAATAGTTCACATAAGACTTATTGTGTACTGTATGTTATTTCCGGAATAACTTATTAACCTAAATTTTTAATTTAATATTTTTTTTTTGAATTTATATAGTAAAGACATACAGTAGGGAACATAAAATTAAGTTTGTTTGTCATTTCAAGATAAATTACAGAAGATAGATTCTTCAATATACAATTGAGAAAAAAGTTGATCTTATGTAGTTGTGAGGCAAAACGGTGGTAAAAATCCCAGTAAGTTTTTCAATATATATTTTTAATTTTATATTAAACGCAACACCTTATTATGTAATGGCTAATAAAATGAATGGAGTTGCAGTCAGCTGTCCAACCAAAAAATACAGTAGGGAACATAAAATTAAGATTGTTTTTTGAAAAACCTATGTAGAATTTGAAAAATGTATCTATTGTATCATTTGAAATATGTAATTGAGAAAAAAGTTAATCTTATGTAGTTCTGAGTTGAAGCAAAAGATGGTCCTAGTAGGTTTTTCAATATATATTTTTAATTTGAAATTATTGGCACCACCTTATTATGTAATGGCAAATTAAAGGAGTCGAGATGCAGTTGCCCAACATACAATACAGAACACTGTTCTTCTGCTCGGTTTCACAGAATTAAAATTGTAAATTGAGACTGGCTTTGTATTCGATTTATATCAAAATATATTGAACTGCTTATTTAGACATACTCTGAGCTCGAGATTAATTCATCCTTCTTAATTTAAGTATAAAAATCTGAATTTATTGAGTTGGAATAAATTGAAAATGATTTTATAATTTATCTTTTAATTTTATATACACTGATTTAAAATTTTCAAAATTTTTTTTTAATACCTCCTCTTAAAACTAATTTGTTGGCAATTTCTATTTAATTTTTTTTAGGCTCCCTAAACCCAATGATTATATCCCATCAATTTATATTTATTTTTTTTTGTGGGTTTTATTCATCAAATTATTGATATTAAAATTGAAAATATTATTATCCTATATTGCAGTTATTACATTACGGATTAAAAAAAAAACATATATATATGTATATGTATATATATATTTTCGTCCTGTTTTAGAAAAGAAGTCGTTAAATTAAGATATATACAATAACAAAACAACAACAATACATATTAAAAAGTAAAATAAAAAAGGTACAACATAACATTTCTTGTTAGTCTTTAGTTGAAATTTTTGCAGATGCAATTTCAGGATAATGTAGAACATGTAGTTCTTGTTTCTTTTATTGTTTTTTAACATTTTTTTTTTATTATTATTATTATTATTATTATATTTTAGTTAAACCCATGTTATTCTACAGGATAATACTTTATCCAATTAATTTTTTCTATCTACAGGGCACAAAAAAAAACAAAAACAATTTTGTTTTTAGTTTTTCTTATATTTTAGTTTATTTTTTTTATAGTTCAGATGAGCTTCTAACAGTAAAAAATGTAAAAAATATAAAAATTATATTAAAAATGAAAAAAAAAAAATTAAGTAAAAAACACAAAATAAAGATACAAGCTATTACTAAAGAAGAACAAGTCGAATACTAAAATTTTGTTATTTCTAAACTATACCATATTTATACTGAAGAAACTAGAAAATTATTTTATAAATGAATCATACCCTAACCTTAAGGTTCAGATATTTTGGTTTTTAAAAACCTTTTCAGATTAGGTTTCACATATTCATAA
Source organism: Dolichopus griseipennis (assembly GCA_963082915.1). NCBI lineage: Eukaryota > Metazoa > Arthropoda > Insecta > Diptera > Dolichopodidae > Dolichopus > Dolichopus griseipennis. The sequence goes on from OY720445.1 coordinate 39,794,286, forward strand.
CTTTTCAAGATATTTTTATTTTAATCGCGGAGGTTGCAGACAGTGCCCAATTTTGATTTATTCTTTTAAAATTTTAAAAGTTCTTAATTAGTCAATCTCTACTTGGGATTTTTTCTCCGATTTGGTCATCAAAGTGAAAATAAAGCTGATTTATGCAACTCTTAGTTGGATTTATTAAATATTTTCAAAATTCCACAAATAATTCTTACAAAATAATCGAAATTCTAAAACTACCGCAAAACTAACTCCGTCAAAAATCATTGATATATGATCAAAATTCATTGATATCCAAAATTGAATTCAATTATACCCCAACCGTCAATATAATACTTAAAATAAAAATATATTTAAACGGCAAATAAAAAAAAAACACACACACACACACACAATCAACAGTGCAACTAAAATTACTATTTTCTATGAAATTCCTTTAGGATTTTACCGTTAGGAAATGTTATATTTTCATGTCATATTACATCATAATACTGTCATTATAATCATAACAGTTATTATTGCACAGTAATAATAATAACAAAAAACTACAAGAAAATATTATAAAATATACATAATTATATATATACTACATATTATACAGTTATAAGTATATATATATGTAGTATATATATTTTAACTCTAAGATATATATTTTAACTATATCGATAGACAACTAAAGGATTTTCAGATTTATGAATTTTGTTGCACATTTTCCAAAGTGAGTTCAAAATCCTTTACAAAAAACAAGAAATAAGCAACGCAATAAACATCATTATGATGAAAAACGGCAGTAATAATAACTTTTAAAATAACATGTAGAAAATCCTATTAAATCCAGGATAATAAAACGATTTTCCAAATTGTAATATACAGAAAAAAAAAAAACAAATTTTTATATTTTATTTTTAGTAAAATTGTCATTCACCTAGAGGTTTAAAATAGATTTTAAACTCAAAATCTTCTTATTTTTAAGTCCAACTTTGATAAAATTTTGTTTTTTTAAAAATATCGTTCGTTAATTCTGTATATATTTGATATTTGTATCATTAAGAGTTGAAAATCAAAAGATTAAAAATTTAGTGGTTTAAAATTGGAAAATATATAGTCATTAATGTCCATTTTTTTTTCATATAATTCCAAAACTAAAGGATTTCATTAATATGAGTGCATTAAAACACTATTTTGTGGTGAGTGTTTAACTATTACACTGATTAAGCTGAAGCCTGTTTATAACATCTAAAGATATAAGTTGGAACTGAAGGGATGATATTGAACTTATTATATTCTTAAACTAGGATTGATCCTAATGATTTTCATAATCTGGATGTCGTAAATCTTCTTTTTTTAAATCTCGTTTTTAGAAAATCTCCCACTTAAATCTCGTATTAGAAACCTCGTTTTTAGGAAATCTCATTTTTAGAAAATCTTGTTTTTTATTGAAAAATATAGTTTTTGAAACTTACATTAGGATTTGGATATAAAATAAAAATTGCCAGCCTTTTACAGAATTTAAAAAAAATAGTTTAGAGTTTTTAATAAAACAATTTTCTATAAAAATAGGATTTACTAAACCAAGATTTCGACCTCCATCCTGATTTAAACATACAGTTATCAGAATGAAGAATGCCTTGGGTGCGTTTATGTTGGAGCTGCGATAAGTGATAAGAGCATCGATAAGAGCATAGCGTAGAAAACTAAATACATAGTTTTATTTAAATAGAGGTGTTTATGTTGGAGCATCGCTTTGATCATCGATAAACGATAAGAGCGTAGAAAACTCTTTATTCAGTTTTCTACGGTCTTATCGATGATCAAAATTTTTAAATAAATATTTTATTCACGTTTGTTACATTATTTTTTTAATTAATAATTTTTGATTTTTGATATTTCAATACAAAATCACAAGCAGGTTCAATAATAATACATTTTATAATATAATTAAATAATAAATATAATTTTTAGTTGAAAAAAATAGTTCATTCTTGTTTTCTTTTATAATTTTCAATAAATAATATTCGTTTAAAATTTGAATCAAAAAATAATGGATGCTTACCTTCTAATTAGTGAAATATTTATCAGAGAATACTTTTGATACCAGATGGATAGAAACCACCATAAAAGATTAATTCTGAACTAATTAATCGAACCAAATTGATATTATTATTCAATAATCCATACAATATGAAAATTTGTAACATTTTCCGATTAAATTAAATTTTTTTAAATCTATTTTTCATTTAAAATAAGTAAAACAAAACAAATTATTAATAAAATTTAATTAAAAAAAGGAACATTTAAATCAGTTTATAGCTATAATCGCAGCTCCAACATAAACGCACCCTTAGATTCAATTTAGATATGATTTTTTAAATTGTAAGAATTTTGATTTTAGTTAGGATATTACAAGTTTTGAGACAAGTTATATTTAAATTAAATTACTTATTTATATTTATATATATACAAATATTATTATTACATAAAACCAACCCTAGACTGATTGTTAAACTGTTTATAAATTATAACACCACAATTTGATAGGGTCACATTTAATATTAATCAATTTAAACTTATTCTTAATATTTTTATATTTAATTTTCTAAACATTTTTCACTTAATAATTAATCTAACTCTGATTAATTAGTAATTCTCTAATATTTAAATCACAGTTATACAGATGAGTTGAATTGTGGATAACAAAAATAATTTTAAACAACTTAAGCATTATCCATCTTTAAAATTTATAATGTGTAAAGATTTCCTATCTTTACAATCATGTTCACATGTTCATTAGCCAGTTAAACTATGATTTTAAAGTTAATTTAACTCGTGTAACAAATTCTCTAGTTCATAATCTATTGATTTTTAATTGCTATAATAAAAAGGTACCTTTATAATATATCAGGACTATTTAACACCACTTCAACGGCTATGTATCATTTGCTTTATTAAAGAGGAATATACCTACTGCCCATACACCATAAATTGTCTCTATTAATCTCATAATCACAATCGTTAAAATTTTAGTCATACACCTATGAAAATTCTATAAGAAGACTCAAATGCATAGGTGTAATAAAGTTCAAATAATAGGTAATAATAATTTGAGTAGGATTTATTATATACATATAAATATACAATTATTACATATTTACTCTTATTTATATTTTACTGTCTTTTATTTTTTAACATCATTGAATTTAATAGCGTGAATTTTTGTTTTTTTTTAACAATCCCTTTCTAAAGATTCTGTCTTTGTAACACATTGATTTTTGTTACCTGTGGTACAGGTATTTTGGTTTTTTTTTACTCAGTCAGTGAGTTTTCTTTTATACAAATAAACATTAGATTCTTTTTATGTTTAACACCTTGTTAGATGAATGAATTTCTTACAAATAACATACGGTTATAGTAGGAAATACTTCCGAATTATAGCATTCAAATTCTGATAAAAATATTTTAAAAAATTTCATATTTTAGGATATATTAATATTACTAGATTTTTTTATAATGTTGATTCATCTTAATATGAGAAACTAATTCGAGGTTATCTTCAAATATCACTGACATTAATTCGAATATTAAAATTTAAAAAAAAAATTAATTTTTGTGATAAAGATAACCATTTAATAATTTGATATGTTCAAAAATTTACAAACTCAAAAAGTTTATATGTCTATTATACAAAAAATCTTGTCTGTATGTAGGTTTTGTGTGAGATTTAAAAAGAGGTCTACTATGAAAGCCAGTTTACCGAATCTTGATCAAAATTTGATTTTTTAAAATACAGCCTTTTGTAAATAATTTTTTTAAAATCCAATTTGTATTTTATTTAATCTAAATAATACTCTTAAGCTGTTTTTACAAAACTTTTAAAATAGTTAGAGGCTGCAGCTAAACAAATGTTTAAAAACCTGATTTTATAACCAACTCTAAAATCAATCCTAATTCTCACATATACATATTTATAAATATTTCGGAAAAACTTAAGCCCGCTTTTTAATTCAACTCTAAAACCCCTTCAATTGTTTAACTCAAGACCTCATTTTTAGCAAAAAATAAATTTTAAAAAAACTGTTTTTTGATAAAACCCAATTACGGTAGACTAACTTTCCTTACGCTCTTATAAAGAGGATCATCGAACACCAAACTTCCCAAAAATTTTAATCTAATCCACTAAAATGCATTCCTGGTGTAGCGGGTAAACGAATTATTTGTATTATACACACATACAAATATTCGTAGTCTATGTTTAGTTCTGAACATATTAACCCTTTGCGGCACAGGTTGCTTAAGATTTTTTTTCAGCTCTTAGCAGTTCGAGGACCGTTCAGCTCTGTTCAGTTAGTATGTACATAACATTCTGAAATATTTTTCAAATTTAAAACAAAATTCGAAAAATAGAAAATACTTTTTTGGAGTCCTTGCGAAGTCTTAAAAATCTCTTAAAACTCCTAATTAACCTTTGGAATTTTAATTAAATTAGATACCTATAAGATTTCAGTTAAAAATTTTTCACTTTATTTGCTAACAGTCATTATTCGGATGTATTTCCTTGATTTATGCGTTTTTATTGAATATTTTAAGGTGAAAATGACTTTAAGCTGTTTTTATGATAAACACCTACACCTAAAAACATCTTCATATACAATATATACCTACAGATTTTAATATAAAATATGAGCATAAATTACTTATATTATTTATGTTAGGGATTATCGACTTCAATTTTATTTTTATCTGGGTTGTTATCCGCGTCTTTAATTTTTAGAGTTTAATTTTCATTCATTGTTCAGTCGATGTTTGTTTTTTTGTTAGAAGCTATAAAAAAAATAAATATGGTGACAAAATGGCGAAAAAAAAAAATAACAGTTTATTGGAAAAATATAAATGAATAAAAAGTAAATCACATAAACATATACACAACATAATATAACATATTTTGCACAAATTATTATCATAAAAATGTTTTCATTATTATAAGGAAGAAAAACAAATAATAAAAATCATAGGTAAGAATGTAAATGTATATACTTACATATGTTATATATTTATATATATATGTTTGTATAGATACAATAGGAACAATGAAATGTTATTAAATACTAAAAAAGGTAATATTAAAATGATAATAATGATTTTTATTTTGCAAAAAAGATTATGTAATATGTTAGGTACATACTCAGACATATCTTCTTTTTCAATATTGTTATATAAATAAAAGCGAATGTTTGCTTCTAACTTATAGATTTCTAAATGGTTCAGCCGATTATCATGAAAGTTTTTGGGTACGGGGAGTGTTTCTGGGATAACCATTTTCTAATGGACCGCAAATTTGGGGTAGTGATGCAAGTTTTTAAATTTTTTTTGTTTCGATTTGACCGATTGACTTCAAATTTTGTATACATTTTGCCCTTTGACAATGGATTGGACCCTATAATCGGACTTGGAATTTGTTAATCCATATCAATACGACGAATAGTCAAAATAAATTTTAAAAGCACATTGTGTCCAATTTTTTAAAATTATTTTGCTCTAAATTCGAAACGGTTTATGCGATTGACTTCAAATTTGTAATCTGTTAGATTACTCTTTGACAATAGAGTTAACTCTATTACTAAATTTGGTTTTTGGTTAACCCCTTCGGTAAGACCATAGAAAAAGCGTTCCAAAAAAACGATTTCAATAGTTTAATACATTTATGAATTTACCACCACATCATATCTAATTTTTGTGTTAATGTTTTTTTTCAATGTCATCTTCAATTAAAAACCAATTGCGAGACGTAGCTACGCGGATCGTGCAGTAGCTAGTATGTTATTTATATAAAAATTGTTAAATAAATTCTTTTGTATTTATAGTATAGGATAAAATATTTTATGCCTATAAAATTTGTTAATATTTTGTTAAAATTTATAACGTACACATAAATAAAATTCTTTTAATACCTATCTAATAATCTAATAATTCAACAGTAAATTAATGCCATTCTTGTTAAGTAAAAGTATTTATTGTTAATAAAATTTTACTTATTTTTATTAAAAAAAAAAATAAAATATTTTCGCGTATGGTGTCTACAAGGAATACATGATAATAAAAATCATTTTCAGGATTGTAATACAAATTTTTATGATGAAATATATTTGATTTTATTGAATTCTTTTTCATTTTAATTCATCACTAATATTGAATAAAATTATTTTGTTTTGTGTGATGATTAATTTATATATTGAAACAATTTGTGTAGTTTTTCTTTTATAATATTTATTACTACATTTCTCTTTGTTATATAAGATTAATTTTTATCATTTAAATTTACATTAGTTTGGATCTTCTTACTAACTAAATGATAACAACTAAATGAACCACTGAATAATTCCTATTATAGATTATTACTTCGTAAAAGAGTTTGATAACCTAATTACTTTAATTTTGTCAAGATCCAAATGAGGGTGGAATGCAATGTATAAGATAATTAGCTTCCTATTAAAAAAAGACAAGGGAATGTGGTTCATAAATGTGATGCAATCACGCAGGAACTTTTTCTAATGTAGTAGTTTTTTCCAGAATGTTTTCAAGTTGATATTTTTCAAAGATTTCCCGATGAACTAGAGATATTAAATTTTAAGCATATATTTTAACTGGATGACAATGAAATTCTGACAATGTAGTACGCTTTTTTTTAACTCTAAAAAAGCTTAACTTATCTTCTGAATCGCTTTTGGTTTTACGAAAACTTTATTTTGAGTTTACAGTTCTTGCATACTTTTAGGATGATTTTTGTATTTTATTTTATTTTTCGAATTCTGAAGTTTTCAACTTACTTATAAGTCTTCCAAAGTTTACAAGATCTTTCAAAATGTTTCAAAAAGACTCAATATGTATGTATATGGTAAAATTTATAATTTATAAATATTACATTAAATATATTATACATATCTTAAGAATTAAAATTAAAAATATATTTCAGATGTGTAGACTTTGGAAATTGTAATATCAGAACTCTGTATATAATACCATTGTTAGTACAATTACCTGAATAAATTTTTTTATCAATTTTCCAAGATAATATTAAATTTATTGGAAATTTTTTTAAAATAAATATTAATTCATAGGAAATATTGATAGTTTATTACTTAAAATTTTGAGTTAAGAAAGTAAATAGGGCCCTATGTTTTTAATTACTAAATGTTTTTAAATAATCAAAATTCAATTGAATTATTATGAAATGTGGTTTTAATTCAATAAAAACTTTTTAGGAAAATGATAATGATTCTTTGATTAGTGACAAGCGGTTGGTGCAAAAAGACCCAGGTATTATTTACTCCTAAAAGATGTTTTATAAAAAAGTTCTATTATTCAATTTCTAATTTATAACAATTTCCAAAATTTTTAATTTTAATTTCAAACCTACAATTGAATTAGTATTGAACTGAATCTTAAATTTTTGAGGCCATCATTTTCAACACTATAGATCTCCTCCTTAGGTATCATTAAAGTATAACACCATAACCTTCTTTTTTTTATAAGGAAAATTTTTGGAGTATATTTCTTTTATCTCAATTATTTTCTGATTAAATTTAAATATCGCCTATATATTCCACTCCATTTTTTATTTCAGTCTTTAATTATTCGATAGGTTATCTCTGGTCATAAGTCTCATTTTTTTTGTCTCTTAATAATTTGTATCTCTTCTGTTTTTTTTTTTGGTAGAATTTTTTTTATATTCGCATAAAAAAATACAATAAAAGAATGTAATCTACATTTTTACAATTTTTTTTCCATAAATTTTTTACAATATTTATCTTATTGTATTTCTTACTTTTTAGCACATTTTCAAAAAATTTTGTAAAAATGTGCCTATATAGCTTCACTCTGTCCGTCCGTCCGTCCGTCCGTCCGTCCGTCCGTCCGTATGTTTACAAAAACTTTTACACCGTTTGAAATAGAGAAAAGAAATTTAAACCATGGGTAGTTTTTGCAAAAAAAATAATTTCGTAGAAGAATTTTTTTCTGTAGCCCCACCTGTTACGGGACTACAGCCCCCCAAAGTTGGAAAAAGCCCTATATTTAAATTGTTATAACAAGAGTTCTGTTACATATATTTTCAATCTGAAAACGGCAAATGATAGCTGGTTTCATAAACTTTATAAATTTTTACAAGGCAAATGTTTAGGGTTGCCATACGGTACAAAAATTTAACATTACGCAAAACTCAATTTTCGCAAAATTTTTGGCCACACATATCTTCTGAACGGTTCAAGCTAGGGTCTTGAAATTTTGGGAGAAGTTAGATACTTAGAAATTAGTAGGAGTCGGTTAACAAAATTTTTTTGTCAAGCCCCCTATTTACGAGCTATAAGGGCTCGAAAATTGAAATTTTGCTATTTTTAAACACCTGTAACTTGAATACCTGTCCAAATTTTTTTTTAGTGATAGACAAAATTCAAAGCCCTATAATTATTTTTCAACATGTGTCAAAGGTTTTTCTTAATTTTGAAGGGTGACGAAGTTACAGCCCCTGAAAATTCCAAAAAAGCCCTATATTTAAATTGATATAACAAGGGTTCTTTCAGGTTTATTTTCAATCGAAAAACGGTATTAGAGAGCTGCAAATATAGACTTTACAAAAATATGTCGCTTAAATGTATAAGGTTGCCATACGGTACTAAAATTCACCATTATATAAAACTCAATTTTTGCAAATTTTTTAGCCCCACATATCTTCTAAACGGTTTAAGCTAGGGTCTTGAAATTTTGGGAAATGTTAGATCTTCAGAAATTAGTAGGAGTCGGTTAACAAAATTTTTTTGTCAAGCCCCCTGTTTAGAAGCTATAAGGGCCCGAAAATTGAAATTATGCTATTTTTAAGCACCTGTAACTTGAATACCTGTCCAATTTTTTTTTTATTAATATACAAAATTTAAAGGTCCAACATTATATTTTAACATATGTTAAAGGTTTTTCTTAAATTTAAAAGGGGTTCCTTAAATTGAAGAAAGTGTCTCTCAGTCTTACCCATTTTTGCTTAGATAATAAAATTCTAAGTAAAATTCCAAATTTTTGTGTAATTCACAATTTAATTCCTAGAACCTAAAAAATTAGAGGATGAGGGGGGGGGGGGGTAAAATTCTTGAGGAATTTGGCAACCTTTCCCATTGAAGGGCTATAACAACTTTTAAATAAAAAATTTAGGTACTGTTAGCAGTAAATTTTATAAGTCAGTAGTAACTATTTCCAAGTAAATATTTCCAAAGTTAAACTCAGTATGTAATACTATATAATTTAGAAAATGTGCTTTTTTAAAAACCCTTGGTTTTTTTTCATCACTTGTTTTTTCTCATTTTGTAACTTCATTATAAATTTGTTTATTCTATTCATTGCATATTTGATTTACAGTCCATTATAACAAATTTGAAAAAGTCTAGTGATTGCAATAAAAACCAAGTGATGAAAAAAACCAAGTGTTTTTAAAAAATCACATTTTCAAAATTAAATAGTGTTTCATACTGAGTTTAATTTTGAAAATACCTACACTGGTGACTAAGTTACTTAAGAAGAATTAAATTGTGGCTTTATTATCTTAGCATAAATGCTTAAAAGTAAGAGATACTTTCTTCAGTTTTAAGGAAAGTTTTTAACATATATTAAAAAATAATATTGGAGCTTAATATTTTGTATGTTACTTAAAAAAAGACGGCTATTCAAAGTCCAGATGCTTAAGAATAGCAAAATATTAATATTCGATTCCTTACAGCTCATAAACAGGAGGCGTGACAAAAAAATTTTCTTAAACGAGTCCTACTTATTTCTAAAGATCTAGCTTCTCCCAAAATTTCAACACGCCAAAAATTTTACTAAAATTGAGTTTTGTATAATGATAATTTTTAGTACCATGTGGCCACTGTATACGTTTACGCGATAAATTTTTATCAAGCTTATGAAAGCAGATGTAAAATTTACATACAGACATACGGACAGACGGACGGACTGAGTGAAACTATTAAGCACATTGTTTCAAAAATTTTCTGAAAATGTACTAAAAATGGAGGAGAAAAAAAAATAAATTATGAAAAAAAAAATTCCTAGGTAACAAAAAATTAAAATAAATTTTTTTTTTTACAAATTCGAATACAATTTTACGAATAAACAATAGAAGTTCTAAAGTACTATTGTAAAAACAGTTTCAGACAAGAACTAAAGAATTCAAAATCAAGTAAAGATAATGCAGAAAATCGTTAAAAAAAAATATAAATTATAATTTAATGTTATAAACAAAAAAAAAAGAAATTAAATAAAAATGAAAGAAATTCATAAATTAAAATAAAAACAGAAAAATATAAAAAATATATAGTTGTTACTAGCAATTATACGTTATATTGTGTTAAAATTTATTTTATGGAAAAACGTGGTTTGAGCTGAACTTTGCTAATTTTTTTTATTTCTTTGTAACTGGCTAAGAATATAACTTAACGAAACTTGACGAATTACAAAGTAAAATTCTTAAAATCTACTTTATCCAAAATTATTTTTAGATATTATTATTATATTACTTAAACAAATCCATCTTCCACTAAGCCTCTTTTTAAAACTTATATTTTGGGCTTTATTGTACATTAGCTTAAAAGTTAATATAACGCTTAATTTCTTTTAAGTTCTAGTATAAAAATTTGTACCTAACTTTAACTAAAATTTTTGTCTTATTATCTAAGTTTTCAGTGGAGCTGGGAAAAACGGCCATGTGAAATAAAATCACGGTGTGTTATTTTCCATTGATTGATAAGAAATAAGACCACTGAGTTTTATTTCATATTGAATGAGAAATAGAATCTTGCTCTAAAATCCCTCCCGAATATTAACTAAATATACGAATTACCATCTCGTCACGTTATTTCACAAAAATGCGAAAATTAAATTGAAAGAGAAATAGCACCCCGAGGTTTTGCATTGTATATTTTGCTGTCGTATTTCTTAACTTATATGAGAAATAAAACTCCAGACATAACATTTCTTATTAAATTAGTAATAACACCCCTAGGACTTTATTTCTCAAGATTTTATTTCATAGGTTCGTTTTAGCTGATCTTTCTCAGTTCAAATGACAAAAAATTTTTTTATTGTATTAGAATTCACTCAACATTTTTCAACTAAATTATTAAATTGTGGTAATACTTTTTATTTATTTTTTATAAACTTTTTTTCTCTTTGTTATGGTAACTCTACCTGCAAGAACTATGAAATTGATTTCATTGCATTATAAAATATTTCACTTTAAAGAAATCAACTTTACCTTAACTTCAAAATAAAAAAATAAAAATAAAAGAAAAAATCAAAATTATGTCCTTTTTCCAAAATACAAAAAAAAAAAAAAAAAATTGAAGGACTTCTCGAAAAAAAAATGTAACTTTATGTAATTTTGAAACAAAAGATATAATAATTTATTCAACCCTTCAAAAAAAAAGGAAAAATAAATAAAAACATAATAAAAATGATAATTTTAGTGAAAAAGGATACTTTCAACACAGCCTAGAGAAGAATATAATGACAAAAAGTACTAAATACAAACACAAAAAAATACAAAAAAAATTATTGAAATAAAATAAAAAGTATAAATTTTTTTTTATTCGATTCGGTTAGAATTATTATGATAAAAAGTCATAATCATAAATGATGGCAAAGGAATCAAAAAAAAAACAATAACAAAAAAAAGGACTCTCGTCTTATTTTAAAGAACTTAAACATAGGACGCAGAAAAAAAAAAAAAAAACAAATAATAAGAAGAATCCAATAGAGAGTATTAAAATAATGTTTTGATAACAATGCCTGCAGCAATAAAACAATTTTATATTTGCTCCTCTCTCTCTCTTTTGTTATTTTGTTTTGGTTTTTTTTTTTTTTTATTTTTTTTTTTTGTATTATTTTATTTCCAGAGGATTTCGAGTCACTTGGGAAAACCGAAAAAACAAAATTTATTTTTCATTTTTTTAATATTAAAAATTCGTCAAAATATATAATGATTCAGTGCAAGAAAAAATGAAAATACTACTACACTTCAAAAAAAGAAAATACAATATTTTCTAGGATTTTTTTAACAATCTTTTGTTTTGCGAAATAAATTTTTTATAATTTTTTTTTATGCTTTTATTTTTTTTTTTTAGTTGTTTTCGTAATGGATGTTTAACTTATAGAATATTGAAAAAATTTTAAAAATAAAATGAGACACTATATAAAATATAAGGCTTTGTAAAAGGCACATTTTTTGAAAGGTATTAAATTATTTTTCTTTTTGAATCAAAAACAGGATTGTAAAAAGTAAAAATTTCAAATTTAACTCAAAGCTCAGCTAAAATTTTGATCTGGCTTATACTAAAAAATTTACTCACATGTTATGAGTAATATATAAAATCTTACAATTTAAATTACTTTGAGCTTAATACACTCGATTAAACGTAGAGATGAATTAAATGACAAATTAGTAAAAGTCTATTAGCTTGCTCAGTATTTGAGTTGGAATTGAGTTGAACTTTATATTTGAGTTCACTCTAATTAAAAGCTTGTAATTTGTTGGATTTTTTTTTTATAGAACCCCATTGCTTGTACAAAAATTTCTAAAAGACGAACACTTACAAACAAATTTCTCCAATTTATAGTATACACGGAACATATTTATTTTGAAACCTATGTAATATTTGGAGTTTGATTTGGCTTTCCCTTTTTTTTATCAAGATTGAGTTTAAAATTTTAAATTTACTCATTAATTGCAAAAGGACAAGCAATTTTTCTGAATTAACTTATACTTATTCTTAAATATTTTTTTTTATTCTATCTAAATCCGCAAATTTTTAAAATCAAAGAAGTTAAGCTCCCCTGTTTTTGCAGTTGAAAATTATTCTAAAACTGTTTAATTTGTAATATATCCAGCTTGCTTGAAACTTCATAGACATAGGTATTTTGTAATCACGCCGACAGAGAGACATACAAAAGAAAAGACAAATTTAAATTAAAAAAAATATCTTATAAAATTTTCCCAATAATGAGGTAAAATTAAAATAATAATAAAATTAAAATTATTTTGGAAAAACAAATTGCATCAGAGTAATAAAAATTAAAATTGATTATTTTAATTGGGTCAGAAGACAATTTTATTTTAATGTTTGTATTTCCATTTAATTTTCAAGAAAATGAAACATTTAAATTGGGAAAGATGAAAAATTGATTTGTAATAAAATAATTCAAAATTGTTCTTAAAAATTAAAAATTTTTTCCACAAATAAATTTTTAAGGACATCTGATGGTTCATTGCACTTTCTTTGTAAATCATTTAGGTCAAAAATTTTGAATTGATTTTATATACTAGTAAATGCAGTTAAAGATATTTTTAAAAATTTTTGTGAAATGAAATAAAAGATTATACTATTATCTTTAAAATAATGTCTTTAGATAGCCTTTGATTATTTTTAATACAAATTTAACCCTTAAACAAATACAACAATTCAAAATATGTAATGAAAAAAACCGAGGGTTTTTAAAAAGCACAACTTTCAAAACTACACAATTTTTCATATTGAGTTTTAAGTAAAAAATATATCTAAAAAAACCGACCGGTGGCACAGTGATTAGGACCGTTGATCTTTCAATCAAAGAGTCTTGGATTCAAAACCTGGTCGGATCATATCTAAAAAAAAAATAATAGTATATATTATAATAGTTTAATAAGAAGTCCATATGCCAAATAGTCAGAGGACTATTATAATATCAGACAATTTTTACAAATATCTGGCACTACAAATAAAAAAATAAATAATAATAAAACGCATACTTAGAATATAAGCCCGAGGAAATCAAGAGAAAGCTTTTTTACATGATTTGAACTATAATTTTTGGGAAATATAATGTCAAGGTTAAAAAATGCATAAATTGCTCAAATCAATTATTATACTCAGGATCTAACGTCTCCTAAAATTTAAAGTTTTTTAATTTTAAGTTTTTAACTTTTGCCGCTTAGAAGATATGTGAGGTTAAAAATTTAGAATAGACTGAGTTTTGCATAGCGGTGAGTAAAGTACTGTTTGACACCCTATGTACTCATTTTACATATATTTATTAAAATAGCTGCCTTTTATTCTTTCCAGTCGTAAAATATACTTTATAGAACTCTTGTTACAATAGTTTAAATATAAGAGCTTTAAAATTAAGGGCTTCCCCGTATTAAGGAGGTTGTAGCTTCGTAACGGATAGGGCTACAGAAAAAACGTTGTTCAATGAAATTAATTCTTTTCCAATATCTATTTCCTGTTAAAATTTTGTTTCGTTATTTCAAACGGTGTAAAATTTTTATCAACACATCGCTGGACGAACGAATCGAGTGAAGCTATATAGATACATTTTTGAAAATTTTTTGAAAATGTAATAAAAACAAATTTCAAATTTAATTATCTTTATTCCCGATTTCTTATAAAAGTATTTATCTGAATTATAATTAAAAATTAATGAATTCCTTGAAAACCACAATTTAACCCAAGTTAAAATTCATTAATTACATTTCACTTAAATCTAATGCATATTTAGTTTTTGTTTTTTTTTTTGTATAAATCATAAACTAATAATTTGAAATTAAAATATACAAATATTTAATAGTAAATAAAATTGAAAATTTTAATTTAATTTGTAAACCATTTATAATAAATTATAATACTAATAAGAATTATTACACTTCTAATTACATAACGTAGAAATACATATTAAATTATAGTTATATATAAAATCTTAGTAGTATTTAAATAATATAATGTGAATTAAATCTAGGACAGATTATAGAAAAAAAAAACAAAAAAAATAAAACCAATAACAAAATATAATTTCCTATAAAATTTAATAAATTTATTCACAATTTCTAATTAAATTCAAAATATTTATTGATATTAAAATCACCTAAATTTTACATTTGGAAAAATTTTATATTAAATTTTATTCAAATCTTAAATATATTTGTATATACACATATATCATATTTTACACTTAAAATGTCATGACATAATTTTATGAAATTTAATGACTTTTGACAGAAAATTTATATTTATATAAGATAATTAGAGTTGAAAAAACACCAAAGGAAATAAGGTCTATAAGGGTTTGTTTCTAAATTGAATAAAATATGAAACCTAATTTGTCTAATTAGTAGTCATCATAAGTGTTGATTTTATAGTTAGGTTCAAAATATTTTTTTAAGCAAGAATTTGGGGTGAAACTTCCGGAAAGGGGTTGTGAGCTATCAAGATGACGTCATCACATAACGGTACTAAATATATCAAATTTTTTGAATATATATACCATTAGTGGCGATGGCGCCATCTAGTGGTCGAAAAATGCATTACAAAATGTTCCTAAGATTTTGTAGCATTTTTATTAAAATGTTATATTTTTCCTGTTAGTCCATAAACTGGAACCAACATCTTACAATATTGTAGGGCATGATATTGTCTTTCATAAACATCTTGTTTCATCTGGATCGGTGCTACCATTTTTGAGATATTGCAATTTAAAGTGAAAATTTAAAAAAAAAAAAAAAAAAAAATCAAACTTTCAAAAAACCTACTATAACTGTGGAATTTTCAAAAACACCCTGTATTATTATTATACCATTAGAAAGGTCTCTTAAAACTCTTTCCAACGGTATATAATAAGTATGGCATATGTTGACAAACAGCCCCACCAGAGAACATAAATGCAAAAATGACGCAACAATTTTATTAAAAAATACATTTTCATACTTTATTTGTCATAAATTTATTTTGCCTTTTTGTTTTCCATTTGAAATATTTATTTTAAAATTTAAGAATGTACTTTATAGTTTGATACAATATTGAGTTGGGTTTTGTTTAGAAGATTTTTGAGGTATTTATATGTATGTAAAGTATAATTAGAAAGGACCTTAGAGTTGGTTATAAAGTCAGAATTATACGCTTTTTCCAGAATATTTATATACTAAGATTTTGAAGATTGACAGGGTTTTGAGTTGGATATAAAATTACGCTTATACTGTTCCAACAAACTGTATAACGTTTTATTTAGCCCTTTCGTTGGGCCCTTTCATTGGTTGGGCGAACAAGTTGTTCGCATTTGAATGCGAAATAAAGCCATATCATTTTCTAAAATTTTACGAAATAAAGCCATATAGTAAAATTGATACAAATTCTAACACTAAAATGAAAAGAATGGTATAAGAATTCGGATGCCTAATTCATTAAAAAAATTAATAAGTTTCTAATTTTTTTAATACACTGTAATAAAACATGTTAAGTAATATTATATTTTCATTACGGGGGCTGCCGCCCCCGAACCCCCGCTAACTCAATTATTGAAGCTAGATTTTGAATCCAACACTAAAATGAAAAGAATGGTATAAGAATTCGGATACCTAATTCATTAAAAAAATTAATAAGTTTCTAATTTTTTTAATACACTGTAATAAAACATGTTAAATAATATTATATTTTCATTACGGGGGCTGCCGCCCCCGAACCCCTGCTAACTCAATTATTGAAGCTAGATTTTGAATCCAACACTAAAATGAAAAGAATGGTATAAGAATTCGGATACCTAATTCATTAAAAAAATTAATAAATTTCTAATTTTTTTAATACACTGTAATAAAACATGTTAAATAATATTATATTTTCATTACGACCGAACCCCCGCTAACTCAATTATTGAAACTAGATTTTGAATCCAACACTATAATGAAAAGAATGGTATGAGAATTCGGCATAGCTATTTCATACAAAAAATAATCAACCCTAATTAATAAATATAAATATTCTGGAAAAGGGGGCAATCCTGGTTTTGAACCCAACTCTAAAATCCCTCCTAATTGAGAATCTTACATATACACATATATAAATATTCTGGAAAAAGCGTAAAACCCTGCTCTTGAAACCAACTCTAAAACTCCTTCCTAACTATTTAAATAAAAAAGTTTGGAAAATTAAATTGCTTCTATTTTCACAAATAAAATTACTTCTGGTTTTGTAGCCTAAGGGCCTTTCTAATTATATTTTTACATACATATTTAAATAAAAAAAATTTTAAAACTTTGAGGTTGCCACCTCCAAAATCCCTCAAAACAAATTGTCAGAACCAAACTCAATATTGTATCCAAACCTAAAATGCATTCTTACATTTTTAAATTTGCCAAAAAGGCAAAATAAATTTATGACAAATAAAGTATGAAAATGTATTTTTTAATAAAATTGTTGCGTCATTTTTGCATTTATGTTCTCTGGTGGGGCTATTTGTCAACATATGCCATACTTATTATATACCGTTGGAAAGAGTTTTAAGAGACCTTTCTAATGGTATAATAATAATACAGGGTGTTTTTGAAAATTTCACAGTTATAAAAGTTTTTTTGAAAGTTTGATTTTTTTTTTTTTTTTTTTTTAAATTTTCACTTTAAATTGCAATATCTCAAAAATGGTAGCACCGATCCAGATGAAACAAAATGTTTATGAAAGACAATATCATGCCTTACAATATTGTAAGATGTTGGTTCCAGTTTATGGACTAACAGGAAAAATATAACATTTTAATAAAAATGCTACAAAATCTTAGGAACATTTTGTAATGCATTTTTCGACCACTAGATGGCGCCATCGCCACTAATGGTATATATATTCGGAAACTTTGAGATATTTAGTACCGTTATGTGATGACGTCATCTTGATAGCTCACAACCCCTTTGCGGAAGTTTTGCCGAATTTGGTACCTGCATCACGTGTTATTTAATATAATAAATACCTTGTGGCTAATGTTTAATAAAAAAGTATTTAATGCGGGGATAAAACTGTATACAATTTCCAAGTCATTTTTTTCCTAATTTCGAGGAAATTTAAAATTTGAATTCGAAGGAGGTCGATTCATTAGTATACTAATTAATAAACTAAGATTTCTATAAATTTTTGGGGACAACAGTTATCACTAATTTAAATTCTCTTTTTTTTTTGCGTTTACATAGGGCTTACATTTTTATACAATATTTTAGCCTCAATAATGAGAAGCGGTTATCGCATTATATCTTAAACTAGCCTGAACTCTCATTCAAATTAAATTTAAGATCTATTAGCTCTTATTTCATTAGAATTATTTAACCACTGCTATAACATAAAAATTATAGTGTTTTATTAATTTCACTACCAAATTTATATACCAACATTTTATCTTTAAAATTATATTTTAGTAAATAAGAAGGAAGGAGATACTTAACATAAGTATGAGAAATTTTTAATAACTAATAAATACCTATAGTCAATAAATTTTATTTGCAATTTGGTTTTTGTAGTATTTAAAATTAAATTAAAATTGTAGTACTCGTGTATGTGTATCTTAACATAATTATTATTTGCATACAGTGAAGGATAAATAAAGAACTATTAATAATACTTGTAGTTAAAGCCAATTGGTTTGAATTATAATATTGAGTTATATATTTGTAATCAATTTTTTTTTACGTCATTTACATAAGTGCAATGACTTTGATGACTTTTTTTCAAACAGCTTTTAAGAGCTTTTACATGAAGTAACCATATTTTATTTTTAAATTTTAATTAAGAAAATTAGGACTTATTAAACATTTGAAACTTCTGTGAAGGTGAAAGATAGCTCTGAAGCGGTTGCTTGGTTTCAATTCGGCAACTTTGAGTCATTCGTATAATATTTAATGCATTTATTGATATTCCTTAAAAAAAGACTTTAAAGTTTTCAATTAGAAATTTGCTTAAATGTTCGCTATAAAAATGTTCAATTTTTAACTGGTGGCAGTTGAACTGTCCGTTAGCATAGCATTAGTCAAAGTAATTAAAGTAAAGTTTGCATTAATTCAAGTAATTAACGGACTGCAGACAATTTTAACAAATGTTGCAACACGGCCTCCAACTCCAAACTTTAACCAAATAAGAAGAAATTTTTTAAAAAATAGTTTCTTAAATTTAAAATCATTGCATTAAAACATTTTTTAAAACTTCAAAAATATTAAGATAAAAAAAAATTCCTTAAAATTATATTTTATTCTGAATGGTGGGATATGAAAGTGACATTTTAATGACCATCATTGTTTAATGATGTCATAAGAATAATGTACCATTGGTTTTTTTTTTTGAATCAAAATTTTAACATAAAATTAAATAATTGACAATTGATTTGACAGGGGCAGAAACATTTGAACTCAATAGTATTTAAAATTATTTTTAATTATAACTATGTACATAATTATTTAACAAAATAAATACATATTATAAACATAATATAGTATATAGAATAGAAATATGATAATATATTAACAAATAAAATAATGACTTGTAATTGATTAAACATGTAAATTTATTGTCTTATATTTTACACATGTTTATTTCCTTATTTTCTTCTTATTATTATTATTTATTATTGTTTTTGTTTTAATTATTCCTATAATATTTAAATGAACCTGAATAATTCAAAAATGACCATCTAATTATAATATATAATATAAATATGCATAATAGATTTAATATTTTACAAATGCCCAGATTATCAATACCATTTTCTTTTAATTTATATTTAATTCTGTTAAAAAGGGAGTAAATGATTTAATGAATTTTGGAGACATTAATAGAAATTATAATTTTATATGTTAGTTCAAATTCAGTTCAAAAATTTAATTCAGTTTATGACTTTTATATTATTGTCAATGAATTATTATTATTTTATGTTTAACATAAAAGGTAATTAAATGAGATTATAAGTTGTAGTAAGTAATGTATATAAAAATTCAAAAATTTATAATCAATAATTAACTATTAAGAAATATTGAGATAAATATATGGTAATAGGTAATAAAGCAGTTTGCAGTTAAAATATTATTAATATTAATAAATACGTCAAATAAGCTTTTTAAAAATAGTAAATTTTATATAATTTTTATATAGCATTTTCCCACTGAGTTTAGCAATTTTTTGTTTAGATGAAACTATTATCTAATAGTATGAAAGTATTTTTCAATTGAATGAAATTTCTTAAAGTTAAATCCATTTTAAAATTAATTATAATTCAAACCTAATACAGTATTGTATTTAACTTTAAACTTTATTTATTCCTTTATTAATCTTAAGAATATTAAAAAATTTTTAATTTAGAAATATTTGACAAAAACTGCTTTTTTTGAACTATACTTAACATTTTTACTATTATTTTAATTTTTATGTTAATTTGAATCGTATTCGTATATTCGAAATGTCAACCAACAAGGATTTGGGCGTAGAAATGGTATACAAAGTTATAACAACATATGCACAAGGTCATCAAAAGAGATTACAACATCTCATCAACCGTCGAGACTTTAAAAGTCTTTGACAATGATGATACAACACGCAGATTGAAACGAGTGAAGCCATTTAATTTGGTGTAAAACTAAAATTAACAAAAAATAAAGAAACTGTCGTATAAGTTAAGAAGGAGCCTATTAAGTTTTAAAGACAAATAGCTTATTAGTATTAAGTTGCTAGATTGTTATAAATAAAACCACCATTCGGGTGTTTTATAAAAAAAAAAAACTAATGTTAATTTGAATCAATATTTTTCTTTTTAAAACTGTAAATTATAAACTATTCGTATCAATATTTAAGAAAGTATAGAACATAAAAACCAACAACAATTCTTTGTTTTTTTTTTTATTAAAACTTAGCCTAACATATTTTAACTTAAATAATCTGACTTTTTAATTCCTAAGTTTTTTTTAATAGTTTGATTAATTCCTGAGCGATTTCCAACCATCAATAATCTCTTTTTAATAAATTATTGCCATAAGTCTGGTATTGCCATATATATATTGTGTCTCAGATGTTCTTCGTTTATTTCGCCCGGATAATATAATCTATTTAATAATATTTGCTTTTAACTTGTCTAATATAGTTATTTTATAGAAAACGAGGAAGAGTGTAGTAGAGTAGACTATGTCAACTCTGGGATACCCGTATGACCGTAACATATACATTATATCATCCGGTTAATTACTTTTGGCTTTATTAAGTGTAGTGGAATACTCATATAAAATAAAGAGTTGTATGGCAGCTACTCGAACCCTCTATCGTAGACCAACCAAATTTTGCAGAAACTTTGGCCATTACACTAAACAATTTTTGGAAAAAATTCAGACACCCAGCTTCATTAGGTGGAGAGTAATTCTCATATAAAATAAGGAGTTGTATGGCAGCTACTCGAACCCTCTGCAGCAGACCAACCAAATTTTGCAGAAACTTTGGCCATTACACTAAACAATTGTTGGCAAAAATTCAGACACCCAGCTTCATTAGGTGGAGAGTAATACTCATATAAAATAAGAAGTTGTATGGCAGCTACTCGAACCCACTCCACTAGACCAACCAAATTTTGCAGAAACTTTGGCCATAAAACTAAACTACTTTTGGCAAAATTTCAGACACGCAGCTGTAATAGCTACAGAGTAATACTCATATAAAAAAAAAAGTTGTATGGCAGCTACCCGAACCCATGGACCAAAATGTCTGGATTTAAATAGCGATGGCAGCTATTGCAAAAAAACGAATTTGCGAAAATTTCAAGATCCTAGCTCCTTTAGTTTTTGAGTTATCGTGCGGACGGACGGACGGACATACATAGCTAAATCGATTTATTTTTAGATTCTGATCCGATCCATACACTTGAGTCTATATCTACCCCCCCTCCTTCTCTGCGTCACAAACGTAATGGCAAATTTATTATACCCTTTGACTATATAGTCATACGGGTATAAACATGAGTATCGTCTTGAATATAGTCATTTTTGTCCACAAAGATAAAATGCTCCATAATCCATACATATTTTTTTTTTTTTTTAGTGTTTTATTTTTCTATTCATTATATTATTTTTTAACAATTCAAAAACAAAAACTTAAAAAGAATTCTTATATGCTAAAATGTAATTTGTACATGGATGACCAATATGTCAGCTCTCACAATTTATTTAGAACTATATTAGTATAATCTCTTTTGATGTTTTAATATTGATATTTTGATTTTAACATAATATATTTTAGTTTTGATTTAATATTAATATAATTGAATTTATTGGAAAAAATTTTTTTATATAAAAACCAATTTTTTTTATTTATATGTTTTATAAAAACTTAAAACTAAAATAACCTAATACTTATACCTATACCTAAACCTACTATAACCTACGTTACATCTAAATTTTTCCAAAAGTATGGTTTTTTAATTTCTAATTTATTTTTTGCAGGAATATACTTATCATATTTAAACAACTCATTGTCATTAATATTTATTATATTTAAATTTAAAGGTATTTGTTTTATTTTCGCGTTTCTTTTATAGTGGTATAAAATCGGAATATTTTGATTATTTTCAATATAATTATGTTTGTCCAAAAACACGAATCCTTCTGGAGGCAAAAAACCTGTAACTAGGCAGTTTTTAATGTACTCAAAATCTTCGTACCATGGATGGCAGATTAATGAGTTCTCGCATGATTCACTACTCCTTTGAATATGGTTACGTATGAGACGAATGATAAAATTGTCGATTCTAACTATGTTCGCCTTATCATATATAAATTTATTTGAATAATAGTGCATATTAGTGTTAGGTTTTCTATTGTAATTTGTACAAGCTCTTAAACACTTGCGTTCGAATATTCTTAATTTTTCCATCACAGAAGCATTAACATTATACCATATTGGACAGGCATATGTTAGTACTGGACGGATTAAGGTTTTGTAGCAGAGCAATTTAACATTGTTGCAAAGTGTTCTGGAAAAGAACAATTTTCCTAAATTAATAAAGGCGTTATTTGCTTTTCTTATTTGATTTTTAACATGATAGTTAAAGTTTAACATATAATTATAGTGAACTCCTAAATACTTGAAGTTCACAGAGTTTTTAATTTTTGTTTTGTCTGGAGTTAATATATAAAAATCTCTCCAGCATGATTTAACATTATATTTTACCTTGTTAATAGTATTCCTGAATAACATAGTTTCACATTTTTGATAATTTACTTTTAGCTTCCAAAGATTACTATAAGATATCACTTTATAAAACATTTTTTGTAAAATGTATTGTGCATCTCTTAGATTATTACTTGTTGCGTAAATTGTCAGATCGTCCGCAAATGCTATACTGTAATTGGGCTCTAAATTTTTATTTAGAGAATTCAGTAATTCGCTTATGTATATATTGAACAAAATAGGGGAATTTACGGTGCCCTGTTGTAACCCATCGGATAATTTGAATTCTTTGGATAAATGATTATCCGACCCCCATGTGCTAAAAGTTTTACCTCTTATCATGTTGTTAATCAGAATAACTAAATGTAAGGGATATTGATATTTTAAGAGTTTGTATATTATACCATCAATCCAGACGGTGTCAAAAGCTTTTTCAAAGTCCACAAAACATGCTGCTACAACCTTATCATCGTTTATATTTCTACATATATCCGATGAAAGCTTCGTCATAGCATGTATTGTGCTGTGTTTATGACGAAAACCAAACTGATTTGATGGTATAATATTTTTAATCTCAGTTATTTTGACTATAAATTTATTTATTATTATTTCTAGGATTTTTCCTATATTTGGTAATAAACTTATTGGTCTATAACTGCTAGGATCTGAAGCACTTTTTCCTGGTTTTTTTAATGTAATAACAACTGCTTTTTTCCACTTATTTGGGAAGTAGCTTATATTAAGGCAATTGTTAAAAATTATTGTGTATAAGTTAATTACTGAAATAGGAAGATGTTTTAACACTATATTTGGAATTTTATCTATACCTGACGATGTTTTACCTTTAAGTTTTGATAAAATATCTTTGAGTTCATTTTGAGCTATAAAATAATTATTTAAAGTTTCATTTTCAAGTAAATTATTTGAATGTAAATGATTGTTAAATTTAACAAGGGATATTTTATTTGTTTTGTTATTTTGAATTATTTGGTTTAAATTGTTAATACTTTGCTCTACATTGTTACTTATCGGGGAAAATCTGTTTGTAACTTGCTTTTGAACTTGGTATAAATGTGTTGCCATTACTTCATTTATGTGTTCGTTTTCTTTGATAATATAATTATTGTTTTCTATTTTAAGTTTATTTAAATTTAATTGGGCGTCGTTTAAAATTTGCGTATTGTTAATTGGAATTTTTAAGTAGTCAATTTTGTTTGAGGTTTGTTTTTTATAAATTTTTTTAATTTCAGAGAACAAGTTTTTATTGTTTGATAATTTTATGTTTTTGATTCTGTTAGTCCAATAATTATTTATTGAGAGTTTAATATTTTGTTTTATTAATGAATTTATGTTTTTCAGTAATGAATTAATTCTTAGAAATGATGGTGCGTTTTTGTCTATTTTTATTTTAATTAATTTAAATTTAGCTGTAAGTAATTCACTTTTATATTTTTTAAGTCTAGTAATAGTTGGATTTAAGTAAATATCTAGGCTATTAAAATTATTGTTTTTGGATGGGATTGCTAACGACATTGCTTTCTGTATTGAATTTTCAATGTTTTCGATATAAAAATCAATGTCCCTATCTGTTAGGTTTTTATTGTTAGGAATATTTTTAAGAACATCATCATTTCTTACTAAATTATTTAACATTTTTTTAAATTTGTTCCATTTAGCTTTCCTAAACAAGTAAATTTTTTCAGGTGATGGAGCCAGTAAATATTCTTCCCTATTATTATAACTAATTTCAGTCCCTAAAGCTAAATGGTCACTATCATAAGAATATGTTTTTATTTGGTTCTGATTATTAGTTTTTAAATTAATTCTTATGTCAGTTAGGAATATGTCGATATACGATTCTCCTCTCGGAAATGACGGTATATCGGAAGAATATAATTTAATCCTATACATACAATTAAATCTTTCAATAAATTTTTCGAGAATAGATCCTCGAGCATTATTTGATTGATTTCCCCATTTTATGTGTTTAGCGTTTAAGTCTCCTGCCAAAATAAAATAGTTATTAATATTATCTAATTGAAGAGTTTGAAATAATTCCAGTAATTCTTTATTAAAATTAGCATTATGATTTTGTGATGCATAAGCAGATATTATAAAAAGATTTTTATTTCTATTTAAAAGTCTTATTTTTATAATACATACTTCTAAACATTTAAACCTATTTAGAGTATATTCTTTAATTATATCAAATTTTAAATTATTTTTAATTAGAATGGCCGTACCTCCACCTAAAGTAGCTTCAGATCTATCATGTCGAATTAATTTATAATCCTTTATTTTTATACGACTAGTTTTATCTAATTTCGTTTCACATAAGGTAACCACATCCGGGTTGTGAACATTTAAAAAATTTATTAATGAAAGTTGTTTAAGATAAGATCTACAAGAATTTACATTTATAGAAAACATTTTTAATTTTAATTGTAGCAAAGTTTTATTCATCATCATGGACAGTTTCAAATAAGAAATCTACCCTTGCAGATAAACTTTGCATTTCTTTTTGCATTTCATTTTGTGCATTTTTAAAATCTTCATTTAATTTGTTTACATTTTTTGTTAAATCACTTATAGCTAAAAGTATTTTATCTAAATTTATGTTGTTATTGTTATTTGTATTATTTTCAGATGAAATATTATTTTTATTGTTGGCATTGTTATTGTTGTTATTAATATTGTTATTGTTGTTATTAATATTGCTATTGTTGTTATTAATATTGTTATTGTTGTTGTTATTAGTATTGTTATTGTTGTTGCAAACAGCATTTGCATAGGAGCAGGTGCTTTTTACAAAACTATCAATTTTTGTTGTTTTATTTATTGTTTTTTTTATTTTATTTTGTTTACTTATCTCAATATCATTTATTTTTTTTGTGAAGACTGGGCATTTTGTGTAAGATGCAGGGTGACCATATGACTTGCACAATGTACAAAATAATTTTTCTGCTGGGCTTTCTTTTTTAATAGTGCAGTTTGCTGGTAAGTGGTTACCGCCACATTTTACACATCTTAATTCCATGTTGCAATTATAAGCCGAGTGGTTAAATCGCTGACATCTTTTGCATTGTGTTATAGTTGGTTTTTTTAATTTCTCCCATTTTATTATCTGATGGTCAATATGTTTTATATTAAGAATGTTGTTAATTGAACTTTGTGGTTCCGCTTGAACAATGTAGATTGGTAACTTTATATTTTCTTTTATTGACTTTTTTGTGGTCATTCTCAATACTTTGGAGAATTTACATTGTTCTACATTATTTGAATTAAGTAAGTTTAGTATTACTTCTGGTGCGTAATCGTTATGAAGACCTTTTAACACAAGGCTAATCGGTCTTTGGCTTTTCATGGTATAAGAGAAGCATTCTACCTTAGCTTCTTTTAAAGATTCAAAAGTTTTTTTATATTCACATTCGGTTTGTAAATACAGAATATGGCGTGTGTTTTTTATTGATTTAATAAAATAATTTTTAATTTTTAATTGAAATTCAATTAATTTTTTTATTATGTCTAAGTCGTTAGACGTAATAAATATTGGTGGCACTTTTTTGTTTTTAATGTTATTAGTTGAAATATTATTAGTATTGTTATTTGGTGAATTTAAGTTAGTTTCATTTAGGGTAGAATTTTTTGGATTTTTTTTATTTGGATTATTGTTTAATGGTTTTATATTAGACGGACCGGGTAAGTTTTTTATATTTTCATTAATATTGGTGCTATTATTTGTATTATTATTCATTTTATCAGTGTTTTTTGTTTTTAATATTTCCAAGTAATTAAGATTACTTGTAATTTCTTTTCCACATGTTTTATTTTTTTCAACATTGACGATGACGTCATTGAAATCATCTGTTATATCAAGATCGTCATCATCTCCTAATAATTGAAATCTATTGGTTTCAGTTGAATTGTCATTTATTAATTGGTTAACTTTAGATTTCATAGATAATAATTCATTTTTAATATTTTCGTTATTTATAATTTTAATGTTTTTTTTGCTTGGTACTTTTTTAATATTTTTAGATACCATTTTATGAATTGTATCTTTTTTTATATTCGTGCGTTCGCTGTCATTAAACATGCGGTATATTATACCGCATGAATATAAAAAAAACAAATATTAATTATGCACTTATTTTTAACTATTTCTTTTTTTCACTAATTTATATAATAATTTTAAGTTTTTTTTTTTTTAAATGTTATTGTTTTTTGCACTTTTACGCGCGTTTTTCAAATAAATTTTTAAATTTTATTTTTTTTTTTTTTATTAAGACCGATACAGTTTTTTCGTCAATAGCTCACGTCTACTCTTCTTAAGAGATCAAATCGAACTGTCTATAATCCATACATACAAATTTTTTTTTTTTTTTTTTTTTGTTTTTTTTTTGTATTAAACTTTTATTATTGCCTTTATTACATTCTTATTTATAACTTAGCCTATAAAAAGTTTATAAAAAATTGACTTATTAGTAATTATTTTATTAACATTTAAATTAATATTTAATTTTTACGTTAATTGTTTTTCTAATTTATATTTTAATTTTCTTATTAGTTAGAGTAAAAACTCTATTTATTCCATTTTTTATGTAGTATTGTAAAAAATTATGGCGAAAAAAAAATCAATATTATATCTTACTTATTTTTAAAAAACAACCTAACCTATTCCTTATTCTACTTAATCTATCTTAAAACTATACTAAGCCTAAACTAAAACCTAATTTGTAATTATAATACTTATTTATGTTAATTGCGGGTTAACCAACCACCAATATTCTTTTTTAATTTTTTTATCTTTATTAGTAATAGACATGTCGTATATCAAACTTTCTCCATTAATATTGCCCGGGTTATACTCTATTGCCTTGCATGTGGCCCGTCTACTATGGTGGTATAGTATGGGGACATGATCTTGGTTTTGGATATAACCATTTTTATCAAGAAAAATGAAATGCTCAGGGGCTATAAAACCCGTGAGCAAGGTTTTTCTTATGTACTCCTCATTGTGGTAGTATATATGTGATATAAGACCATTTTCTGGAGTGTTTTGTGCTCTCTCATAGTGTTTTCTGACAAGTTTTATAATAAAACCGTCAATTCTGTGTATGTTTGATGCCTTATACAAATATTTGTTTGAGTAGAAATGTTTGTAATCGGAGTCGGGCTTTTTATTTATATTAGTACAAGTTCTTATGCACTTTCTTTCTAGCTTACGTAGTTTTTCCATTAAACTTGCGCTAATGTTGTACCATATGGGTACACCATACACAAGTGTTGGCCTAACTAATATTTGATAGCATATTATTTTTACTCTATTACTTATATTTTTATTGTAAAAGAGTTTTTTTGCTGCCATAAAGGATTTATTTCCTTTTGAAATTGTGTATTTAATATGTTCGGAGTAGTTCAAATTACGATGTAGAAAAACTCCGAGGTATTTAACACTTTTTTTATTTGCAAGAGGTGAATTATCTGGTGATTTTATAATATAGCTTTTCCAATTTTTTTTTATATCTGAACTTGTTTTGTCAACCGTATTGCGAAATAATATAGTTTCGCATTTGTTGAAGTTCACTTTTAATATCCAGATTTTGCAGTAGTCCAAAATGATATTAAACATTTTTTGCACTTTGGACTGTATGCTACTTACTGAGTCATTCGCAGAATAGACTATAATATCGTCATACATACAAATACAGCTTCAGGAAATAATTTTAAAATTGCAAAAAAAAAAATTGCATACTTTTAGGTCGTTATATAATTGTGTATAAAAATGTTCACAAATTTAAAAAACAAATTAATTAGATTAGGGGGTTAGGGGTTAATTGCTTTCAAACTTTTTATTTGAAAAATGGGGTGTTCTTAATTATCAGCCTAATATTATGCAATTTTAATTTCTTTGATATCATATATAAGCAAAAAAAATTGGATTTAATGGACTTAAGTAAATTGGATTTAAATAACTGAATTAATGGACATTTTTTTGAATTAAATTCAATTCAATTTCATTGAATTAAATTGAATTGAATTTCATATTAATTTAAAAATATTTTAAAAATTTAATTTATAATAATACTCTTAACTTAAAAATATACTAATTTAGAATTATTTTAATAAAATATAATTCCAATAAAATACTTTAATATTACCAAATATTTGATTTTCCATTTTTTTTTTTTTTAAATCAAATGCAAATGAAATATTTTATATTTAATAAAATGTTTATTGAAATTTTTTTCAATTCCTCTTCAATATACAGAAATATACCTTTTAAAATTTTTATTCTTTTAAGATTTGAAAATTCCTTTAAAAAAAAGTTGATGGGAATATCTTTTTTCTTTCAATACATAGTATGTATGTGTTTATGTTCATAATTCTGTTTTCATTTTTGTCCTAACACTTAAAAAGGGGTATTCTGTATACCATTCAAAGCTTCTTAACAAACCAAATATTAGGTAATATTATAGATAAAAGGTTGAATCATTATCTAAAAGAAATTCCAAGAAATATAGGAAAAATGCAAAAAAAAGGGTCCAAAAAACAAAGCAAAAGTATTCAATAGCAGAAAAATAAAGTTACAACAGAAGAAATAACCTTAACCTTCTACGAAACAATAAATCAAGAGGATAACAGAAAGTAATAAGGGAAAACCATAACCATAGCAAATGAAAATCAAAAATTTTGAAAAAAAAACCAAAAGGCTTTCCTTTGGTAAATGAAAATCTTTTAGAAAAAAAAAACAAAATTTAAACGATAAAAAAAAACAATTTTTCATTTTTTTAATTCTATTACAAATACTGTGAAAAGAATATTAACGAGTTGCCAGGTAATAAAACAACAAAGTCAACAAATTGATTTTCAACAGGTATTCCCTATTATTCTCTCATTGAATTTCATTGTCTTTATATCTTTATAAAAAAAAATTTTCACTATAGGTGGGGTTTAGGAAATTTTTTTTTTTTTTTTTTTGAGTTTTTCTGTTTAAAAACAATTTTTTTTTTTTGAATTTTTGCAATTTTTAAAATGCCATTTTGTGAATTTTTGAAAGGTCTTTTTGCGTTTGGGATCTGATTTCCGAGATAATGTTTTTGTCTTTTTAAACCTAAGTTTTACTTTTTTATTGGCAAAATTTATTTTTTATAAAGCTGATATGGAAAAACCACTGGTATTTATAGAATTTTAATTTTCAAAATGCCAAAAAACTTTAGCATATTTTAAATTATTTTAGTGTTACCAAATATGATTACAAGTTTCATCCCATGCTTCATTCAAGTCATTTTTTATTTCAAGGACAAGGACATTAAGTAAACCGGGATAATATGTATTTAGAAGGAGGAATATATTTTGCAAACATATTGAAGAAGTCATAAAAAATGTCTTTGATTGTAGTTACTTAGACTTTTTCTTTGGAAATGAATTAACATTATTTCGAATTATATGAAATCTAAAATCATAATTGGAATTTTGTGAGTTAGACTGAAAGAAAGGTACCAGTCTTTCCATAAAAGTTTTTTTATAAAATAAAAAAAAATATTAATCTCATGATCACTACCTACTCATCAAAATAGAATAGTAATGACAAAATCACTTCCCAGTCGATATTTTTTTAATCCAACCTTCTTGGAATTTTAACGCGGTCTTCTATTTATACTTACTTTGTTTATGTTCAATACAGTACCAAATTTATTAGATCTGTTAATAGAAATATTTTAAATATTTTTAATGTTTCAAAAAGAAGAAATAATTAATTATTTATTAATTTATTTTTATATTCGAACTCTAGGTTACTAATTCTAATCAATGAAAAATTCATGTATCAATTTATATACTGAAAATATTAAGAACTAGAATCTTATAGTGGTTGTAAAATTCTACTTCCAAAATAAGGTTAAGATATTAGAAAGATAATAATTAAATAAATTTTACAAGAAAATCTCCTTAATCTAATTAAATATCAGTTAAAAATGTTTATAGAAAAGAAATTGTTTTCTTAATAGTAATAAAATTAAACAACCTCGTATTAACTACAATATTATTTACTTTTATATTAACTCGCCGGTGTCTATGGGCTAATTTTCCAGTCTGTCACACTGTGAATTCTTAATATTGAAAATCTTTTACATTTAAAAGTGTTTTAATATAAAAGTAAATTGATGAAACTTGAAACAGTTCTTTTTTCCATTAACCTTAGTCCAGCAGTTTACCTTTATATTAAAAAACTTTAAACATCAGTACCATCAATTTTTATTTAATGATCATTTTCAGTATTACAAAGGTTGTAATAAGTTTTCATAAATTAGATAAAGATTCTGTAAATCTCTTTATATACACGAACAGCTACTTATATAACTCAAATTTTATAAGCTGGATATGCAAAATTTCAAAGTTAATTTTAAAATCAAAACTGATTAACTAAAAAAAAAATTTAATAAAAATGTTAATCAAATCAACTTTCAATAGTTTAATAACTTAATATATTTAAAAATAAAATAAAAACAGACTATTTATATATTGTTACTCTGATAATCATATAAAATATTTTTTTTTTAAATTAATATTTATCTAAAACTAATAATTTATCTCAAAACAAATATATGTATACTTTTTTGTGTAAATAAAAAATATTTATATTAAAAAAAACAAAATATATTTATTTGACTTTTTAAACAAATTAATAATATTAAAGATTATAATGAATATTTCTTTTATAAGTACATAAAACAACTTTTTTTCATTAGTTATTTATTTTATTAAATAACAAAGGAAAAATGGAAGTAAATATACACCAAAGAATAATGAAAGTGCACATTTCCAAACTCAAAAGTTAAGTCAAATTATTTTGTAGAGAAATACGTTGTTGTATAATTAAGAAAAAACGTTCTCACGATTAATAATATAAAATTTGAATTGTAATTATCGGAAATAGTTTTAATATGAAGGCTTTATAGCTTATTACTGTGGTCCTAGTGAATTTAAAAAGGTTAGATAAATCTAAAAAAAATTTCTTAGTGGCAAATCTCTTTCACCCACTCACTTGTAAAATTTATTGCAACATAATCGGAGTTCGAACCCACATTATATAAGTTAGTAAGTTATTCGCTTAATCAATCAGCCCCTCATAGAGCCTATATCTTATTTCAAAATAGCGAATTTATAATTTTTTAATGATGGCTTAAAAGGACGACTTTTACAAAACAAAGAATATAACTTTTAAGATTTAAATTTCTACCTTTAGGCATCTTAGAGACATAAAGACTCCAAAATTTTAAGAAATTTAATTTACCAATCACTCTTAATTTAAGGATCGTAGTGTAAAAATTTATTTTGTCTGAATTTAAAAAGCGAAGTTTAGCGCTTTTTTCAGATTGAATGAATTTGTTTTTTTTAAAGACAGACAGATGACTTATAATACCTCGGAACTTAACTTATAAGTACATTTTTTTCAAAGTTTTAAATTAAAATTAGAAGTTATCAAGTTAAATATCAATATTTTTTTTTAATTTTCATTCTTTTTATTTTTGAAAAATCAATTTTTACAAAAATAAAATTTTTGTAAAGAAAATTAATTTAAATATTTATTTCTTAAAGCCAAAATATTTTTATTTATTTACACTTACAATAAAAGTACAATAAAAACACCAAAATAAATAATACTTTTATTTTTAATTTTAATTTATATTTAAAGAAGAGATAAAAATTAAAATGCTATTAGAGTATAACTTTTTAATTTACTTATATTTAATATAATAACATAATTAAATATTATTATTTAAAATTCAATTAATTAATACAATAATTTTAAATCTGATTATAAATACTAATAAATTATAATTATAAAAATAATTTTAAATAATAAAATTAATTAATCTAGGATTCAAAACCCGGTCGGATCATATTTAATAAAAAATATAATTTTTAAAAGTTAATATCATAATATAAAAATATTTTTTTTAGATTTCTTTCTCACCTGAAAAGTAAAATGCTAAATCACTCACTTATCACATTATATGTGGTAGGGGAGGGACTCTTCATAAAAAAATAAAAAAATAATTCAATTTAGTAGAAGTTGTAAAAATTATTAAATTTACAATCTGAAGTATCTTTGCCATTTCAGATTTTTTTAAGAAAAGCTCCATATTTTACCATTGGGAGAGTCTCCATCACATGTTATTTTTTAAAGTCCGGTAAAAAAAGGAAGTTTAAAATTTGAACTATTAGCAAATGCAAAACAGTTCCCAAAGGTCGTCATGATAGCTTTTGAGACATTTAAAAGCATTTCTGAGATACTTCAAGTTTGGAAATTTTTGTACACAAGAAAACAGCCTTCAAAGTTTGGTACAATTTGCGGATCTTTATTATTTTCATATTTGATTTATGGGACTTTCTTTTGCTTCCTATTTTGAGGAAACTTTTTAAAACAAAGGTATCTATTTAATTATAAATATTAAAATGTGTGCGCCCTAAATTATAAATCATAACATATTTACTACTTCTAATGTTTTGAGGTTTTATAAATACTCACTCATATTTATTAGTTCAGTTGTTCTTCATGAACATATATTAATTGAAATAACATTTATATTATTTTATGGTGACCTGAATTAAGGTCCTGCGAAATAAGGCCCCCGGGTTGTTGTTTCCCATTTAATGAGAAATAACGCCCTTGGGTTTTATTTTTCATAGTAATTGAGAAATAAAGCCCTCAAAATATGGAAAATAAAATTCAGGGTTTTATTTCTCTACGACTTCTTTGAGAAAAAGCGCCGGGGTATTATTTCCCATTTCAATTGAAATTGTAAATGAAAAAACCACAATGGTTACATAAATTTTTCTTAACAAGTTAATTTTAATTATTTAACATCAGTAACGGGTACGAATACATACAGATTTTCTTGAACTATAGTATCAAAAATAATTAGCACACATTTTGGAGCTGAAATCGAAATCAGGGGTATTCCGAAATTGAAAAACTAATAATAATTTTACATATATAAACTAAATTTATCCTACAAACTACACCTATAAACCAGTTTTTGTAACCAAAGTATTGCATACATTAATCCATTAATGCTCTGGAAAAATGGTCAACTTTGATTTCTTAACCAACTTAAATATAGAATCTCGCATAAATAAATAAATAAATATTAAAAACTTATTGTTTTATATCTTATATTTTACTTATATATAAGTTATTCAGGTTTGAAATTTACAAAAATGGATTTTACTACATATTTAATGACAAATAGTAAGTCGGGACTTTATTCCTCAAGAAGTCGAAGATTTAATTGAAAAAGAAACAACACCCGAGGCTTTATGTCTTACAGAAGTCGTAGTTCAACTCAAAAGAAAAATAAAACCTCGGAGCTGTATTACTCAATTACTATGAGAAAAAACACCCCAGGGCGTTATTAATTATAATAATATTAAAAGTTTAAATTAAAGTTTATATAATAATATTAAGTTTAATAATAATATTAAACGGGAAATAATACCCCGGAGGCTTTATTTCGAAGGACCTTACATCAGGTCACCTTCTTTAATATATTATTTTTACTAAACAAAATATATTCGCGTAAAATCATCATCAAAGTCAAATCACGGTTATATCTTTAACATTTACCTACAAAATAAAATGTAAAAGAAAAACAAATAACTAATAAATGTTATATTACGTATAGGAAATTGAAATGAAAACTTTCTATTTCCTGTTGAAAATTCGTTCTTGTTTAACAATTGAATTAATATTTTCGAAAATGAGAAAAGAAAAACCAAAACAAAAAACTATTCAATATTACTTTTTAGTTTATTTCGATTATTAGCTTTTTTTTCAATCAAAATAACTATAAAATCATTTTGGGACAACGTACAAAATTGTTCAATACAAAACAATTCAATCGTTCATTTAAAAATAATTTGACTTTTTATTTTTTTTTTTTTTTTAAATATCCGAAACGGAAACGTTATATGAAATAATCAATTTCCTCTAACATCATCAATGCAAAAGTAATCATTACGGATTGTGATTTTTGAATTATTAGTTTTTAGGTTACAATAATAATAAACAAAATGTCATATTAAAATTTCATGATAGGGGAAGGTCAGGATAACTTTATATATCAATAAAATAAAAAAACTTAATTACCTTTACTATTTTTAGCTATACATTGAAGAAAAATGCATTGAAACTAAATTTTAAGAATATATTGAAATTAAAACTGAATGTATCCTAGTAGAAAGAATAAGTATCCTAAAAATATGCAATTATTTTTTTATCGCTTAAAATAATTAAAGTTGTCAAATTAATTAATTGGGGCCTCGATTCGTCGTAATGGGTTAGAAAAAAAAGTAATCGATTGATCGTATTGGTATAATCGAATAATATTATACAGACCTTTAATGATCTCAGTAACTGATGTTTTAAATTATTACATTATCATTTGCAATATAAATTAATAAATAAAAATAAATTAATTAACCTTAAATGGCCTAGGAAGCCAAGGGCTTTACTATTATTGCGTACATTATGAAGTACGTAATATTTTAATTATTAAAACCAAGACAAATATTTTAATGTATTAGTAATGGAGTTTTAAAATTTATTTTGAAATAAATATTTATTAATTTTATGAATTTATTCAAATATAAAAAATTACATTTTAAAAATTTTTAATATATTTTTTTATTCCATTTTTTTTTGTGTATTTTACTAAAAAATATATATATATGTAAATTTAATAGTGCAATAAATGAATTTAGATGCTTATAGGTTATTTTTTTTTTTTTAGATTATTTTTCACTTTATTTTTAATATTTACTTAAATTTTTATTACATTTGAATATTTTTAATATAGGTGAAAATAATTTATATTTCTATATAAATTTTTCAATATTTGGAATTTTAGGTTATTAAATCAAAAGTGAAATATTATTATGTAAATATTATTTAAATAAAAATTTTAATATTGATTATAAAATATATATGATAGGCAACAAATAATATATTATTTTTTTTATATTTTTATATTTTTTCAAGAAATTAATATTAAAATTTTATAATATATTATTTAGATGTAATTAATGTAAAATTCAATTCTCAAATGAATAGTTTCACTCAACAGTACCTAATAAAATACTTTATTTTTGTAATTCAATCGGTAATTAGTTTTTTAATCATCAATTATAGCTTATAGCTATCCAGAGTTCAATAGAATAATTACCAATTCGCGGTTTAATCTTTAGATATAATTTAGATAAATTGTTAAAATAAATTTTTAAATATTTTCACCATCCTTAATTTAAAACTAAAATTCCAACATTCACCTATACATTTTCACCATAGAAAAAAGATCTTCGAACAATTATTTTTTTCTAGGGAAACTAGGTGAAGGTACTTTCAAAAAATATATATCTTTAATTGAGCTTATTATCCTTTAAGGACGAAATGCTGTTTTAGATGTTTTATATAAGCTGTTATATCTAGCGATCTGATAAAAAAATCCACATATACTCAATTTGATTAACAATTAAGTTAACGGTCTAAAGAATATTTTAACATTTACCTCATGACAATAAGGGTAGCCGACATTGTACTTCTTTTAAAGATATTGTAGTTCAAAATTAAAAAAAATTTTGAAAAAGGAAATTTAAAAGTTTGATATTTTTCTCTAAAAATCAAATTTGTCAAAATTAGATTTTGAAACCCCTAAATATTTTTACAAAAATTAAAAAAAAAAAAATAAGAATACTTTTAACTGCCCTTTTTGTCCTTGCACCATTAAGGATCTTAATTAATTGAAAACTACCAACACAAATTATCTTTCAGATATAATCATTTGGTCCAAAACGGTTACAAATGCTTCAGAATCCCAAAAATTATTTAATATTAATCATTACTAATATTAATCATACTATTAAAGAACAAGTTTTTAATAAATTTAAATTTTATCTTGTGACTAAATTTAAATCCCAATTAAAATTCGTTTTAAATCAAATGCAAGTACAAGACTTTACACAAAAAAGCAGAAAAAAATAACAAAAACCTTGAATATAAAAATAAAAATTAAAATTCCACTATTGAAATAACGATAAAAATTCTATCTGTCATTTATCGTTTCTAATTACTTTTCTTTAATTTCATTTTATAGTTTTTTGTTTTGGTTTTTTTTTTGTTTTTTATGTATATATATATATATATATATATTTTTTAATTGTTAAGAAAATTTTCTTAAACAAAATGTAAAACACTCGTAAAACTGAGATTTATTTGTTTTATGCGGACATGATGTTGCCAAAAGCTATGTCATTTATCAAAATTTTTTTTTTTTTATTTTAAGTTTTATTTTCTTTCTGAAAAATAAAAGAAAAACAATTAGTACTGACTGCTTCACCAACTGTTGAATTATTTTTACTCTTTATATATTTTTTTTTTGAATTTGTTTTTTTTTGGCAAATTTTTTTAGAACTAAAATGAAAAGAATGAAATTGCAAAATCAAAAATAATTTTTTTTAACCCAAAAAATTATGAAACAAAAAACAAATTTTATTTCCATCTTCTTTTATATTCCAAAATCTATTACTTTTTCTTTTAAGGAAGTTTTTGTACAAAAAAATGTTTCTGTCCATTTGTTCACACTGTCTGTCCATTGATTGTTCCGTCAGCTGTGAATTGCTGGATTAAGGTTAAGAGAAAGGCGAATTATGTCTCTATTTACACTCGAAGCCAATTCGCTAGCCTCTAATACCACACAATTCTAATAAATTTATGGTCAGAATTTAATATTAAGAATTAACAGTGTGAAAAACTGAAAAATCCATAGCTAACCATAACAAAGAGCTTTTAAAAAGATGTAGTAGAACAAGTTTTTTATATTGAATTAGTAATAACTCAAATCCCTTAGATATTTTAACTCAAAAATTAAATTCTGAAAAACATTTTAAGAAAAATTATAATTTATTATAAGTTAAACATTTTGCTGCTCTAAAACACTTTGTGAAAGATGGGAAGCGATATTGGAAGGCTAAAGAGCAGACACTTACAGGTAAATAGATTTTTTTTTTCTGGTTGTAAAAAGTTTCTCCTAACATCTCAAAATTTCTTTATAATGGAAAAATTCTATTTAAATTTAAATGTTAAAATATTTACAAATATTTGTACTTTACTATCTTTTGTATAACATTATTTTATTATTTTGAAAGATGCGCCTTTTCAAAAACGTTTATTTAAATATCTGCCTTATTTTATTTAATTTTTCTTGTAATTTAATAGTAAATTATACCAGAGGTTACATTCTGATTTGTGGAATGACATAGATGGCGTTAATTTAACCCCATAACACATTAATTTTTATTGTTTTGTTTTTTCTTAAATTATAGTAATAATGACAGTTAAATAACAGTTTTTTGCTTTAATTTGAGTTTTTTTAATGATAAAACTATATAAAACTATATCTGTTTCATTTCACTTAAATAACGTTCTGTTTTTTACAAGTTCGTTTCACAGATTTGGGTAAATAGTTTTTATGAATTGTAATATCGTAGAAGAAAACTTTTAACGCTATAGATGCCGCAAGTTTATTACTATATAGTCATCACTAGAATTCGAGTTTTAGATTAAAAAAATATACGCTAGCTATAAAAAATACAAAATTCTTAATTTAAGGACTATAACCTTTGTGACCTACCATCAAGCACATTATAATTATATATTTGTATTTAAATAGACTTAAAATTTGAATTATTATTTTTTAACAGTATAAATTCGCTCTAAAACTAGGAATATAAATTTTTGGACAATCTTAATGTTTTTTAATATAAATTTTTTCCGTCAAGACATATAAAACTGCTTATGTGAACATCATTTAAAACTGTAATTAATCATAGTTTGAAAAAAATGAATAAAGTTTTTTCTTTAAACAGAAATGAGAAAAATATTTTTAATTATCAAAAGAATTAAATTTATTTAAGGCCCAATTAAATTAATGTTTTGTACAATTTCAGATTTATTCAGTATTTATGCATATATATATATAATATATATTATTAATATATATTATTTGGAAATAATAATTTCAAAATTATTAATATTAACGAAAATGACGTTAAATTTCTTGAAATAAAAGTTTTCTGAATTTTTTTTCGTTTAATATGAATCATTAACAACTTTTTTATATCTTTTATTTGCTTGTAAGCTTAAATTAGATACTTGTGTATTTGAATGGCAGAAATTAAAAGAAAAAGTTATAGAATTTATTTGATAGAAAGATATTTTCAAGAACAAATAAACATTTTTAGCTGTTCTGAAGCGTTTGTCGGATCCGCCTACGATGAATTAACTATTTCTCAAAGGTAGTTGGAATTGAAAGCTTTCAAAAACTATATATTTCTAATGGCGTTTATTATACTTTAAAAACTAAAAAGACATTTAAAAGAATCCTTGTTGCCTTAGTCTTTTTGAATAAATACCGTTATATCTTGCGATCTAATAAATATTTAAACGTTTACTTAAAGTAAAGATATATATTTTTTGAAAGCTGGCAATACCATCTATCTAATTGAGATATAGTTATTTGGTCCTATGTGTGTACAACAAACGCTTGAAAATCCTCAATTTTTTTAGAGGTCTTACTAACTTACATTAATAAATAATATGTTGCATGCCCCAAGAAATATGCAATTCTAAACACTTAAATTTAGATCAACTCATAGATTTGGTCCTATGGTCCGTTTGTTGTAACGTTTTAAAATTCTTAACTTTTTTAGAGGTCTTATTAGTGTACATAAATAAATAAAATGTTGCATGCCCCAAGAAATATGCAATTCAAAAACTAAATTTAGATTTGTCTTAACACGTGTTTAAATCAATTCTGAACTGAAGTACAATTAGGATATTACTATTCAAAACTGCTAATTCCAAAGCTAATAAATTAATGTTACATTTATTACAATATTTACAGTTATCTAAAACTAGTTCAATTCAAATCTATTCAAAATTTTCAAAAAATTTAATACACTTTATTAATTTAACCAAAACTTTAAACAATTTTATTCAAAATGTCAGATGTTAAATTAATAAATTTAAATAAAATTAATAATGATTACTTTATTAATCAAAATATAAAATGGTTTTCTTTTTTCTCTTTTTTTTTGTTTTTTTTTTTTTTGTTAAATTAAATAAAAAATTATTTTTTTTAATTAAATTGCAATATGTTGCAATATCATCACACCTTAAAATCACCTTATAATCAATTTTAATAACAAACATAATTAATTATTATTTAAAGAGAAATTGCCCATTAAAATTTGAAAAGTTCGCGGAAATATTAATTGAACTTAATCTGTTTAAACTGAAAGTGTAGTTGATTGATTATTGATAATATTGATAAAAAAATGAAAAGGCAAAAAATAAAATTCTGAAATTTTATTGAAAAAAAAAAGAAACCAACAAAAATTCACCATATCGTAAAGTAATAAAATTTTTAAGCATTATTATTCCTTTTTTTTCTATTAATTTCTGAAATGGCTTCATTTAAATATTGAATTTATTAGTATAATCTCTGGTTCAATATGTTCCTCTTGCTTCTCTAAATGTCCTTTTATTATTAGACCTAATTTTCTTTCCCTTCCATTCTTTTTGTCTTAAGAATGTTTTTTTAATGTATATGGAAATCAAACCATTAAAAAACACAAAATAACGGCTATATTGGAATTACCGTTGACTATTAAACATATTTAGGGTCAATTTTTATTACCATTATAAAATAAAACAACAACAAAACAATAAAGACTAAAAACCAATAAAATTTTTTAAAGGAAAAATATCTTTTTTATTAATTTGAAACATTTAAATACTTTATTATACATTGAAATAGAAAGAGAAGGAGATAATGAAGTATTACAATAGATATACAAAGGTAAAATTTTATTTAGTAAGTTTCCTCTTCAATTAAGTTTATTAAGTCTGAAAAAAAATATATATCTTTTGTAAAATTTATTGATTATATAACTGAAGGTCAATCTAAATACAGTATTACCAAAAAAATCTGTCTTAATTACTGGCAATCCATGATTTTCTATAGATTTAAATTTTTTTTTTTAACTAAAGTAGGTGGAAAGCCCAAAGATCTTAAAGCTATTTGTAGTAACGGCTGCGTGGCACTGTGGTAAAAGTGCCAACCTTTCATGCGAAAGACCCGGGTTCGAATCCCAGTAAAAGTGAAAAAAAATACCATTTGCCATTGGTTTCAAATTATGGCTTAATCAATAATTAATAATGAATATCTTTAATAAAAAATACATAAATATAATAATATAAACAAATAATTCAATTAAATAATATAACTCGCAGATATAGAATACTATATAATTCAAATACAAAATTATTACAGTATTAACAAAACAGAACTGTATCTATTGAAAATCTAAGACATTTTTACATGTTATAAGGCGTAGTACTATCTCATGTTTAAATTGTATGTGGTGATTGTATGTCATTGAATCAATTCAAATATATGAATATATTTCCCCCCGTTCCACAATGCACATATATAGTAAGGCTATTTAGTCTATAACAGTGAACAGTTATCACGTAGAGGTTCCGGCAAAAAAAAAAAAAA
Source organism: Dolichopus griseipennis (assembly GCA_963082915.1). Taxonomy (NCBI): domain Eukaryota; kingdom Metazoa; phylum Arthropoda; class Insecta; order Diptera; family Dolichopodidae; genus Dolichopus; species Dolichopus griseipennis. The sequence continues at coordinate 39,835,912 of OY720445.1, forward strand.
ATTTGAGGGCTTGAGGATTCTATATCCTATCCACCGTACCCAGGAATAAGAATCCAAAACTGCTTGAGTAGCTTAAAAAGTAGCTCTACGGGTCTTAGAACCGGAAACTATGAAACAATAAGTTGATTTCTCTTTCTTTTGTAAGTTATGAGAATTGACAAACCATAATGGTGATCGGATCTATAATTTTATAAAATATATCCTATATTTCAAAAATCTTATGGGAAGATATTTTTCTTCTCGAAATATATTCCTCAACTTAAGCTAAATAATCTCTTGAATCTGGAAAAACAAAAGCCATGTGACAGAGTTCGCTCTATCACTATATGTTAATGGGGAAGCATATGAAAGTAAAAATTAAAAATTATTGAAGTGAAGCTCAATATGGGACATGGAGTCAGTTTACTATGGAAATGATTAAGTTAACTTAACTATATTCACATTTTCCAAAATAAATGAAAGAACATCACAGGGCACTAAAATACAACATCTTCTATCATTAATGCGGTAAAATTTTATATTTTAGTAAAAAACATTAAAAAATATTCGGATGTGAGAGTTAAATCTCAAAGATTTCGATTTTAAATTTAAATATTTTGATCATAATAGTTTTTAGTCTTTGATCTGTAGTCATCCGTTCGTAACCCTTAAAAATTTTTTAAATCTGTGACCCTATCATTATTCGTTTTTTGTAAGTTTTCTTTAATGGGGTATAATTTGTCCAAATTTTCATTTAAAACTATTCTTTAAACAGAATTTGAGTCGCATAGGTAACAAGAACACTTTTATTTCATTTTTAACAAAAAATATACGCACCCAAAATATTAACCTTTACTTCCACAAAAAAACTTTGTTTGAATTTGATTTGCGATGGGTAACTTGTAAAAATTAATAGATGAAAATTTTTATGAAGCTTACAATAAAAATAAGTGTTGCCATCAAAGTCGTATCTCAATCGGTTCTATCTTTAGATTTTACTGCATACTCCTACATATACATGAGTAAATTTACATGCTATATTTCTGTTCTTCTTTCTGTCCATCTCTTTCACTCCAACTCCTTTCTTTTATTATAAAATATATATACATATATATATATGTCTTTATATATATATTATTATATCTAAGAAATATTTATAAAATGTTTTCTGAGATTTTTTGTCGTAAAATTTAATTTAATCGTTTTTTAAAAATTTTATTTCATTTTTTTATTAAACAAAGGGAGGTGGAAATTTTTTTAATGGTTTTATCTTACAAAAGAAAAAGCAAAATAAAAAAAAAATTAATAAAAAAATTTTAATATTCTTAAAAAATCTGTAGGAAAATATGCATACAATTGTAATGGTTTTCTAAAAAAAAAAAAATTTAATAGAAAATTCTCCTAAAAATATAAATATTTTAAATTTTAAAATGAAAATATTCTATCACAGTAATCGTATATTTAATTTTTATTTATTTAACTTAAAAATAAAGAATGTTTATAATATACACTGAGGAAATAAAAAAAGTGTGCATGCTTAACTTATTTATTGTATTTTTCAGTGTCTTCCAAATGGGCCTGAAAGTTTCCGTCCCATTTGGAAGACATTATTTTAAAAAATAGGTTTTAGTCCTATTTTTTATGAAAAACGGAAAATTCCAAGATCGATACATGTTTTCGATAGAAGTTAGATAGCACTGAGTAGATGCAATTGGGACAAAGCGTTTGTCGGAAAATTGCAATAAAACCGGTTGTGTTGGAAGAGGCGTTATAATTTCCTCGCTGAAAAAAAATTACATCCACAGAAGAGTAAGCTAACAAGATGTTACCAACGGAAGAAGATTAAGCAGGTAAACATGGCTCGATGAAGAAGAAAGAGCCTCTTTCATTTTTGAATTTCGAAAGTTTTCAGGAAATTTTAAGACAGTGTACATACAATTGGGACAAAGCGTTTGTAAAGTTTGTAGCGCAACAAAACCGATAGTATTAGAAGAGGCGTTATAATTTCCTCGCTGAAAAAAAAAATTGTACCCACAGAAGATAATTCTGCCTAGATGTTATCAACGGAACAGGAGCACGCAGGAAAAAGGAAATGAAAGAGATCAATGATAATTTTAATTTTTGAAACAATTGATTTAAAGAGTAAGTTTTGAAGTTAAAATATGGGGATTACCCTTTAAAAATGTTTTCTCTTCTTTTTTTTTAATTTTTAAACTAGGCTCGCAAACTTACGCCTCCGATAAATTTTTTTTCGAATACAAATATTAAATCATCACTGTCCTTAATATTTCGCACACCAATTTATATATTTTTGAATGTTTATTAAAATGAAAGATTTAAATTTAAATTGAACCAATGTTAAAAACATTATCATTCTGTCAGGTCTCAACTTAAAAACATAACCTTATACTAAAATAAAATAGAATGGTCGGCACATGGAATGACTCTCAATTCTTGTTTCTGTTCTATTATAAAAATTCTGACTCTGAATGACAAATTTTGATTGAAAAAAATTAAAAAAAAAAAAAAAAACGAAAAAATCAACGAACAATTTAAACGAAATTTTTTCTTCCATTTTGTTTTTTATTTTTTATTTTTCAAAGTGTTGAAGTATACTGTAGAATAATATTCAAAATGAATAAAGCAATAAATTTTGAAAGAGGTCAAAAGGAAGGAAATAGAAAGCAACATAAAAAAAAACAAATGAAAAAATGTCGAAACAACTGAAAATAATAAATTCACCATAGCCTAAGGGCTTCCTTTATAATTTTTTGGAAGCTTTGTAGCTTTATATGAATGATATATTCAAGAACATGATAAAATAACATTAAATAAAAACAAAAAAATTCTTTAGTTTAAAAATAGGAAAAAATTTTGGTGTTTTACTGCAATACTGACTGCATCAGTATTACACATACATTACATATATATTCATTTACAAATATATAACATTCAGTCATGGTGATGATAGCAAGAATAGCAGTAACACATTAAAATACCATATTTATAATACTATAAGACAATAACACGATGAATTCAAATTAAGCTATCGATTTCGAAGAATCATGGAAAGCCTACTTTTTGCAGGCGAAAAATTAAAAAAATAAATCGTTGGTTTTGGTTTTTGTAGACTAATTCTTGTTGACCATAGGATAAAATATAGAAATGAAAATATGAATCAATAAGAATAAGTCTGTATCAATAAGAATAATTTATATTACTGCATGAAATCATTTGAGATGGGTTATAATATTTAATGTATTACTTCTGAGTCTTAACACAGAATAGAATCTATTGTTATAGTCAGTCCAACTTTTGCGAAGTTTTTTTTTTCCGTTCTTTAAAAAGTATAGAGCATTCACTAAATTTATTTAGAACAGGCTTCAGTTTCTTGAATCGTTATATTTAGTCGTTACTTTTGTGCGCCATCTATTATATTACACAAGATTTATTATATATATATATTAATTAAATCTTATTTTATATTACGATATAATTATACATGTTCTACGATTTTTTTTTATTAGATATAATCTGACCAGGATTTGAACCCGAGACTTAACACATTAAAGGTCCACGTCTCAATCAATACGCCATTGGCTAGTTTGTTGTGGAGTATAACTTATAAAAGTTACCCAAGGATTTTCAAAAAGAGACTTCCATTGTGAGTTAATTTTACTTGGAGCTTCATAACTACAAGTTTTGATATCACAGTTGGAGTCCTTTGATTTGGGAATTTTCTGTACCGGAACGGCTAAGATAACCCCAATCACTCCGACACCTCAAATTCATTCATGTACTAATAGCATTCAAATGTTATTTTTTTTATATGCAAGAAGGTTAAATTAACCAAATGAACGTAACATAAATTTCAATATTGCATAAGTAAGAGTTTGTTTCTGGCAAGTCTTTATGAATAGGGTCCAATGTTAAAGTCATATAGATACCACAAAAAAACAATTTCCAGAAAATCCATATATTATTACAGTTACTATCTCAAATACTATTTAAAATTAAATACGATTTACTTGTACCTATTGCATGCATTCTAAACGTCAAATTTAAATCATAATAAACTTTCCTTTTATATAAAAATAAAAGCTCCCAACAGCAAAAAAGTACCGAATATCACTTTACAATTTAAAAAAAAAAAAAACAAATCATTCTATTTTCGTCAAGTGCAATAATTTATTAAAACAAATGCCATATACAACCAAATTTAAAAGGACAACAAATACACAAATATTTAATAAGTTTAGAATCGTCTTAAATTTTCCATATTATGCAACTGACTGGTTAGGCACTTAGATTCTAAAAAAAAAATCTAAGGATTTTTTCCAAAAAAAAAAAAATAAACAAATATTCATTACTTTCTCTCTCATAATAATTTATTTTACTCCATTTTTGTTTTATTTTTTGTAAATCTTTTATCATTTTATTCATGTTCGAAATTCAAAAGAATCCCTTATCAATATTTCCTACCTTCACATATTTTTAATCTTTACAATTTTTACAATTTTTTTTTTTTATAATTTTTCAATTTCAATTCATATATTATAATTTGGTTGTAAATATATTCATTGTTGAAAATTTTAATACAACACTTATATTGCATCATATATTTACAATACACATATACATATATACAACATTTATTTATAGATATAAATGTATGGGTCCAATATGGGTCTTTTAATACGCTTTCGTATAAAATGCATTTGAATGCTCATTATTTATCATGAATAAAACACAATAAAAAAAAAAACAAAAAGAGAAACAAAGACTAGAATTACAAAAAAAAAAACAAAATTAAAAGAGACTTTATTGTGGCAGATGTCAAAACAATCTCTCTTGTTTTTTTTTTATTTTTATTTTGGTTCATACATAACAACTTACCCATGAAAAAACACCATATAGAAAAACCTAAAAATATTGTAAAAAGCTCAACATTGTACACAGAAATGAAATCTTGTCTACAAAATTTTTTTTTTTTATTTTTTTTTTTTTTTTATTTTTTTTTATTTGTTTTTTTTTTGTCTCGTGAATTGCATTCATTCTTTTGTCATTGTCATCCAATCCATTCCATATCTTCAACATTTACACAATTTACTGCTATATTTATTTGTGTAGAATATTTTGTATATATATATAGTAAAAGATATATGTATCAACGACCATTTCATCAGAGTATTTATAAAAAAACAAAAAAAAAAAAAAAAAAAAAAAACATCAAAATAAAAACGAATAATTCAAATTGAAAAGTTAAAATAAAGAATATAAAAATATCGAATGCAGCGCCATTTACGGGGATTAAAAACATTATATGAAAGAAATGCGGCAGATGGCTTTTTTTTTTTTTTTGTACATTATTTATTTATTTTTTTATTGTTTTCTGATGTTGTTTTTGTTGTATTGAACCGAAAAAAATGAATTCATATTTTTTTTTTCCTTTATATGTCATGCCACTCAATCGAACCTAAAATTCCCATATTTATGTGTTACGATTATATATTTATATATTTTTAACAGAAGTATTTTAGACTTAAAATTAGGTTTATAACACGTTTATAACTTTTTAACTTAATTACGATTCTGATTTAATCATAGGTACTGTAAATGAATCTGCATAATAAATTAAAAGAGAAAGGTGTACCATGCAAGATAATTCGGATCATAAGAGAGCTGTACGAAAACTCCGAACTAGCGGTCATTCACAACGGAGAAATCAGTGGTGACCTTTCAAACTAACATCGGCGTCAAACAGGGATGTCCATTATCACCATTGCTATTCACAATCGTCCTAGGTAGTATAATGTCCGAAGTCTGTAAGCAAAAAAAGGGGCATTACGTGGAGCTTCACTTGCCACTTAGAAGACCTAGACTATGCAGATGACTTAGTAATTCTAGCACACAAAGTCAGCGATATGCAGTCCAAACTCGAGCAATTGGAAATACTAGCACTTAACGCAAGTCTTGAAATTAACATCAGCAAAACCAAGACGATGAAAATCAACAGAACCAACAACCAACTCATCATGCTGAAAACGCAACCAGTCGAATATGTTAACCAGTTCAACTGTCTCGGTAGCATAATGACTACTGATGGTGGAGCGGAGGCAGATGTGAACAACAGACTTAGTAAAGCAAGGGCATCATTCGGACGGTTGTACCCAGTATGGAGGAACACCCAAATCTCCAAGAAAACAAAAATAAGGATCTTCAATGCTTGCGTAAAGACCGTACTAATGTATTGAAGCGAAACATGGATGATATCCAACAACTTCGTCCAGATGATACAAGTCTTCATTAACCCTTGTCTGCGCATAATCTGTAGGATATTCTGACCTAGCAGAATAAGAAACGAAGACCTATGGAGACTTACAGGAGAGGAACCCATACTGAGGCAATTGAGAAAGAAAAAATGGAGATGGATAGGCCACACGCTAAGAAAAGACCAGACTAACATAAGCCGTAACATAATCTTCTTTTCTTACATGAATTACTATAGAAGTGATATAGTGTTATATGATTAGTCAGAAATATAATACAATTTGACAATCAATAAAGTATGATTTGACAGGTTTAGAGTGTCATAATTTTTCGAAATTAGCAAACATCGCTATTTGGCATAGTTGTATCATCTCAATCCAGGGCAAGTGTGCGAAAGGTACGATTCGTACTTTTTCGAATAAAATAAAAATTAAAAAATAATTTTTATTTTGATTAAATTTTTTTTAAAAAAAAATCTCTAGAACTCGGAATCGTCTACTAATCCTTAAAAACGCAGAATGTTAAATAAAACGAAAATAAAATTGAGAATATAAAAAAAAAAAAACAAAAAAAGAATATCATAGATTAAGAATAGTCCTAGAATTGATAACTAAAAAAACATATCCTTTGTTTATCCCTTTTTGATATTAATGATTTGGCAAATGACAATACATACTAGTAAGTAATATAATGCCTGTCGAACATAATTCAAACGAAGATAAACGCTAACATGAATACCCATATACATTTCAACAACTATTTTTTTTTCTTTTTTTTTTTGTCTTTTGTTTATATACCATTACATTAATAATAAATTCAAAGATTTTGATAGTGATTTGTAGCACAAATATCATTGAATTTAGCCATTCAATGCAATTGAAATTTAAAAGAATTATACATGAATATTGCTCAATATTGCATACATCTATATGTACATTGTACGCATTGTAAAATGTTTTAATTTGAAATAACTTCCGAAAATTGAACTGAAGTTTTAACGTCCTTTTAGAAGATGTATAGTTACATTAACCACAATCGAAATTTGAATCCATAAAAAACTCAAAAAATCGGTTTATTTTTTATTTATTGTACAGTATTACAATTTGCAGATTCACAGTTTATTTCTTAGATTTATTTTTTAGATTTTTAGACTGGGTTTGGTTTTTTTCTAAGTTCATAGAATGTGTGCATTATACTAAATTTAAAGAATTTAATAAATACTAAAAATATTGAGATAGATATAAAGATATTAAACTTTGAAAGGGCATCGGGTAACTTCAGTTGCATGACATTTTTTTGTACTGAGTTACTAGCGCAATCCTATATTTAATTTGCCTGCATTTTAGAGAATTATTTGCACATTCATTAATATTTGTATAACATTGTATAACCAATCAAAATTCAGAAGCTCACATATACATATATATATATATATATATATATAAATATTCTGGCGTATAATCCTAATTTTGTAACCAACTACAAATATTCTTCTAGATTCAATTATAAAGAACTTCTAATAGTATGAAGACTGCTGTCGGAAACCCCCTCCAAAACAAATTATTAAAACCCTTATTTTATAACCAACCCTAAAATCTCCCCAAACTCAGAATAACACATATACTTATACATAAATATCCTGTAAAAGGCGTATAATCCTGTTTTTGCGTATAATACAACGCTACAAAAACCAAGCAAATAAAATACAGGCAAATGAAATACAATCAAATGATCAAATTCAAAACAGGCATATGACACGCTCGCATTAGTAGCGTCTACAATCTCTATCAATGCATCCTTAGAATTGGCATTTTTTATAGCTCCTTAAAATTTTAAAAAAAGTTCAAATTATAAAAGAATCCATTACATTAGGTCTACGATACGGAAGTGTATCTCATACTTTTACAATAGTTTTCGGAAAAATCATATACATTTAAGAGTTTAAAGAGTTTTCGGAAAAAATCTGTTTTTATTTTAAATTTTTATAAAATTCAGTTTGTAAAGTATAAAATGGTTTTAATTTCTGTATAGTAAATTCTTGATAATAATAATAATAATAATATTAATGATTTTAAGAACAATAACATAATATATGTATGTGCATATGTAATTATACGTGTATATGTGTATTCATATTTATTTAATGAATTGAGTAAATGATAATTTAATTTGACTATAAAGAGAAAAGTTTAAATAAATTTGTCAAGAACAGCAGACAATATTTATTTCTTTTATATGTTGTGTTAATTTAAAATATGATTAATTATTCGTAAAATTATTGATTACTGACATAAAAATTTAAGTTAATTATTAATTTTTATTTCTTTTCCTTTATTGAACATAATTATTAATAATATTTTTAGATTATATAGTACTTATTATACTAATCACTTATCTTAAGTAATGACATGATTTTCGGATCACAAATAATTTTCGATTTAAAAAATAGTTTTACTTTGCAAGTGATACGACGGTAAGGAGTACCCCTACGTTATAGAAGACTTTTTTTAAAATCTAAATTATGTCGAATCAAAAATTAGGTTCTTGACATATTAGGAACTGTAAATCAGAGCCGGTGACTTTCAAGTGCTAGTAGCAATACTTAAAAAACGAGGAAGAGTGTAGTAGAGTAGACTGTGTCAACTCTGGGATACCCGTATGACCGTTATATAAACATTATATCATTATTATTACAAACATTAATTACTTTTGGCAAAACTTTAAACATACCAGCTTTATTAGGTGTAGTATAATGCTCATATAAAAGAAGGAGTTGTATGGCAGTTACTCGATACCTCTGCAGCAGACCAACAAAATTTTGCAGTAACTTTGGCCATTACACTAAACTATTTTTGGCAAAATTTCAGACACCCATCTTCATTAGTTGTAGAGTAATGCTCATATAAAATAAGAAGTTGCATGGCAGCTACCCGAACCCATGGACCAAAATGGCTGGATTTAAATAGTGATGACGGCTTTTGCAAAAAAACATTTCAAAATTAGAATAGAAAATTTCAATATCCTAGCTCCTTTAGTTTTTGAGTTATCGTGATTACGGACGGACAGACGGACGGACGGACGGACGGACGTACATACATAGCTAAATCGATTTATTTTTCGATTCTAATCCGATCCATACACTTGAGTTTATATCTACCCCCCCTCCTTCTCTGCGTCACAAACGTAATGGCAAATTTATTATACCCTTTGACTATATAGTCATACGGGAAGTCATACTTAGTGAAATTTAAATATTTCATCTGATACTGAAAAAAAATAAATTTCAGTTAATGGTACTTATCTACAAGTAGCCATCTGTAATTTTCCAATATCAATCAATATTTTTTAATATCAACTAGTACTTACATATTTTTTCCAGTACCAGTAATAGTATTTGATTTTTACTGAATATTTCATAAGCTCTGATTTAAATACATGTAGTAATATATATTGCCCCTTAATGAATTTATATGTAGGAGAAATTAGTCAAGACTCAGCACAGCATCAAATCTTCTAAAGCATCTAGATCTTCAGTACAACATTGTTTTTCAGTAAAATATTCAATTTCTATTACAATCCCCATTAATTGGACATTATAAATCTATCTAGCACAGAACCTAGAATACTAATTTAACATTCGAAAGATCAGCTTTCAAATGAATATAACCCAAAGATACAGTAAAGTTTTTAAAATTATAAATTAATTTATAACTATATATATAAAAGAACGAGTGAGCGAGGAAGAGTTATTTCCACAAACTTTACTTTCACAGAATCTTTTAAAAAGAGAGGAAACATGTAAGATATCTTTTAGAAGACACTAAGTATTGATGGCGATGGTAAGCAACTCTTTTCGATTCGATTCAAAGAATAGTATTGAATATGGGAATATATTATAGAAATTTAAAATTTATTTCAGTCTTCATAGACCTTATATAACTTACAAAAAATTTTAATGTGTTAATAACAGAAATATCTTTCATATTTAATCTTTAGATCTGTAGGCCAAATATTTCTGAGATATTTACTGTTATTTAAGTACAAAACTGAATAACGATGGCAATATTGTTTTTTTTTTTGTAAAATTATTTATTCCTCCAGGACAGCATCTATTTAAAAAGATTTTTTTAAATATGTAAGTATATATATTAAAATTTATCTTAATAATTTATATTTTTTTTTAAATTTATTTTTAGGGTGTTCATGGTACAATAATTAGCCATTTGGCTTATTAACTGAAGAAGTGTGAGATTTTCGTACAAATCATAAAATTAAAATTAAAACTATTTCATTTTTTAAAAACCCTGCCTGGTGATCAAATTAAAATTACATAGTATACAGTATATAAATATATGATATAAACAAAACAAATAATATTATCTAATACATATTAAAAAAAAATACAAAACTTGAAACTTACAGGTTCAAAAAATCTGCCTTTTTTAAGGCTAAAAAATTTTTAAAGAAAGAGTAAATAAAAAAATTCTGTAAAAATTCTTATTAATATATAAATTTTCAATACAAAATTTTAAATTTGGCAAGTTTTGAAAATGATTTGAATTGAAGTGATTTTTAGCACATTTTCAAAAAATTTTGTAAAAATGTGCCTATATAGTTTCACTCTGTCCGTCCGTCTGTCCGTCCGTCCGTCCGTCCGTCTGTCTGTCTGTCCGTATGTTTACAAAAACTTTTACATCGTTTGAAGTAGAGAAAAGAAATTTTAACCGCGAGTAGGTATTACAAAAAAAATAATTTCGTAGAAGAATTTTTTTCTGTAGCCCCACCTGTTACGGAGCAGCAGCCCCCCAAAGTTGGCAAAAGCCCTATATTTAAATTGTTATAACAAGAGTTCTATTAAGTGTATTTTCAATTTGAAAACGGCAAAAGATAGCTGATTTTATAAACTTTATAAATTTTTAAAATACAAATATTTAGGGTTGCCATACGGTACTAAAATGTACCATTATGCAAAACTCAATTTTTGCAAAATTTTTGGCCCTACATATCTTCTAAACGGGTTAAGCTACGGTCTTGAAATTTTGGGAGTAGTTAAATCCTTAGAAATAAGTAATAGCCGTTTAACAATTTTTTTTTGTCACGACCCCTGTATTGCAGCTATAAGGGCCCGAAAAATGAAATTTTGCTATTTTTAAACACCTGTAACTTGAATACCTGTTCAAATTTTTTTTTTTGTGATTTACAAAATTGAAAGCTCTTTAATTATATTTCAATATGTGTCAAAGGTTTTTCTTAATTTTGAAGGATGACGAAGCTGCAGCCCCCGCAAATTCCAAAAAAGCCCTATATTTAAATTGGTATAATAAGAGTTATGTTAGGTTTATTTTCAATCGAAAAACGGTAGAAGAGAGCTGCTTTTATAGGCTTTACAAAAATATGTCGCTTTAATGTATAGGGTTGCCATATGGTACTAAAATTTACCATTATGCAAAACTCAATTTTTGCAAAATTTTTGGCCCCACATACATTCTAAACGGGCTAAGTTAGGGTATTGAAATTTTGGGAGTAATAAGATCCTTAGAAATAAGTAGAAGTCGGTTAACAAAATTTTTTTGTCACGTCCCCTGTTTAGCAGCTATAAGGGCTCGAAAATTGAAATTTTGCTATTTTTAAACACCGGTAACTTGAATACCTGTTCAAATTTTTTTTTGTTAATATACAAAATTTGAAGGTCCAATATTATACTTTAACATATGTTAAAAGATTTTTTTAAATTTGAAAGCGGTTCTTTATATTGAAGAAAGTGTCTCTCAGGTTTAACCAGTTTTGCTTAAATAGTAAAATTTTAAGTAAAATTCCAAATTTTGGTACGATTTACAATTTAATTCCTTGAACCTAAAAAAGTTGTGGGAAGGCGAGTAGTGAGAATTATATCCTTGATAAATTGGGCAAGCTCCCCATAGAGGAGCTATTAGGACTTAAAAATTAAAAAATTTACTGTTTCTACAAGTAGTAACTTATTCACCAACGTATATATTTCTTAAATTAAACGTTAACATTGAAGTTTCAACATTATATTCCGATAAAATACTCAGTATGAAACACTATATTATTTTGAAAATGTGCTTTTTTAAAAACCCTTGGTTTTTTTCATCACTTGTTGGTTTTATTTTTAAAAACATTATTTATAAAATTTTTCTCTTTTTCATGCTAAATTTTTATAGGTTTGCTATCTATAAATTTTAAATTTCTGGGCGCTTGGTATTTTTGGCAAGATTAAAATGATTTTTCGGTTTATATATTTAAAAAAATGTTTTATAAAATTTTTCTCATTTTCATTCTAAATTTTTAAAGGTTTGCTATCTATAAATTTTAAATTTCTGGACGCTTGGTATTTTTGGCAAGATTTGGAATGGTTTTTCGGTTTTTTTTTTAAAAAAAATGTTTGATAAAATTTTTCTCATTTTCATACTAAATTTTTAAAGGTTTGTTTTCTATAAATTTTAAATTTCTGGGAGCTTGGTATTTTTCGCAAGATTTGAAATGATTTTTCGGTTTTTTTTTTAAAAAAAATGTTTTATAAAATTTTTCTCATTTTCATGCTAAATTTTTAAAGGTGTGTTTTCTATAAATTTTAAATTTCTGGGCGCTTGGTATTTTTTTCAAGATTTGAAATGATTTTTCGGTTTTTTTTTTTAAAAAAAGGTTTTATAAAATTTTTCTCATTTTCATGCTAAATTTTTATAGGTTTGCTATCTATAAATTTTAAATTTCTGGGCGCTTGGTATTTTTGGCAAGTTTTGAAAATGATTTGAAATGATTTTTGGGTTTCTTTTAAAAAAATAATTCATAAAATTTTTCTCATTTTCATGCTTAATTTTTAAAGGTTTGCTATCTATAAATTTAAAATTTCTGGGCGCTTGGTATTTTTCGCAATATTTGAAATGATTTTTCGTTTTTTTTTAAAAAAAATGTTATATAAAATTTTTCTCATTTTCATTCTAAATTTTTAAAGGTTTTCTTTCTATAAATTTTAAATTTCTGGGCGCTTGGTATTTTTGGCAAGTTTTGAAATGATTTTTCGGTTTTTTTTTAAAAAAAAAGTTTTATAAAAGTTTTCTCATTTTCATGCTAAATTTTTAAAGGTTTGCTTTCTATAAATTTGAAATTTCTGGGCGCTTGGTATTTTTGGCAAGATTTAAAATGAATTTTCGGTTTTTTCTTTTAAAAAAATAATTCATAAAATTTTTCTCATTTTCATGCTAAATTTTAAAAAGGTTTGTTTTCTATAAATTTTAAATTTCTGGGCGCTTGGTATTTTTCGCCTTCTTTGAAATTATTTTTCGGTTTTTTTTTTAAAAAATGTTTTATAAAATTTTTCTCATTTTCATGCTAAATTTTTAAAGGTGTGTTTTCTATTAATTTTAAATTTCTGGGCGCTTGGTATTTTTCGTCTTCTTTGAAATTATTTTTCGGTTTTTTTTTTAAAAAATGTTTTATAAAACTTTTCTCATTTTCATTCTAAATTTTTAAAGGTTTGCTTTCTATAACTTTTAAATTTCTGTGCGCCTGGTATTTTTGGCAAGTTTTGAAAATGATTTGAAATGATTTTTTGGTTTTTTTTTTTAAAAATAATATATAGAATTTTTCTCATTCTCATGCTTAATTTTTAAAGGTTTGCTATCTATAAATTTTAAATGTCTGGGCGCTTGGTATTTTTGGCAAGATTAAAATGATTTTTCGGTTTATATATTTAAAAAAATGTTTTATAAAATTTTTCTCATTTGCATTCTAAATTTTTAAAGGTTTGCTATCTATAAATTTTAAATTTCTGTGCGCTTGGTATTTTTGGCAAGTTTTGAAAATGATTTGAAATGATTTTTAGGTTTCTTTTAAAAAAATAATTCATACAATTTTTCTCATTTTCACGATAAGTTTTTAAAGGTTTGCTATCTATAAATTTTAAATTTCTGGGAGCTTGGTATTTTTCGCAAGATTTGAAATGATTTTTCGGTTTTTTTTTTTAAAAAGAATGTTTTATAAAATTTTTCTCATTTTCATGCTAAATTTTTAAAGGTGTGTTTTCTATAAATTTTAAATTTCTGGGCGCTTGGTATTTTTCGCAAGATTTGAAATGATTTTTCGTTTTTTTTTTAAAAAAAATGTTTTATAAAATTTTTCTCATTTTCATTCTAAATTTTTAAAGGTTTGCTTTCTATAAATTTTAAATTTCTGGGCGCTTGGTATTGTTTGCGAGATTTGAAATGATTTTTCGGTTTTTTTTTTTAAAAAAAAGGTTTTATAAAATTTTTCTCATTTTCATGCTAAATTTTTAAAGGTTTGCTATCTATAAATTTTAAATTTCTGGGCGCTTGGTATTTTTCGCCTTCTTTGAAATTATTTTTCGGTTTTTCTTTTAAAAAATGTTTTATAAAATTTTTCTCATTTTCATGCTAAATTTTTAAAGGTGTGTTTTCTATAAATTTTAAATTTCTGGGCGCTTTGTATTTTTCGCAAGATTTGAAATGATTTTTCGTTTTTTTTTTAAAAAAAATGTTTTATAAAATTTTTCTCATTTTCATTCTAAATTTTTAAAGGTTTGCTTTCTATAAATTTAAAACTTCTGGGCGCTTGGTATTTTTGGCAAGATTTGAAATGATTTTTCGGTTTTTTTTTTAAAAAAAGGGTTTTATAAAATTTTTCTCATTTTCATGCTAAATTTTTATAGGTTTGCTATCTATAAATTTTAAATTTCTGGGCGCTTGGTATTTTTCGCAAGATTTGGAATGATTTTTCGGTTTTTTTTTTTAAAAAAATGTTTTATAAAACTTTTCTCATTTTCATGCTAAATTTTTAAAGGTTTGTTTTCTATAAATTTTAAATTTCTGGACGCTTGGTATTTTTTGCAAGATTTGAAATGATTTTTCGGTTTTTTCTTTTAAAAAAAGGGAAAAAGTTTTTTTTTCTATAAAACTTTTCTCATTTTCATGCTAAATTTTTAAAGGTTTGCTATCTATAAACTTTAAATTTCTGTGCGCCTGGTATTTTTGGCAGGTTTTGAAAATGATTTGAAATGATTTTTTGGTTTTTTTTTTTAAAAATAATATATAGAATTTTTCTCATTTTCATGCTTAATTTTTAGAGGTTTGCTATCTATAAATTTTAAATGTCTAGGCGCTTGGTATTTTTGGCAAGATTAAAATGATTTTTCGGTTTATATATTTAAAAAAATGTTTTATAAAATTTTTCTCATTTTCATTCTAAATTTTTAAAGGTTTGCTATCTATAAATTTTAAATTTCTGTGCGCTTGGTATTTTTGGCAAGTTTTGAAAATGATTTGAAATGGTTTTTAGGTTTCTTTTAAAAAAATAATTCATACAATTTTTCTCATTTTCACGATAAGTTTTTAAAGGTTTGCTATCTATAAATTTAAAATTTCTGGGAGCTTGGTATTTTTCGCAAGATTTGAAATGATTTTTCGGTTTTTTTTTTTAAAAAAAGGTTTTATAAAATTTTTCTCATTTTCATGCTAAATTTTTAATGGTTTGCTATCTATAAATTTTAAATTTCTGGGCGCTTGGTATTTTTGGCAAGTTTTGAAAATGATTTGAAATGATTTTTGGGTTTCTTTTAAAAAAATAATTCATAAAATTTTTCTCATTTTCATGCTAAATTTTTAAAGGTTTGCTATCTATAAATTTAAAATTTCTGGGCGCTTGGTATTTTTCGCAAGATTTGAAATGATTTTTCGTTTTTTTTTAAAAAAAATGTTTTATAAAATTTTTCTCATTTTCATTCTAAATTTTTAAAGGTTTTCTTTCTATAAATTTTAAATTTCTGGGCGCTTGGTATTTTTGGCAAGTTTTGAAATGATTTTTCGGTTTATTTTTAAAAAAAAAGTTTTATAAAATTTTTCTCATTTTCATGCTAAATTTTTAAAGGTTTGCTTTCTATAAATTTGAAATTTCTGGGCGCTTGGTATTTTTGGCAAGATTTAAAATGAATTTTCGGTTTTTTCTTTTAAAAAAATAATTCATAAAATTTTTCTCATTTTCATGCTAAATTTTTAAAAGGTTTGTTTTCTATAAATTTTAAATTTCTGGGCGCTTGGTATTTTTCGCCTTCTTTGAAATTATTTTTCGGTTTTTTTTTTAAAAAATGTTTTATAAAATTTTTCTCATTTTCATGCTAAATTTTTAAAGGTGTGTTTTCTATAAATTTTAAATTTCTGGGCGCTTGGTATTTTTCGCAAGATTTGAAATGATTTTTCGTTTTATTTTTAAAAAAAATGTTTTATAAAATTTTTCTCATTTGCATTCTAAATTTTTAAAGGTTTGCTTTCTATAAATTTTAAATTTCTGGGCGCTTGGTATTGTTTGTGTTTTCTATAAATTTTAAATTTCTGGGCGCTTGGTATTTTTTTCAAGATTTGAAATGATTTTTCGGTTTTTTTTTTTAAAAAAAGGTTTTATAAAATTTTTCTCATTTTCATGCTAAATTTTTATAGGTTTGCTATCTATAAATTTTAAATTTCTGGGCGCTTGGTATTTTTGGCAAGTTTTGAAAATGATTTGAAATGATTTTTGGGTTTCTTTTAAAAAAATAATTCATAAAATTTTTCTCATTTTCATGCTAAATTTTTAAAGGTTTGCTATCTATAAATTTAAAATTTCTGGGCGCTTGGTATTTTTGGCAAGTTTTGAAAATGATTTGAAATGATTTTTGGGTTTCTTTTAAAAAATTAATTCATAAAATTTTTCTCATTTTCATGCTAAATTTTTAAAGGTTTGCTATCTATAAATTTTAAATGTCTAGGCGCTTGGTATTTTTGGCAAGATTAAAATGATTTTTCGGTTTATATATTTAAAAAAATGTTTTATAAAATTTTTCTCATTTTCATTCTAAATTTTTAAAGGTTTGCTATCTATAAATTTTAAATTTCTGTGCGCTTGGTATTTTTGGCAAGTTTTGAAAATGATTTGAAATGGTTTTTAGGTTTCTTTTAAAAAAATAATTCATACAATTTTTCTCATTTTCACGATAAGTCTTTAAAGGTTTGCTATCTATAAATTTAAAATTTCTGGGAGCTTGGTATTTTTCGCAAGATTTGAAATGATTTTTCGGTTTTTTTTTTTAAAAAGAATGTTTTATAAAATTTTTCTCATTTTCATGCTAAATTTTTAAAGGTATGTTTTCTATAAATTTTAAATTTCTGGGCGCTTGGTATTTTTTTCAAGATTTGAAATGATTTTTCGTTTTTTTTTTTAAAAAAAGGTTTTATAAAATTTTTTTCATTTTCATGCTAAATTTTTATAGGTTTGCTATCTATAAATTTTAAATTTCTGGGCGCTTGGTATTTTTGGCAAGATTAAAATGATTTTTCGGTTTATATATTTAAAAAAATGTTTTATAAAATTTTTCTCATTTTCATTCTAAATTTTTAAAGGTTTGCTATCTATAAATTTTAAATTTCTGGGCGCTTGGTATTTTTGGCAAGATTTGGAATGGTTTTTCGGTTTTTTTTTTAAAAAAAATGTTTGATAAAATTTTTCTCATTTTCATACTAAATTTTTAAAGGTTTGTTTTCTATAAATTTTAAATTTCTGGGAGCTTGGTATTTTTCGCAAGATTTGAAATGATTTTTCGGTTTTTTTTTTAAAAAAAATGTTTTATAAAATTTTTCTCATTTTCATGCTAAATTTTTAAAGGTGTGTTTTCTATAAATTTAAAATTTCTGGGCGCTTGGTATTTTTTTCAAGATTTGAAATGATTTTTCGGTTTTTTTTTTTAAAAAAAGGTTTTATAAAATTTTTCTCATTTTCATGCTAAATTTTTATAGGTTTGCTATCTATAAATTTTAAATTTCTGGGCGCTTGGTATTTTTGGCAAGTTTTGAAAATGATTTGAAATGATTTTTGGGTTTCTTTTAAAAAAATAATTCATAAAATTTTTCTCATTTTCATGCTTAATTTTTAAAGGTTTGCTATCTATAAATTTAAAATTTCTGGGCGCTTGGTATTTTTCGCAATATTTGAAATGATTTTTCGTTTTTTTTTAAAAAAAATGTTATATAAAATTTTTCTCATTTTCATTCTAAATTTTTAAAGGTTTTCTTTCTATAAATTTTAAATTTCTGGGCGCTTGGTATTTTTGGCAAGTTTTGAAATGATTTTTCGGTTTTTTTTTAAAAAAAAAGTTTTATAAAATTTTTCTC
This sequence comes from Dolichopus griseipennis, assembly GCA_963082915.1. Classification (NCBI taxonomy): domain Eukaryota; kingdom Metazoa; phylum Arthropoda; class Insecta; order Diptera; family Dolichopodidae; genus Dolichopus; species Dolichopus griseipennis. The sequence continues at coordinate 39,854,334 of OY720445.1, forward strand.
ATTTTCATGCTAAATTTTTAAAGGTTTGCTTTCTATAAATTTGAAATTTCTGGGCGCTTGGTATTTTTGGCAAGATTTAAAATGAATTTTCGGTTTTTTCTTTTAAAAAAATAATTCATAAAATTTTTCTCATTTTCATGCTAAATTTTAAAAAGGTTTGTTTTCTATAAATTTTAAATTTCTGGGCGCTTGGTATTTTTCGCCTTCTTTGAAATTATTTTTCGGTTTTTTTTTTAAAAAATGTTTTATAAAATTTTTCTCATTTTCATGCTAAATTTTTAAAGGTGTGTTTTCTATTAATTTTAAATTTCTGGGCGCTTGGTATTTTTCGCCTTCTTTGAAATTATTTTTCGGTTTTTTTTTTAAAAAATGTTTTATAAAATTTTTCTCATTTTCATTCTAAATTTTTAAAGGTTTGCTTTCTATAACTTTTAAATTTCTGTGCGCCTGGTATTTTTGGCAAGTTTTGAAAATGATTTGAAATGATTTTTTGGTTTTTTTTTTTTAAAATAATATATAGAATTTTTCTCATTCTCATGCTTAATTTTTAAAGGTTTGCTATCTATAAATTTTAAATGTCTGGGCGCTTGGTATTTTTGGCAAGATTAAAATGATTTTTCGGTTTATATATTTAAAAAAATGTTTTATAAAATTTTTCTCATTTGCATTCTAAATTTTTAAAGGTTTGCTATCTATAAATTTTAAATTTCTGTGCGCTTGGTATTTTTGGCAAGTTTTGAAAATGATTTGAAATGATTTTTAGGTTTCTTTTAAAAAAATAATTCATACAATTTTTCTCATTTTCACGATAAGTTTTTAAAGGTTTGCTATCTATAAATTTAAAATTTCTGGGAGCTTGGTATTTTTCGCAAGATTTGAAATGATTTTTCGGTTTTTTTTTTTAAAAAGAATGTTTTATAAAATTTTTCTCATTTTCATGCTAAATTTTTAAAGGTGTGTTTTCTATAAATTTTAAATTTCTGGGCGCTTGGTATTTTTCGCAAGATTTGAAATGATTTTTCGTTTTTTTTTTAAAAAAAATGTTTTATAAAATTTTTCTCATTTTCATTCTAAATTTTTAAAGGTTTGCTTTCTATAAATTTTAAATTTCTGGGCGCTTGGTATTGTTTGCGAGATTTGAAATGATTTTTCGGTTTTTTTTTTTAAAAAAAAGGTTTTATAAAATTTTTCTCATTTTCATGCTAAATTTTTAAAGGTTTGCTATCTATAAATTTTAAATTTCTGGGCGCTTGGTATTTTTCGCCTTCTTTGAAATTATTTTTCGGTTTTTCTTTTAAAAAATGTTTTATAAAATTTTTCTCATTTTCATGCTAAATTTTTAAAGGTGTGTTTTCTATAAATTTTAAATTTCTGGGCGCTTTGTATTTTTCGCAAGATTTGAAATGATTTTTCGTTTTTTTTTTAAAAAAAATGTTTTATAAAATTTTTCTCATTTTCATTCTAAATTTTTAAAGGTTTGCTTTCTATAAATTTAAAATTTCTGGGCGCTTGGTATTTTTGGCAAGATTTGAAATGATTTTTCGGTTTTTTTTTTAAAAAAAGGGTTTTATAAAATTTTTCTCATTTTCATGCTAAATTTTTATAGGTTTGCTATCTATAAATTTTAAATTTCTGGGCGCTTGGTATTTTTCGCAAGATTTGGAATGATTTTTCGGTTTTTTTTTTTAAAAAAATGTTTTATAAAACTTTTCTCATTTTCATGCTAAATTTTTAAAGGTTTGTTTTCTATAAATTTTAAATTTCTGGACGCTTGGTATTTTTTGCAAGATTTGAAATGATTTTTCGGTTTTTTCTTTTAAAAAAAGGGAAAAAGTTTTTTTTTCTATAAAACTTTTCTCATTTTCATGCTAAATTTTTAAAGGTTTGCTATCTATAAACTTTAAATTTCTGTGCGCCTGGTATTTTTGGCAGGTTTTGAAAATGATTTGAAATGATTTTTTGGTTTTTTTTTTTAAAAATAATATATAGAATTTTTCTCATTTTCATGCTTAATTTTTAGAGGTTTGCTATCTATAAATTTTAAATGTCTAGGCGCTTGGTATTTTTGGCAAGATTAAAATGATTTTTCGGTTTATATATTTAAAAAAATGTTTTATAAAATTTTTCTCATTTTCATTCTAAATTTTTAAAGGTTTGCTATCTATAAATTTTAAATTTCTGTGCGCTTGGTATTTTTGGCAAGTTTTGAAAATGATTTGAAATGGTTTTTAGGTTTCTTTTAAAAAAATAATTCATACAATTTTTCTCATTTTCACGATAAGTTTTTAAAGGTTTGCTATCTATAAATTTAAAATTTCTGGGAGCTTGGTATTTTTCGCAAGATTTGAAATGATTTTTCGGTTTTTTTTTTTAAAAAGAATGTTTTATAAAATTTTTCTCATTTTCATGCTAAATTTTTAAAGGTTTGTTTTCTGTAAATTTTAAATTTCTGGGCGCTTGGTATTTTTGGCAAGATTTGAAATGATTTTTCGGTTTTTTCTTTTAAAAAAAGGTTTTATAAAATTTTTCTCATTTTCATGCTAAATTTTTATAGGTTTGCTATCTATAAATTTTAAATTTCTGGGCGCTTGGTATTTTTCGCAAGATTTGGAATGATTTTTCGGTTTTTTTTTTAAAAAAATTGTTTTATAAAATTTTTCTCATTTTCATGCTAAATTTTTAAAGGTTTGTTATCTATAAATTTTAAATTTCTGTGCGCCTGGTATTTTTGGCAAGTTTTGAAAATGATTTGAAATGAATTTTTGGTTTTTTTTTTTAAAAATAATGTAGAGAATTTTTCTCATTTTCATGCTTAATTTTTAAAGGTTTGCTTTCTATAAATTTTAAATTTCTGGGCGCTTGGTATTTTTGGCAAGTTTTGAAAATGATTTGAAATGATTTTTACGTTTCTTTTAAAAAAATAATTCATAAAATTTTTCTCATTTTCATGCTAAATTTTTAAAGGTTTGCTATCTATAAATTTTAAATTTCTGGGCGCTTGGTATTTTTGGCAAGTTTTGAAAATGATTTGAAATGATTTTTTGGTTTTTTTTTTTTAAAATAATTTATAGAATTTTTCTCATTTTCATGCTTAATTTTTAAAGGTTTGCTTTCTATAAATTTTAAATTTCTGGGCGCTTGGTATTTTTGGCAAGTTTTGAAAATGATTGGAAATGATTTTTGGGTTTCTTTTAAAAAAATAATTCATAAAATTTTTCTCATTTTCATGCTAAATTTTTAAAGGTTTCCTATCTATAAATTTTAAATTTCTGGGCGCTTGGTATTTTTGGTAAGTTTTGAAAATGATTTGAAATGCTTTTTCAGTTTTTTTTTTTTAAAAAAATGTTTTATAAAATTTTTCTCATTTTCATGCTTAATTTTTTAAGGTTTTCTTTCTATAAATTTTAAATTTCTGTGCGCTTGGTATTTTTGGCAAGTTTTGAAAATGATTTAAAATGATTTTTTGGTTTTTTTTTTTTAAAATAATTTAAAGAATTTTTCTCATTTTCATGCTTAATTTTTAAAGGTTTGCTATCTATAAATTTAAAATTTCTGTGCGCTTGGTATTTTTGGCAAGTTTTGAAAATGATTTAAAATGATTTTTCGGTTTTTTTTTTTAAAAAAATGTTTTAAAAAATTTTTCTCATTTTCATGCTAAATTTTTAAAGGTTTGCTTTCTTCAAATTTAAATTTCTGGGCGCTTGGTATTTTTGGCAAGTTTTGAAAATGGTTTGAAATGATTTTTGGGTTTCTTTTAAAAAAATAATTCATACAAGTTTTCTCATTTTCATGCTAAATTTTTAAAGGTTTGCTATCTATAAATTTAAAATTTCTGGGCGCTTGGTATTTTTCGCAAGATTTAAAATGATTTTTCGGTTTTTTTTTTTTAAAAAAATGTTTTATAAAATTTTTCTCATTTTCATCCTAAATTTTTAAAGGTTTGCTTTCTATAAATTTTAAATTTCTGGGCGCTTGGTATTTTTGGCAAGATTTGAAATGATTTTTCGGTTTTTTCTTTTAAAACAATGTTTTATAAAATTTTTCTCATTTTCATGCTAAATTTTTAAAGGTTTGCTATATATAAATTTAACATTTCTGGGCGCTTGCTATTTTTGGCAAGTTTTGAAAATGATTTGAAATGATTTTTGGGTTTCTTTTAAAAAAATAATTCATAAAATTTTTCTCATTTTCATGCTAAATTTTTAAAGGTTTGCTATCTATAAATTTAAAATTTCTGGGCGCTTGGTATTTTTGGCAAGATTTGAAATGATTTTTCGGTTGTTTTTTTTAAAAAAATGTTTTATAAAATTTTTCTTATTTTCATGCTAAATTTTTAAAGGTTTGCTTTCTATAAAATTTAAATTTCTGGGCGCTTGGTATTTTTGGCAAGTTTTGAAAATGATTTGAAATGATTTTTGGGTTTCTTTTAAAAAAATAATTCATACAATTTTTCTCATATTCATGCTAAATTTTTAAAGGTTTGCTATCTATAAATTTAAAATTTCTGGGCGCTTGATATTTTTCGCAAGATTTAAAATGATTTTTCGGTTTTTTTTTTAAAAAAAATGTTTTATAAAATTTTTCTCATTTTCATGCTAAATTTTTAAAAGTTTGCTTTCTATAAATTTTAAATTTCTGGGCGCTTGGTATTTTTGGCAAGATTTGAAATGATTTTTCGGTTTTTTTTTTAAAAAAAATGTTTTATAAAATTTTTCTCATTTTCATGCTAAATTTTTAAAGGTTTGCTTTCTATAAATTTTAAATTTCTGCAGGCTTGGTATTTTTTGCAAGATTTGAAATGATTTTTCAGTTTTTTTTTTAAAAAAAATGTTTTATAAAATTTTTCTCATTTTCATGCTAAATTTTTAAAGGTTTGCTTTCTATAAATTTTAAATTTCTGGGCGCTTGGTATTTTTGGCAAGATTTGAAATGATTTTTCGGTTTTTTCTTTTAAAAAAATGTTTTATTAAATTTTTCTCATTTTCATGCTAAATTTTTAAAGGTTTGCTATCTATAAATTTAACATTTCTGGGCGCTTGGTATTTTTGGCAAGTTTTGAAAATGATTTGAAATGATTTTTGGGTTTCTGTTAAAAAAATAATTCATAAATTTTTTCTCATTTTCATGCTAAATTTTTAAAGGTTTGCTTTCTATAAATTTTAAATTTCTGGGCGCTTGGTATTTTTTGCAAGATTTGAAATGATTTTTCAGTTTTTTTTTTTAAAAAAATGTTTTATAAAATTTTCCTCATTTTCATGCTAAATTTTTAAAGGTTTGCTTTTTATAAAATTTAAATTTCTGGGCGCTTGGTATTTTTGGCAAGTTTTGAAAATGATTTGAAATGATTTTTGGGTTTCTTTTAAAAAAATAATTCCTTCAATTTTTCTCATTTTCATGCTAAATTTTTATAGGTTTGCTATCTATAAATTTAAAATTTCTGGGCGCTTGGTATTTTTCGCAAGACTTAAAATGATTTTTCGGTTTTTTTTTTAAAAAAAATGTTGTACAAAATATTTCTCATTTTCATGCTAAGTTTTTAAAGGTTTGCTATCTATAAATTTAACATTTCTGGACGCTTGGTATTTTTGGCAAGTTTTGAAAATGATTTAAAATGATTTTTGGGTTTCTTTTAAAAAAATAATTCATAAAATTTTTCTCATATTCATGCTAAATTTTTAAAGGTTTGCTATCTATAAATTTAAAATCTCTGGGCGCTTGGTATTTTTGGCAAGATTTGAAATGATTTTTCGGTTTTTTTCTTTAAAAAAATGTTTTATAAAATTTTTCTCATTTCATGCTAAATTTTTAAAGGTTTGCTTTCAATAAATTTTAAATTTCTGGGCGCTTGGTATTTTTGGCAAGATTTGAAATGATTTTTCGGTTTTTTCTTTTAAAAAAATAATTCATAAAATTTTTCTCATTTTCATGGTAAATTTTTAAAGGTTTGCTATCTATAAATTTAACATTTCTGGGCGCTTAATATTTTTCGCAAGATTTGAAATGATTTTTCGGTTTATTTTTTTTAAAAAAATGTTTTATAAAATTTTTCTTATTTTCATGCTAAATTTTTAAAGGTTTGCTTTCTATAAAATTTAAATTTCTGGGCGCTTGGTATTTTTGGCATGATTTGAAATGATTTTTCGGTTTATTCTTTTAAAAAAATAATTCTTAAATTTTTCTCATATTCATGCTAAATTTTTAAAGGTTTGCTATCTATAAATTTAAAATTTCTGGGCGCTTGGTATTTTTGGCAAGATTTGAAATGATTTTTCGGTTTTTTTTTTAAAAAAAATGTTTTACAAAACTTTTCTCATTTTCATGCTAAATTTTTAAAGGTTTGCTTTTTATAAAATTTAAAATTCTGGACGCTTGGTATTTTTGGCAAGTTTTGAAAATGATTTGAAATGATTTTTGAGTTTCTTTTAAAAAAATAATTCATACAATTTTTCTCATTTTCATGCTAAATTTTTAAAGGTTTGCTATCTATAAATTTAAAATTTCTGGGCGCTTGGTATTTTTCGCAAGATTTAAAATGATTTTTCGGTTTTTTTTTTAAAAAAAATGTTTTATAAAATTTTTCTCATTTTCATGCTAAGTTTTTAAAGGTTTGCTATCTATAAATTTAAAATTTCTGGGCGCTTGGTATTTTTGGCAAGATTTGAAATGATTTTTCGGTTTGTTTTTTTTAAAAAAATGTTTTATAAAATTTTTCTCATTTTCATGCTAAATTTTTAAAGGTTTGCTTTCTATAAAATTTAAATTTCTGGGCGCTTGGTATTTTTGGCAAGTTTTGAAAATGATTTGAAATGATTTTTGGGTTTCTTTTCAAAAAATAATTCCTAAAAATTTTTTCATTTTCATGCTAAATTTTTAAAGGTTTGCTATCTATAAAATTTAAATTTCTGTGTGTTTGGTATTTTTGGCAAGATTTGAAATGATTTTTCGGTTTTTTTTTTAAAAAAAGTGTTTCATAAAATTTTTCTCATTTTCATGCTAAATTTTTAAAGGTTGGCTTTTTATAAAACTTAAATTTCTGGGCGCTTGGTATTTTTGGCAAGTTTTGAAAATGATTTGAAATGATTTTTGGGTTTCTTTTAAAAAAATAAATCCTACAATTTTTCTCATTTTCATGCTAAATTTTTATAGGTTTGCTATCTATAAATTTAAAATTTCTGGGCGCTTGGTATTTTTCGCGAGATTTAAAATGATTTTTCGGTTTTTTTTTAAAAAAAAATGTTGTACAAAATATTTCTCATTTTCATGCTAAGTTTTTAAAGGTTTGCTATTTATAAATTTAACATTTCTGGACGCTTGGTATTTTTGGCAAGTTTTGAAAATGATTTAAAATGATTTTTGGGTTTCTTTTAAAAAAATAATTCATAAAATTTTTCTCATATTCATGCTAAATTTTTAAAGGTTTGCTATCTATAAATTTAAAATCTCTGGGCGCTTGGTATTTTTGGCAAGATTTGAAATGATTTTTCGGTTTTTTTTTTTAAAAAAATGTTTTATAAAATTTTTCTCATTTTCATGCTAAATTTTTAAAGGTTTGCTTTCTATATATTTAACATTTCTGGGCGCTTGGTATTTTTCGCAAGATTTGAAATGATTTTTCGGTTTTTTTTTTTTAAAAAATGTTTTATAAAATTTTTCTCATTTTCATGCTAAATTTTTAAAGGTTTGCTTTTTATAAAATTTAAATTTCTGGGCGCTTGGTATTTTTGGCAAGCTTTGAAAATGATTTGAAATGATTTTTGGGTTTCTTTTAAAAAAATAATTCCTACAATTTTTCTCATTTTCATGCTAAATTTTTATAGGTTTGCTATCTATAAATTTAAAATTTCTGGGCGCTTGGTATTTTTCGCAAGATTTAAAATGATTTTTCGGTTTTTTTAAAAAAAAAATGTTGTACAAAATATTTCTCATTTTCATGCTAAGTTTTTAAAGGTTTGCTATCTATAAATTTAACATTTCTGGACGCTTGGTATTTTTGGCATGTTTTGAAAATGATTTAAAATGATTTTTGGGTTTCTTTTAAAAAAATAATTCATAAAATTTTTCTCATATTCATGCTAAATTTTTATAGGTTTGCTATCTATAAATTTAAAATTTCTGGGCGCTTGGTATTTTTCGCAAGATTTAAAATGATTTTTCGGTTTTTTTTAAAAAAAAAATGTTGTACAAAATATTTCTCATTTTCATGCTAAGTTTTTAATGGTTTGCTATCTATAAATTTTAAATTTCTGGGCGCTTGGTATTTTTCGCAAAATTTGAAATGATTTTTCGGTTTTTTCTTTAAAAAAAATGTTTTATAAAACTTTTCTCATTTTCATGCTAAATTTTTAAAGGTTTGCTATCTATAAATTTTAAATTTCTGGGCGCTTGGTATTTTTCGCAAGATTTGAAATGATTTTTCGGTTTTTCTTTTAAAAAAAATGTTTAATAAAATTTTTCTCATTTTCATTCTAAATTTTTAAAGGTTTGCTATCTATAAATTTTAAATTTCTGTGCGCTTGGTATTTTTGGCAAGTTTTGAAAATGATTTGAAATGATTTTTGGGTTTCTTTTAAAAAAATAATTCATAAAAATTTTTTCATTTTCATGCTAAATTTTTAAAGGTTTGCTATCTATAAATTTTAAATTTCTGTGTGCTTGGTATTTTTGGCAAGATTTGAAATGATTTTTCGGTTTTTTTTTTAAAAAAAAGGTTTCATAAAATTTTTCTCATTTTCATGATAAATTTTTAAAGGTTTGCTTTCTATAAATTTTAAATTTCTGTCCGCTTGATATTTTTGGCAAATTTTGAAAATGATTTGAAATGATTTTTGGGTTTCTTTTAAAAAAATAATTCAGAAAATTTTTCACATTTTCATGCTAAATTTTTAAAGGCTTGCTATCCATAAATTTAAAATTTCTGGGCGCTTGGTATTTTTTGCAAGATTTGAAATGATTTTTCGGTTTTGTTTTTAAAAAAAGGTTTTTTAAAATTTTTCTCATTTTCATGCTAAATTTTTAAAGGTTTGCTATCTATAAATTTTAAATTTATGGGCGCTTGGTATTTTTGGCAAGTTTTGAAAATGATTTGAAATGATTTTTCGGTTTTTTTTTTTAAAAAAATTTTATAAAATTTTTCTCATTTTCATGCTAAATTTTTAAAGGTTTGCTATCTATAAATTTAAAATTTCTGGGCGCTCGGTATTTTTCGCAAGATTTGAAATGATTTCTCGTTTTTTTTTTTTAAAAAATGTTTTATAATATTTTTCTCATTTTCATGCTAAATTTTTAAAGGTTTGCTTTCTATAAATTTTAAATTTCTGGGCGCTTGGTATTTTTGGCAAGTCTTGAAATGATTTTTCGGTTTTTTCTTTTAAAAAAATAATTCATAAAATTTTTCTCATTTTCATGCTAAATTTTTAAAGGTTTGCTATCTATAAATTTTAAATTTCTGGGCGCTTGGTATTTTTGGCAAGTTTTGAAAATGATTTGAAATGATTTTTGGGTTTCTTTTCAAAAAATAATTCATACAATTTTTCTCATTTTCAAGCTAAATTTTTAAAGGTTTGCTATCTATAAATTTTAAATGTCTGGGCGCTTGATATTTTTTGCAAGATTTAAAATGATTTTTCGGTTTTTTTATTTAAAAAATGTTTTATAATATTTTTCTCATTTTCATGCTAAATTTTTAAAGGTTTGCTTTCTATAAATTTTAAATTTCTGGGCGCTTGGTATTTTTGGCAAGTCTTGAAATGATTTTTCGGTTTTTTCTTTTAAAAAAATAATTCATAAAATTTTTCTCATTTTCATGCTAAATTTTTAAAGGTTTGCTATCTATAAATTTTAAATTTCTGGGCGCTTGGTATTTTTGGCAAGTTTTGAAAATGATTTGAAATGATTTTTGGGTTTCTTTTCAAAAAATAATTCATACAATTTTTCTCATTTTCAAGCTAAATTTTTAAAGGTTTGCTATCTATAAATTTTAAATGTCTGGGCGCTTGGTATTTTTGGCAAGTTTTGAAAATGATTTAAAATGATTTTTGGGTTTCTTTTAAAAAAATAATTCATACAATTTTTCTCATTTTCATGCTAAATTTTTAAAGGCTTGCTATCTATAAATTTAAAATTTCTGGGCGCTTGGTATTTTTCGCAAGATTTAAAATGATTTTTCGGTTTTTTTTTAAAAAAAAATGTTATATAAAATTTTTCTCATTTTCATGCTAAATTTTTAAAGGTTTGCTATCTATAAATTTAACATTTCTGGGCGCTTGGTATTTTTCGCAAGATTTAAGATGATTTTTCGGTTTTTTTTTTTTAAAAAAATGTTTTATAAAATTTTTCTCATTTTCATGTTAAATTTTTAAAGGTTTGCTTTCTATAAATTTTAAATTTCTGGGCGCTTGGTATTTTTGGCAAGTTTTGAAAATGATTTGAAATGATTTTTGGGTTTCTTTAGAAAAATAATTCATACAATTTTTCTCATTTTCATGCTAAATTTTTAAAGGTTTGCTATCTATAAATTTTAAATTTCTGGGCGCTTGGTATTTTTGGCAAGATTTGAAATGATTTTTCGGTTTTTTCTTTTAAAAAAAAGTGTTATAAAATTTTTCTCATTTTCATGCTAAATTTTTAAAGGTTTGCTATCTATAAATTTAACATTTCTGGGCGCTTGGTATTTTTGGCAATTTTTGAAAATGATTTAAAATGATTTTTGGGTTTTTTTTAAAAAAAATGTTTTATAAAATTTTTCTCATTTTCATGCTAAATTTTTAAAGGTTTGCTATCTATAAATTTAAAATTTCTGGGCGCTTGGTATTTTTGGCAAGTTTTGAAAATGATTTGAAATGATTTTTGGGTTTCTTTAGAAAAATAATTCATACAATATTTCTCATTTTCATGCTAAATTTTTAAAGGTTTGCTTTCTATAAAATTTAAAATTTCTGGGCGCTTGGTATTTTTGGCAAGATTTAAAATGATTTTTCGGTTTTTTTTTTTAAAAAAACTGTTTTATAAAATTTTTCTCATTTTCATGCTAAATTTTTAAAGGTTTGCTTTCTATAAATTTTAAATTTCTGGGCGCTTGGTATTTTTGGCAAGTTTTGAAAATGATTGGAAATGATTTTTGGGTTTCTTTAGAAAAATAATTCATACAATTTTTCTCATTTTCATGCTAAATTTTTAAAGGTTTACTTTCTATAAAATTGAAAATTTCTGGGCGCTTGGTATTTTTCGCAAGATTTAAAATGATTTTTCGGTTTCTTTTTTAAAAAAACTGTTTTATAAAATTTTTCTCATTTTCATGCTAAATTTTTAAAGGTTTGCTTTCTATAAATTTAAAATTTCTGGGCGCTTGGTATTTTTGTCAAGATTTGAAATGATTTTTCGTTTTTTTCTTTTAAAAAAATACTTCATCAAATTTTTCTCATTTTCATGCTAAATTTTTAAAGGTTTGCTATCTATAAATTTAACATTTCTGGGAGCTTGATATTTTTCGCAAGATTTGAAATGATTTTTCGGTTTTTTTTTTAAAAAAATGTTTTAGAAAATTTTTCTAATTTTCATGCTAAATTTTTAAAGGTTTGCTTTCCATAAATTTTCAATTTCTGGGCGCTTGGTATTTTTGGCAAGATTTGAAATGATTTTTCGGTTTTTTCTTTTAAAAAAATAATTCATAAAATTTTTCTCATTTTCATGCTAAATTTTTAAAGGTTTGCTTTCTATAAATTTAAAATTTCTGGGCGCTTGGTATTTTTGGCAAGATTTGAAATGATTTTTCGTTTTTTTCTTTTAAAAAAATACTTCATCAAATTTTTCTCATTTTCATGCTAAATTTTTAAAGGTTTGCTTTCCATAAATTTTCAATTTCTGGGCGCTTGGTATTTTTGGCAAGATTTGAAATGATTTTTCGTTTTTTTCTTTTAAAAAAATACTTCATCAAATTTTTCTCATTTTCATGCTAAATTTTTAAAGGTTTGCTTTCCATAAATTTTCAATTTCTGGGCGCTTGGTATTTTTGGCAAGATTTGAAATGATTTTTCGGTTTTTTTTTTAAAAAAATGTTTTAGAAAATTTTTCTCATTTTCATGCTAAATGTTTAAAGGTTTGCTTTCTATAAATTTTAAATTTCTGGGCGCTTGGTATTTTTGGCAAGATTTGAAATGATTTTTCGGTTTTTTTTTTAAAAAAAAATGTTGTACAAAATATTTCTCATTTTCATGCTAAGTTTTTAAAGGTTTGCTATCTATAAATTTAACATTTCTGGACGCTTGGTATTTTTGGCAAGTTTTGAAAATGATTTAAAATGATTTTTGGGTTTCTTTTAAAAAAATACTTCATAAAATTTTTCTCATATTCATGCTAAATTTTTAAAGGTTTGCTATCTATAAATTTAAAATCTCTGGGCGCTTGGTATTTTTGGCAAGATTTAAAATGATTTTTCGGTTTTTTTTTTTAAAAAAATGTTTTATAATATTTTTCTCATTTTCATGCTAAATTTTTAAAGGTTTGCTTTCAATAAATTTTAAATTTCTGGGCGCTTGGTATTTTTGGCAAGATTTGAAATGATTTTTCGGTTTTTTCTTTTAAAAAAATAATTCATAAAATTTTTCTCATTTTCATGGTAAATTTTTAAAGGTTTGCTATCTATAAATTTAACATTTCTGGGCGCTTGGTATTTTTCGCAAGATTTGAAATGATTTTTCGGTTTTTTTTTTAAAAAAAATGTTTTATAAAATTTTTCTCATTTTCATGCTAAATTTTTAAAGGTTTACTTTCTATAAAATTGAAAATTTCTGGGCGCTTGGTATTTTTCGCAAGATTTAAAATGATTTTTCGGTTTCTTTTTTAAAAAAACTGTTTTATAAAATTTTTCTCATTTTCATGCTAAATTTTTAAAGGTTTGCTTTCTATAAATTTAAAATTTCTGGGCGCTTGGTATTTTTGTCAAGATTTGAAATGATTTTTCGTTTTTTTCTTTTAAAAAAATACTTCATCAAATTTTTCTCATTTTCATGCTAAATTTTTAAAGGTTTGCTATCTATAAATTTAACATTTCTGGGAGCTTGATATTTTTCGCAAGATTTGAAATGATTTTTCGGTTTTTTTTTTAAAAAAATGTTTTAGAAAATTTTTCTAATTTTCATGCTAAATTTTTAAAGGTTTGCTTTCCATAAATTTTCAATTTCTGGGCGCTTGGTATTTTTGGCAAGATTTGAAATGATTTTTCGGTTTTTTCTTTTAAAAAAATAATTCATAAAATTTTTCTCATATTCATGCTAAATTTTTAAAGGTTTGCTATCTATAAATTTAAAATTTCTGGGCGCTTGGTATTTTTCGCAAGATTTGAAATGATTTTTCGGTTTTTTTTTTAAAAAAAATGTTTTATAAAATTTTTCTCATTTTCATGCTAAATTTTTAAAGGATTGCTATCTATAAATTTAAAATTTCTGGGCGCTTGGTATTTTTGGCAAGATTTGAAATGATTTTTCGGTTTTTTTTTTTTAAAAAATGTTTTATAAAATTTTTCTCATTTTCATGCTAAATTTTTAAAGGTTTGCTTTCTATAAAATTTAAATTTCTGGGCGCTTGGTATTTTTGGCAAGTTTTGAAAATGATTTGAAATGATTTTTGGGTTTCTGTTAAAAAAATAACTCATAAAATTTTTCTCATTTTCATGCTAAATTTTTAAAGGTTTGCTATCTATAAATTTAAAATTTCTGGGCGCTTGGTATTTTTTGGCAAGATTTGAAATGATTTTTCGGTTTTTTTTTTAAAAAAATGTTGTACAAAATTTTTCTTATTTTCATGCTAAATTTTTAAAGGTTTGCTTTCTATAAAATTTAAATTTCTGGGCGCTTGGTATTTTTGGCAAGATTTGAAATGATTTTTCGTTTTTTTTTAAAAAAAATGTTTTATAAAATTTTTCTCATTTTCATTCTAAATTTTTAAAGGTTTGCTTTCTATAAATTTTAAATTTCTGGGCGCTTGGTATTGTTTGCGAGATTTGAAATGATTTTTCGGTTTTTTTTTTTAAAAAAAGGTTTTATAAAATTTTTCTCATTTTCATGCTAAATTTTTAAAGGTTTGCTATCTATAAATTTTAAATTTCTGGGCGCTTGGTATTTTTCGCCTTCTTTGAAATTATTTTTCGGTTTTTTTTTAAAAAAATGTTTTATAAAATTTTTCTCATTTTCATGCTAAATTTTTAAAGGTGTGTTTTCTATAAATTTTAAATTTCTGGGCGCTTGGTATTTTTGGCAAGATTTGAAATGATTTTTCGGTTTTTTTTTTAAAAATAAGGTTTCATAAAATTTTTCTCATTTTCATGCTAAATTTTTAAAGGTTTGCTATCTATAAATTTAAGATTTCTGGGCGCTTGGTATTTTTGGCAAGATTTGAAATGATTTTTCGGTTTTTTTTTTTAAAAAAATGTTTTATAAAATTTTTCTCATTTTCATGCTAAATTTTTAAAGGTTTGCTTTCTATAAAATTTAAATTTCTGTGCGCTTGGTATTTTTGGCAAGTTTTGAAAATGATTTGAAATGATTTTTGGGTTTCTTTTAAAAAAATAATTCATAAAAATTTTTTCATTTTCATGCTAAATTTTTAAAGGTTTGCTATCTATAAATTTTAAATTTCTGTGTGCTTGGTATTTTTGGCAAGATTTGAAATGATTTTTCGGTTTTTTTTTTAAAAAAAAGGTTTCATAAAATTTTTCTCATTTTCATGATAAATTTTTAAAGGTTTGCTTTCTATAAATTTTAAATTTCTGTCCGCTTGATATTTTTGGCAAGTTTTGAAAATGATTTGAAATGATTTTTGGGTTTCTTTTAAAAAAATAATTCAGAAAATTTTTCACATTTTCATGCTAAATTTTTAAAGGCTTGCTATCCATAAATTTAAAATTTCTGGGCGCTTGGTATTTTTAGCAAGATTTAAAATGATTTTTCGGTTTTTTTTTTAAAAAAAGGTTTTTTAAAATTTTTCTCATTTTCATGATAAATTCTTAAAGGTTTGCTATCTATAAATTTTAAATTTATGGGCGCTTGGTATTTTTGGCAAGTTTTGAAAATGATTTGAAATGATTTTTCGGTTTTTTTTTTTAAAAAAATTTTATAAAATTTTTCTCATTTTCATGCTAAATTTTTAAAGGTTTGCTATCTATAAATTTAAAATTTCTGGGCGCTCGGTATTTTTCGCAAGATTTGAAATGATTTCTCGTTTTTTTTTTTTAAAAAATGTTTTATAATATTTTTCTCATTTTCATGCTAAATTTTTAAAGGTTTGCTTTCTATAAATTTTGAATTTCTGGGCGCTTGGTATTTTTGGCAAGATTTGAAATGATTTTTCGGTTTTTTCTTTTAAAAAAATAATTCATAAAATTTTTCTCATTTTCATGCTAAATTTTTAAAGGTTTGCTATCTATAAATTTTAAATTTCTGGGCGCTTGGTATTTTTGGCAAGTTTTGAAAATGATTTGAAATGATTTTTGGGTTTCTTTTCAAAAAATAATTCATACAATTTTTCTCATTTTCAAGCTAAATTTTTAAAGGTTTGCTATCTATAAATTTTAAATGTCTGGGCGCTTGATATTTTTTGCAAGATTTAAAATGATTTTTCGGTTTTTTTATTTAAAAAAATGTTTTAAAAAATTTTCCTCATTTTCATGCTAAATTTTTAAAGGTTTGCCTTCTATAAAATTTAAATTTCTGGGCGCTTGGTATTTTTGGCAAGTTTTGAAAATGATTTAAAATGATTTTTGGGTTTCTTTTAAAAAAATAATTCATACAATTTTTCTCATTTTCATGCTAAATTTTTAAAGGCTTGCTATCTATAAATTTAAAATTTCTGGGCGCTTGGTATTTTTCGCAAGATTTAAAATGATTTTTCGGTTTTTTTTTAAAAAAAAATGTTATATAAAATTTTTCTCATTTTCATGCTAAATTTTTAAAGGTTTGCTTTCTATAAATTTTAAATTTCTGGGCGCTTGGTATTTTTGGCAAGATTTGAAATGATTTTTCGGTTTTTTCTTTTAAAAAAATGTTTTATAAAATTTTTCTCATTTTCATGCTAAATTTTTAAAGGTTTGCTATCTATAAATTTAACATTTCTGGGCGCTTGGTATTTTTCGCAAGATTTAAGATGATTTTTCGGTTTTTTTTTTTTAAAAAAATGTTTTATAAAATTTTTCTCATTTTCATGCTAAATTTTTAAAGGTTTGCTTTCTATAAATTTTAAATTTCTGGGCGCTTGGTATTTTTGGCAAGTTTTGAAAATGATTTGAAATGATTTTTGGGTTTCTTTAGAAAAATAATTCATACAATTTTTCTCATTTTCATGCTAAATTTTTAAAGGTTTGCTATCTATAAATTTTAAATTTCTGGGCGCTTGGTATTTTTGGCAAGATTTGAAATGATTTTTCGGTTTTTTCTTTTAAAAAAATGTTTTATAAAATTTTTCTCATTTTCATGCTAAATTTTTAAAGGTTTGCTATCTATAAATTTACCATTTCTGGGCGCTTGGTATTTTTGGCAAGTTTTGAAAATGATTTAAAATGATTTTTGGGTTTTTTTTAAAAAAGTGTTCTTTAAATTTTTCTCATTTTCATGCTAAATTTTTAAAGGTTTGCTATCTATAAATTTAACATTTCTGGGCGCTTGGTATTTTTGGCAAGTTTTGAAAATGATTTGAAATGATTTTTGGGTTTCTTTAGAAAAATAATTCATACAATTTTTCTCATTTTCATGCTAAATTTTTAAAGGTTTGCTTTCTATAAAATTTAAAATTTCTGGGCGCTTGGTATTTTTCGCAAGATTTAAAATGATATTTCGGTTTTTTTTTTTAAAAAAACTGTTATATAAAATTTTTCTCATTTTCATGCTAAATTTTTAAAGGTTTGCTTTCTATAAATTTTAAATTTCTGGGCGCTTGGTATTTTTGGCAAGTTTTGAAAATGATTGGAAATGATTTTTGGGTTTCTTTAGAAGAATAATTCATACAATTTTTCTTATTTTCATGCTAAATTTTTAAAGGTTTGCTTTCTATAAAATTGAAAATTTCTGGGCGCTTGGTATTTTTCGCAAGATTTAAAATGATTTTTCGGTTTCTTTTTTAAAAAAACTGTTTTATAAAATTTTTCTCATTTTCATGCTAAATTTTTAAAGGTTTGCTTTCTATAAATTTAAAATTTCTGGGCGCTTGGTATTTTTGGCAAGATTTGAAATGATTTTTCGGTTTTTTTTTTTTACAAAAATGTTTTATAAAATTTTTCTCATTTTCATGCTAAATTTTTAAAGGTTTGCTTTCTATAAAATTTAAATTTCTGGGCGCTTGGTATTTTTGGCAAGTTTTGAAAATGATTTTTCGGTTTTTTTTTTTAAAAAATGTTTTATAAAGTTTTTCTTATTTTCATGCTAAATTTTTAAAGGTTTGCTTTCTATAAATTTTTTAATTTCTGGGCGCTTGGTATTTTTGGCAAGATTTGAAATGATTTTTCGGTTTTTTCTTTTAAAAAAATACTTCATCAAATTTTTCTCATTTTCATGCTAAATTTTTAAAGGTTTGCTATCTATAAATTTAACATTTCTGGGAGCTTGATATTTTTGGCAAGATTTGAAATGATTTTTCGGTTTTTTTTTTAAAAAAATGTTTTAGAAAATTTTTCTCATTTTCATGCTAAATTTTTAAAGGTTTGCTTTCCATAAATTTTCAATTTCTGGGCGCTTGGTATTTTTGGCAAGATTTGAAATGATTTTTCGGTTTTTTCTTTTAAAAAAATAATTCATAAAATTTTTCTCATTTTCATGCTAAATTTTTAAAGGTTTGCTTTCTATAAATTTAACATTTCTGGGCGCTTGGTATTTTTGGCAAGTTTTGAAAATGATTTTTCGGTTTTTTTTTTTAAAAAAATGTTTTATAAAATTTTTCTCATTTTCATGCTAAATTTTTAAAGGTTTGCTTTCTATAAATTTTAAATTTCTGGGCGCTTGGTATTTTTGGCAAGATTTGAAATGATTTTTCGGTTTTTTTTTTAAAAAAAAACGTTGTACAAAATATTTCTCATTTTCATGCTAAGTTTTTAAAGGTTTGCTATCTATAAATTTAACATTTCTGGACGCTTGGTATTTTTGGCAAGTTTTGAAAATGATTTAAAATGATTTTTGGGTTTCTTTTAAAAAAATAATTCATAAAATTTTTCTCATATTCATGCTAAATTTTTAAAGGTTTGCTATCTATAAATTTAAAATCTCTGGGCGCTTGGTATTTTTGGCAAGATTTGAAATGATTTTTCGGTTTTTTTTTTTAAAAAAATGTTTTATAATATTTTTCTCATTTTCATGCTAAATTTTTAAAGGTTTGCTTTCAATAAATTTTAAATTTCTGGGCGCTTGGTATTTTTGGCAAGATTTGAAATGATTTTTCGGTTTTTTCTTTTAAAAAAATAATTCATAAAATTTTTCTCATTTTCATGGTAAATTTTTAAAGGTTTGCTATCTATAAATTTAACATTTCTGGGCGCTTGGTATTTTTCGCAAGATTTGAAATGATTTTTCGATTTTTTTTTTTAAAAAAATGTTTTATAAAATTTTTCTTATTTTCATGCTAAATTTCTAAAGGTTTGCTTTCTATAAAATTTAAATTTCTGAGCGTTTGGTATTTTTGGCATGATTTGAAATGATTTTTCGGTTTATTCTTTTAAAAAAATAATTCATAAAATTTTTCTCATATTCATGCTAAACTTTTAAAGGTTTGCTATCTATAAATTTAAAATTTCTGGGCGCTTGGTATTTTTCGCAAGATTTGAAATGATTTTTCGGTTTTTTTTTTAAAAAAAATGTTTTATAAAATTTTTCTCATTTTCATGCTAAATTTTTAAAGGTTTGCTATCTATAAATTTAAAATTTCTGGGCGCTTGGTATTTTTGGCAAGATTTGAAATGATTTTTCGGTTTTTTTTTTTAAAAAAATGTTTTATAAAATTTTTCTCATTTTCATGTTAAATTTTTAAAGGTTTGCTTTCTATAAAATTTAAATTTCTGGGCGCTTGGTATTTTTGGCAAGTTTTGAAAATGATTTGAAATGATTTTTGGGTTTCTGTTAAAAAAATAACTCATAAAATTTTTCTCATTTTCATGCTAAATTTTTAAAGGTTTGCTATCTATAAATTTAAAATTTCTGGGCGCTTGGTATTTTTTGGCAAGATTTGAAATGATTTTTCGGTTTTTTTTTTTAAAAAAATGTTGTACAAAATTTTTCTTATTTTCATGCTAAATTTTTAAAGGTTTGCTTTCTATAAAATTTAAATTTCTGGGCGCTTGGTATTTTTGGCAAGATTTGAAATGATTTTTCGTTTTTTTTTAAAAAAAATGTTTTATAAAATTTTTCTCATTTTCATTCTAAATTTTTAAAGGTTTGCTTTCTATAAATTTTAAATTTCTGGGCGCTTGGTATTGTTTGCGAGATTTGAAATGATTTTTCGGTTTTTTTTTTTAAAAAAAGGTTTTATAAAATTTTTCTCATTTTCATGCTAAATTTTTAAAGGTTTGCTATCTATAAATTTTAAATTTCTGGGCGCTTGGTATTTTTCGCCTTCTTTGAAATTATTTTTCGGTTTTTTTTTAAAAAAATGTTTTATAAAATTTTTCTCATTTTCATGCTAAATTTTTAAAGGTGTGTTTTCTATAAATTTTAAATTTCTGGGCGCTTGGTATTTTTGGCAAGATTTGAAATGATTTTTCGGTTTTTTTTTTAAAAAAAGGGTTTTGTAAAATTTTTCTCATTTTAATGATAAATTTTTAACGGTTTGCTATCTATAAATTTTAAATTTCTGGGCGCTTGGTATTTTTGGCAAGTTTTGAAAATGATTTGAAATGATTTTTAGGTTTCTTTTAAAAAAATAATTCATAAAAATTTTCTCATTTTCATGCTAAGTTTTTAATGGTTTGCTATCTATAAATTTTAAATTTCTGGGCGCTTGGTATTTTTCGCAAGATTTGAAATGATTTTTCGGTTTTTCTTTTAAAAAAAATGCTTAATAAAATTTTTCTCATTTTCATTCTAAATTTTTAAAGGTTTGCTATCTATAAATTTTAAATTTCTGGGCGCTTGGTATTTTTCGCAAGATTTGAAATGATTTTTCGGTTTTTCTTTTAAAAAAAATGTTTAATAAAATTTTTCTCATTTTCATTCTAAATTTTTAAAGGTTTGCTATCTATAAATTTTAAATTTCTGTGCGCTTGGTATTTTTGGCAAGTTTTGAAAATGATTTGAAATGATTTTTGGGTTTCTTTTAAAAAAATAATTCATAAAAATTTTTTCATTTTCATGCTAAATTTTTAAAGGTTTGCTATCTATAAATTTTAAATTTCTGTGTGCTTGGTATTTTTGGCAAGATTTGAAATGATTTTTCGGTTTTTTTTTAAAAAAAAGGGTTTCATAAAATTTTTCTCATTTTCATGATAAATTTTTAAAGGTTTGCTTTCTATAAATTTTAAATTTCTGTCCGCTTGATATTTTTGGCAAGTTTTGAAAATGATTTGAAATGATTTTTGGGTTTCTTTTAAAAAAATTATTCAGAAAATTTTTCACATTTTCATGCTAAATTTTTAAAGGCTTGCTATCCATAAATTTAAAATTTCTGGGCGCTTGGTATTTTTTGCAAGATTTGAAATGATTTTTCGGTTTTTTTCTTAAAAAAAAGGTTTTTTAAAATTTTTCTCATTTTCATGATAAATTCTTAAAGGTTTGCTATCTATAAATTTTAAATTTATGGGCGCTTGGTATTTTTGGCAAGTTTTGAAAATGATTTGAAATGATTTTTCGGTTTTTTTTTTTTAAAAAAGTTTTATAAAATTTTTGTGAACTATTCAATGATTTATTGAGAAGTGAGTATAAAAATATAATACAGTATTATGTAATTAATAAAAGAAAGAGATAACAATATTTATACAATATGAATATTAAATAATCTATTTATGACGTTGCCAGATTAACAATCACCCTCCTCGACGTCATGTTATTCTTTTGGTACACATTCCCATGATTTGTAGAAATTTTTCAAGTTTTGAAAATGTTACACCTTTTGTTAGTAAATCTGCAGGCATCTCTGAAGTTCTTAAAAATTGAATGTTTATATTTCCATTTGAAATAGTATTTTTTATGAAGTGGTGCCTGATGTCGATATGTTTATTTCGGTTGTTTATTACGTTATTTATTGCCATTAGCTGAGCGCTCTTGTTATCATTGAAGACTGTTATAGGTTGTGTAGTAGCTAAATAGTTTTATTTTATTTTTTATTTTAAAGAAATACAATTTAGAAAATGTCTTTTTATTTAAATAGTTTATTATTTCTTCTTTAACAAATTCTGATAATAAATAAATGAACCGAGCCAAACAAGATCTCTATAATTACTGACTATTTCAAATTTTAATTTATACATTATTCTTTGAATACTCTTTGCTCTTTTTTTTCTTTATTTTCTTTTCTCCTTTTTGTTTCATATACATATGAGAAAGCTACTACAATTCGGCCATCCTGACCACTTAATCGTCCTCGATTAAGACATATCAATATTAGACATATACATCATAAACATTAGTGCACTATTAACATTAAAACATTACCAACATTGGAATAGATTAATCTGAGTTTCAAAAATGCGATTACCAAAACCAATTCAAATTTAAAAAAAATCAATTAATAGTTAAATAATTATTTTCGCTATTATATATATATATATATATTTTTTTTCTTCTTTTTTTTTTTCTTTTTTTTTTTTCTTTAAGGGCCCCTTCCAGATAATAAATTAATTGATTTTAATAAACACATAATTGAATTTCTCTATTAATACTTAAATCTAATACAATTTTTCTTTCTATCATTTGAACTTTTCATACAATTATTTTCTTTCTTTTATTTTTAATTTTTTTTTTTTTTTTTTTCTTTTTTTTTTTTTAAAAAAAAAAAAAAAAAAAGAGCTAAGTTTTGAATGCAATACAATTTGCAATATTTCATACATATATTAATATCAGATCGGTTCAAAATATAAAGTTTCCCAAACAAAATAATAAAATTCATACATATTGTATTCCAATACATAAATTCCAAGTAAATAAAGGTTTCATTAAATTCAATTAGTTTTTCCATTATTATTAATATGAAAAAATATTAAAATACATATCTACAAACTAATATCTATTTTTAATCTTTCTTTTCTTTTTTTTTTTTTTAAATTTTCTCCAAATATTTACATAAATTTTTTTTTTATTGAATTGAAATAATAAACTTATGATAATATAACTATATATTTTATTTCAACATATCTATGATTTAAATATATATATATATATTTTTTTTTTCCCAAATAAACTGGAATATTTTTAAATGGTCATTTACGTTTTCTCAAATTATAATTATTTTTATATGGTACCATGTTACGACTTTCTATGACACCTTTGTATGGAATTTGACTAATTTGAAAATTTTCTATGTCATTAACAATATAACGATTGTTACCTAGCACTTTGAGGACCTCATATGGACCTTTCCATTTTGGTAGTAATTTTTTACTAATACCAGGAGTACAAACATAATTTTTAATCATCACATAATCTCCAACTACATATATTTTAGCCGGTTTTCTAAACTTGTCGAAATACTTTTTATTATAATCCTGAACCTTTTTGTTTGCTTCAATACTATTTTTTCTAACTTGTACTAAATCTCGCGAATTCGAATTAATTTCTCGCTCAATAATTTCTTTAACACCGTCGACAAATACACCTCTTTGATTAACTCCATACATCATCATACTAGGGGTTGTAGCAATTGAACGATTGACCGTATTATTAAGACTAAACTCGGCCTTAAATAAAACGTTATACCAGTACTTTTTAGTAGAGTTATCGCTTAGTTTAGCTAACATTGGAATAAGGCTACGATTTATCCTTTCAACTTGTCCGTTAGCTTGTGGCGAACCGGTGGCTATCTTTATGTGTTCAATATTATTTTCTTTTACAAAATCATCAAAATCTCTGGAGGTAAAACAACTACCTCTGTCTGAGATAATTCTACGCGGACGACTATAAGAATTGAAATAATTTTCCAAACAAACAATAACTTCTTTAGTGCTGGTAGATTTGACAGCGTATAATTTTGTATATTTTGTAAACGCATCTACAACTAAAAACACATGTTTTTTTGAAAACTTAGCATTGTTATCTATAGGACCACAATGGTCTATGTGAATGGTGTCAAATGGAACGTTATTTTTGGGAATATTATGCAAGAAACCCTCAGTTTTGCCTTTTGATGAAGAAAAAGTTATGCATTTTAAACAATTGGAAATGTAATAACTAATACTTTCTTTTAATTTAGGGAACCAGTAGTTTCTAAGTATAAGCTCATAGGTTTTATCTACTCCTATGTGTCCCATTTCATCGTGATTTATACGAATAACATTATTTTGCATACTTTCCGGGACATAAAACAGTAATTTTCCTTTCAATTTCCTATACACCAAACCATTTCGCATCTCATAGAAACTATCTTCGGACGATTCTAATTTCTTTTTAATTTTCTGAATATTAAGATCTTTATTTTGTGATATCGATAGTGTTTGCTCAAAAGTGTTTTCTTCGAGAACTAATATATTTGTGGATCTACTAAGTGCATCTACATGAGACATTCGATTTCCTTTACGATGCTCTACCATATAATCATAGTTTTGAAGCTCAAGTGCCCATCTTGCTATACGAGCATTAATATCTTTCTTATTAAGAGTAAGCGTAAGTGAGTTACAATCTGTAACGATCTTAAACTTAATGCCTTGTAGGTAAACACGAAATCTTTTCAATGCATAAATAATAGCTAATGTTTCCAATTCGAAACTATGATACTTGCTCTCAGTTTCAGTCGTTCGTTTGGAAAAATAAAAAACAGGGTGAAATTTATTATCCGGTTGGCGTTGTAATAATATAGCACCAAAGCCAATCGAACTGGCATCCGTATGCAACTCAGTTTCGGACTTAGGGTTATAAATGGCTAAAATGGGAGAACTTACTAAATGATTCTTCAATGTTTCAAAAGCTTTGAACTCTTTTTCCTGAAAGTTAAATTTTACATCTTTACGAATTAAGTCATAAAGTGGTTTCGCTATTAATGAAAAATGTGGTATGAATTTACGAAAGTATGAACTCAAACCTATAAAACTGTGCACTTGTTTAGTACTTGATGGAACTGGGAATTCTAAAACAGCTTTAATACCAGATTCAGTTGGCTTTATTCCTTCATATCCAACTGAATACCCCAAATAGTCAATATTTGTTTGCAAAAACTTGCATTTTTCCAGATTGAGTTCTAATTTATTTTGCCTTAAAAGTATAAAAACGTTCTTTAATATATCAACGTGTTCTTTAATAGTCTCGGTCGCGATCAATATATCGTCAAAATACGTTAAAATTTTTCCTTCAGTAATCATTTCTTTAAAAATAATATTTACAAAACGTTGAAATACAGCCGGGGCGTTTTTCAACCCAAACGGCATTTTAGTATACTCGAATTGACCCAACGGGGTAATAAACGAAGTATATTGGACAGAATCTTTATTCATGGCTACGTGATGGAAACCATTTTTGAGATCCAGTGAACTAAAATATTTTTTCCCTTTTAATTGAGTAAGTTGGTCCTCTATTAATGGTATAGGATAATTATCCCTCACTGTAACTTTATTTAAAGTTCTATAGTCTACACATAACCGAATATCATTATTTTTTTTTTTTATTAAAACAATTGGAGAACAAAATGGAGATTGACTAGGTCGAATTATTTTTTCTTTTAATAATTGATTAAGTTTTTCTTGCAATTTTTCTTTTTCGTAAAATGACAAACGCCGAGGTGTCGAATAAAATGGTACGTTGTTATTTAGTAAAATTTTCATTTCATATTCCAATTTATTATCATTTTGCAAATTAGAGTTAAAATAATTTTCATAAAATATGTCATAACAATTCTTAATAATATTTTTATCAATATTTGGATTAATGTTTAATACTACATTTTTATTTTCAGATTCATCCAAATAATTAATAGAAGAGAGTAATTTAATTTCATTTTCAATCGGGTTTAATATATTTGGTTGATCAATACAATTTAAATTTACTAATTTGAAATTTGAAATTTGCATAAAATCTCTACCAAGTATTAAGTCATAAGTCATTGTTGACTTAGGAACTACTTTAACATTTAATTTATAATATTTATCAAATAATCTAACAGAAACATTTATATTACCTAATACAATTAACTTACTGTTATTGATACCGTAATAGTTTTGTTGATTTTCATGATGAATACTTTTATATGATACAAGTCTTTCTGAAATAAGTGAAATTGAGCTGCCAGTATCCATTAGTGTTGATAAATTGTTGATTAGTTTTTTATTATCATCCGCGATGATTGTGGTATACATGAATTCTTCAATTGGATTAATATTCGAGATTGCATTCTGATGATCTTGAAGTAATTTATTCTGTGATTGTGATTTTTCAATACAATTGTTGGCAAAATGTCCTGATTTTCCGCACCTAAAACATTTACCTTTTTCTCTCCGTGGTTGCTTACACTGTACTACTGTATGGCCGATTCCGTTACAATTAAAACAACGAAATACTGGTTTTTCTTCTTTAACATTTTTAGTTAGATCTGCATTTTTATTTTGAAAATTATTATAAGTTTTGTTATTTTGTTTGAATTGATTTTTATACACTGGTTTTAAATAATTTGAATAGTTTGAAAAATTTGCTGTCGGAAATCTTTTTTGCTTGATAATCGAAGAAAATGCGCTTAATATTTGTTCACTGCTAGTAAATTGTAACATTTTTGCTTGATTTTGAAGTACGACATCATTCATTCCTTCTATTACAAACTCACATAATTCTTCTTCAGATATATCTAAACTTCCAGCAAGTATGACTTTATCATGGAAATAATCAGCGAAATTTTCATTTACATTCCAAATACGATGCTCAAATTTCCGTCGAATTTCAATTTTTTGTAGCTTATTTCCAAATAATTTGTCCATTCTATTTAATAACTCGTTTAAATTCATTGTTAAATGCTCTGATTTGGAATGAAACCATCTTAGTGCTTTACCTTTTAATTTTTTAATAACAAATAATTTCATCGTACCATCGTCAACTTGATATGTTTCCTTACATGTTTTTACATGTTGACACCAAGGTAAAAATCCTTCGTCACTAAAATCATACAATAAATGATCTAAATAATTTAAATTTACCTCTAAATTAATATCATTTTGTGTTGTTTTATTGTTATTTGCTTTCATTCGTTCAATATCTCGTACTAGCTTTTGACGTTGCGTCTCTATTAATTTAAGTTGTCGTTTTAAAACATCTATTTGACCAGTGCCGTCGATAACTTGACTTTCATCTTCTCGAGCACTAGTACAAACAGAACCTTCAAATACAAGTTGGTCCAAATTCTCACCATCATCTTCTATTATTTCATTAACATTTACATCTGGATTATTTTTTTCTTTATACTGGATAATTCGATTAATTATAATTTCTTTTGTTCCCGTTTGCGGCAAACCATAAGTCTTACAACTTGAAGTTAATTGTTTTTTTGATTGTTTACGTAACTCCGAGCGTAAATTCTCCATTTTTTTTTTTTACTTTACTTTTTTTTTTTTAAATCAATCTTTAAGCAATTCAAACGATGCAGCCAACCTCACTTTTCATACCAAATTCAAACAAACAGTCAATTCAACTTATTATTTTTTTTTTTTTTTATTATAATTTTTTTTTTCTTAGCTCTCAATATTATATTCAAAAACATAATATACCAATTTCCCCTTTTTTTTTTTTTTTAAATAGCGAAGACAGCATAAAGAGGAATACACAAAAAAAATTAATTTTGTTGCGGTCGTAATACTATAATAATATTGTTATACATTTTTTTTTTTCACGATGCTTGCTCAGCTTTCAACTCTATAAGAATATCACTGTAGTAGAGTGAGACAAAACTATGCATAGTTTTTGTGTTTTGTTTTTTTTTTTTTTTATAATAATTTTTTTTTTTTTTTTTTTTTTTGAATTGAAAATTTCAAAATTTAACCGTTTTTTTTTTTTCAAATAGGTTCTAGAAGCTTTATTACCAAATTATCAAATATGGTATTAAAAGTACATGAATTTTTGGATTATAAATTGAAATTCACTATATTATATATATCTTGGTTTTGTCTTTTGTGACATATTGTTTTTTTTTTTTGGTTTTAAATGAACAAACGAATAAAACATTTTTTAAAATTTTAAATACTTAAGAACAAAATGAATATTAAGATTCTTTTCTTTTGAATATTTTGTTATTTTCAGAATTTTATATTTAAAAAATTTTTTTTCTGGATAAATATCCCACTTCTGAAATTTTGTAGTAGCTAAATAGTTTTATTTTATTTTTTATTTTAAAGAAATACAATTTAGAAAATGTCTTTTTATTTAAATAGTTTATTATTTCTTCTTTAACAAATTCTGATAATAAATAAATGAACCGAGCCAAACAAGATCTCTATAATTACTGACTATTTCAAATTTTAATTTATACATTATTCTTTGAATACTCTTTGCTCTTTTTTTTCTTTATTTTCTTTTCTCCTTTTTGTTTCATATACATATGAGAAAACTACTACAGTTGCTTTATTTTTATACCTAGTTCCATTAGTAAGGCCTTCAAGAAAATAGCTTCTTTTGCCGCTTCAGTTAATGCTAAGTACTCAGCTTCTGTACTTGATAGAGCTATGGTTTTCTGCTTTCGGCTATCCCAAGAAATAGGTGAACCTGAAAGTTTGAAAATATATCCTGTATAGGATTTTCGGTCGTCCACATTTGACCCCCAATCCGCATCAGTGAATCCAATTAAATTTTGTTTATCATGATAATATTTTAAACCATAATGTAAAGTTCCTTTTAGGTAGCGTAATATCCTTTTTGCTGCTAGCCAATGATTTTTTCCATAATTATTATTGAACTGACTCAGGGTGTTAACTGCATGAGAAATGTCAGGTCTGGTAGTAATTGATAGATATAGAAGTGATCCGATTAGTTCTTGATATGGGATTTTATCAGTTTCTAGTTTTTCTTTAGAATTTGTTGGGCACATATCTTTTGATAGTCGAGTATTAGGATCGAGTGGCGTTCTAATTGGATTACATTCACTCATTTTAAATCTCTGAAGGATTTTATTTATATAATTTGTCTGCGACAATATGACGTCTCCATTATTCCCTTGATGTATTTCAATGCCAAGACAATATTTAGCTAAACCCAAATATTTCACCTCAAAGTCCCGTTCAATTTTCATTTTGAACCATTTTACTTGTTCTTCATCATTTGTTGCTACTATTAGGTCATCAACATATACAAGTATAAAAAGTATACTATTTTCGGATATTTTTTTGTATAAACATGGTTCATTGTTTAGTCTTTCGAAACCGTAACTTGTTAGTTTTTCATTTAGTTTTTTATTCCATGCCATCCCACTCTGTTTAAGTCCATAAATGGCTTTATTTAATTTTAAAATTTTATTTTCATTTGATTGGCTGTTATAAATCTCTTCAAAAAACTGAGGTATTTCCATATATATAGTCTCATCAAGAGGGGCATTTAAGTAAGCGGTTACTACGTCAAACTGATGTATTTTCAGTTGTAATTTAGCTGCAACTGCAATTAAAGTTCTTAGTGATTTCAACTTTGCAACTGGAGCATATGTGTTTTTATAATTTAAACCTTCTATCTAGGAGTATCCCTTTGCGACAAGTCTCGCTTTTCTAATAATTAATTTTCCATCTTGATCTGTTTTTTCTGTAAATACCCATCTGCATCCAATTTTTTTCATGTTTTGATTTTTATTTATTACTGTCCATGTTTCATTTTTTTTGTGAGAATTCAATTCGCGTTTTATTGCTTTTTTCCATTCAACTTTATCTGAACTGTTTTCTATGTCTTTTATAGTTTCTGGAATGCTTTCATATATTGTAAAAACATTATCATCAGCTGTTTCATAACCTTTTTGTTCTATATCTGAATCTTGATTTTGGAATTCAAAATTTTGTACTTTGTTTGTTTCTTCTGAAGATGTACTACTACTTTCATTTTTATCTGATTTTGTTTTATTTGGCCTTTTGTAGCTATATATTTTAACTGGTCTTCCTCTTTTACCCGATTTTACTAATTTTGGTCTACCTTTTCCTCTACAATTATTTCCATTTCCGGATTTTTCTTTTGAATTTTTATCTGAATTTAAATGTGAATTAAAATCTTGTTTTTCTATTTCTAATTCTGGCTCTATTATAGAGTTTTTATCACTTTCTGGTTTTTCATCTCCACTTACATCTTGTTTTATTGTTTCATCAACCTTAATTTCTTTATTATCTTTATCTTCATTTTCTATTCCAGTTTTAAATGTTATTTCATTTGAATTGTAATTTAATTTTTCATTTATTTCGTTTAAGTCAGAACCATATTCATTTATTACAACTATATCTCTACTTTTAATTACATTTTTTGACAGTTTATTCCAAAGTCTATAAGTTTTTGATGTTTCATCGTATCCTACTAGATAATGTGGAGTAGATTTTACGTCAAATTTTCCTTTACCTGGTTTTTTATTTAGTACGTATGCTAAAGATCCAAATGACTTGAAATAACTAACGTTTGGATTCCTTTTATTCCATAGTTTATATGGTATTTCACCCATTAAGCTTTCAGATGAACAGCGATTACGTATGTAATTAGCATTTGATACCGCTTCTGCCCATAGATATTTTGGAAGATTTGACTGTATTAATAGGCAACGTGCCATTTCTAACAAGGTGCGGTTCTTTCTTTCTGATATTCCGTTCTGTTGAGGGGAATAAATGTCAGTTGTTTCATGTTTAATTCCTTCTTCTTTTAAAAATGTTGAAAACTCTAAATTTATATACTCAGTTCCGTTGTCTATTCTTAACGTTTTGATTTTTCTTTCAAGATATCTTTCTACCTTTTCTTTATATTCTTTGAAATACTTAGAAGCTTCTGACTTATGTTTCATAAAGTAAATTTCACTCCACCTTGTTGCTTCATCAATGAAACTTATAAAATATCTTGCTCCTCCTAATGATGTGATATTTATGGGGCCACAAACATCACTACATATTAAATCTAATGGTTTTCTTTTTAGTGTTGATTTATCAATTCTTTTAAATGGTACTCGAGTTTGTTTTGCTTGTACGCAAATTTCACATTTTGGTTGTTCATATTTATTTAAAATATTTTTCTTTACACCAACAATTTTTTCAGATTGAATCATTTTTGTTAACGTATTGTAATTTAAATGGCCATATCTATAATGCCATAGTTTTAATTCATTTTCATGTTGCGTTAAATTAATTTCAGGTAATTTTTTAACATAAACTTCATACAGGTCATCATTTTTTACGGCTTTAAATATTACTTCATTATTTTGGTTCAATACATATGCTTTATCATTTAGAAATTTTACTAAATACCCACTACTAGTTATTTTACTGATAGACAGTAAGTTTGATCGTAAACTTGGCACGTATAGAACATTTTGTAGATTTATGATATGATTTTCATTTATTTTCAGTCTTATTTTACCTTTCCCGATAATATCGGCAACAGCATTACTTGCTAGATTTATTTGAGATTTTTCATTGTAGACTAATTCATAAAACAGTTGCTTGTCTTTACAAATATGGGATGTTGCCCCACTGTCTAGTATCCATCTATTATTTTGGATATCTCTAACTCCTTCTTCGATATTCATTGATGATTCATGTACAAAAGATGAGCTGTCTTGTTTTTTCTGTTTAGATTTGCATTCAAAAGATTTGTGACCAGGGCGTTTACAATTGTAACATACAACCCTTTTCTTGTAAGATGAAGAATTATATTTACTTTTATTATGAAAATTATTATTATTTGAATCGGATCGGTAATTTGTATAGAGGGCTTCAGTTTTTGTTTCACTTGAAATTATACCTGATGTTCTCGCATTATGTTCTTCCATAATCTTGATTTTTAATATGTCAGGTTTTGGTAAGATGTCACGGGATTCGATAGCAATTCTGAATCCTTGAAACTGTTCAGGGAGGCTGTATAATAAAAGCACTGATACTAAGTCATCATCCATGACTACATCGATTGATTTTAATTTTTCTACAATATCAAAATATTTTGATAAATGATCATTAACCGAAATGTTACCTGTAAGTTTTGTCATTATTAGTTGTTTCAGAAGAGTTGCCTTCCTGGCAGGGCCTTTGGATTCGCAACAATTTTTTAATTTTATCCATACTGCATTTGAGGTAGTACAATCTTTTACTTCTTTTAAAAATGAAGAGTGTATATTCAATATCAAATCTGCTTTTGCCTTTCTGTCAAATTTTTCCCACGTTACAATTTTTTCTGTCTCGGTTGGTTTTGGTACTGTTCCGCACACATAATCGTTTACCAAAGGTCGTTTTTGATCATCAGCGATTCTATGTACACTTTCCACGTGTCATAGTTCTCTGAGGTTAGAAGTTCTAACTTAATGGAGTTATAACTGCATGTCATTTTTATGATGAAATATTTCTGAGCAGCAGTTTAACTAAACAATATAATTATAATTGTCTCCAAATTTTTATTTTTTAATCTTTGATGATTAAAATATTTTAAGATTTATTTTTCAAAATATTTTATTTACTTCTCGTGTGCCTGGGCCCATAACCCATGTGAACTATTCAATGATTTATTGAGAAGTGAGTATAAAAATATAATACAGTATTATGTAATTAATAAAAGAAAGAGATAACAATATTTATACAATATGAATATTAAATAATCTATTTATGACGTTGCCAGATTAACAATTTTTCTCATTTTCATGCTAAATTTTTAAAGGTTTGCTATCTATAAATTTAAAATTTCTGGGCGCTCGGTATTTTTCGCAAGATTTGAAATGATTTCTCGTTTTTTTTTTTTTTAAAATGTTTTATAATATTTTTCTCATTTTCATGCTAAATTTTTAAAGGTTTGCTTTCTATAAATTTTAAATTTCTGGGCGCTTGGTATTTTTGGCAAGATTTGAAATGATTTTTCGGTCTTTTCTTTTAAAAAAATAATTCATAAAATTTTTCTCATTTTCATCCTAAATTTTTAAAGGTTTGCTATCTATAAATTTTAAATTTCTGGGCGCTTGGTATTTTTGGCAAGTTTTGAAAATGATTTGAAATGATTTTTGGGTTTCTTTTCAAAAAATAATTCATACAATTTTTCTCATTTTCAAGCTAAATTTTTAAAGGTTTGCTATCTATAAATTTTAAATGTCTGGGCGCTTGATATTTTTTGCAAGATTTAAAATGATTTTTCGGTTTTTTTATTTAAAAAAATGTTTTAAAAAATTTTCCTCATTTTCATGCTAAATTTTTAAAGGTTTGCCTTCTATAAAATTTAAATTTCTGGGCGCTTGGTATTTTTGGCAAGTTTTGAAAATGATTTAAAATGATTTTTGGGTTTCTTTTAAAAAAATAATTCATACAATTTTTCTCATTTTCATGCTAAATTTTTAAAGGCTTGCTATCTATAAATTTAAAATTTCTGGGCGCTTGGTATTTTTCGCAAGATTTAAAATGATTTTTCGGTTTTTTTTTTAAAAAAAATGTTATATAAAATTTTTCTCATTTTCATGCTAAATTTTTAAAGGTTTGCTTTCTATAAATTTTAAATTTCTGGGCGCTTGGTATTTTTGGCAAGATTTGAAATGATTTTTCGGTTTTTTCTTTTAAAAAAATGTTTTATAAAATTTTTCTCATTTTCATGCTAAATTTTTAAAGGTTTGCTATCTATGAATTTAACATTTCTGGGCGCTTGGTATTTTTCGCAAGATTTAAGATGATTTTTCGGTTTTTTTTTTTTAAAAAAATGTTTTATAAAATTTTTCTCATTTTCATGCTAAATTTTTAAAGGTTTGCTTTCTATAAATTTTAAATATCTGGGCGCTTGGTATTTTTGGCAAGTTTTGAAAATGATTTGAAATGATTTTTGGGTTTCTTTAGAAAAATAATTCATACAATTTTTCTCATTTTCATGCTAAATTTTTAAAGGTTTGCTATCTATAAATTTTAAATTTCTGGGCGCTTGGTATTTTTGGCAAGATTTGAAATGATTTTTCGGTTTTTTCTTTTAAAAAAATGTTTTATAAAATTTTTCTCATTTTCATGCTAAATTTTTAAAGGTTTGCTATCTATAAATTTAACATTTCTGGGCGCTTGGTATTTTTTGCAAGTTTTGAAAATGATTTAAAATGATTTTTGGGTTTTTTTTAAAAAAATGTTCTTTAAATTTTTCTCATTTTCATGCTAAATTTTTAAAGGTTTGCTATCTATAAATTTAACATTTCTGGGCGCTTGGTATTTTTGGCAAGTTTTGAAAATGATTTGAAATGATTTTTGGGTTTCTTTAGAAAAATAATTCATACAATTTTTCTCATTTTCATGCTAAATTTTTAAAGGTTTGCTTTCTATAAAATTTAAAATTTCTGGGCGCTTGGTATTTTTCGCAAGATTTAAAATGATTTTTCGGTTTTTTTTTTTAAAAAAACTGTTTTATAAAATTTTTCTCATTTTCATGCTAAATTTTTAAAGGTTTGCTTTCTATAAATTTTAAATTTCTGGGCGCTTGGTATTTTTGGCAAGTTTTGAAAATAATTGGAAATGATTTTTGGGTTTCTTTAGAAAAATAATTCATACAATTTTTCTCATTTTCATGCTAAATTTTTAAAGGTTTGCTTTCTATAAAATTTAAAATTTCTGGGCGCTTGGTATTTTTCGCAAGATTTAAAATGATTTTTCGGTTTTTTTTTTTTAAAAAACTGTTTTATAAAATTTCTCTCATTTTCATGCTAAATTTTTAAAGGTTTGCTTTCTATAAATTTAAAATTTCTGGGCGCTTGGTATTTTTGGCAAGATTTGAAATGATTTTTCGGTTTTTTTTTTTTACAAAAATGTTTTATAAAATTTTTCTCATTTTCATGCTAAATTTTTAATGGTTTGCTTTCTATAAAATTTAAATTTCTGGGCGCTTGGTATTTTTGGCAAGTTTTGAAAATGATTTTTCGGTTTTTTTTTTTTAAAAATGTTTTATAAAATTTTTCTTATTTTCATGCTAAATTTTTAAAGGTTTGCTTTCTATAAATTTTAAATTTCTGGGCGCTTGGTATTTTTGGCAAGATTTGAAATGATTTTTCGGTTTTTTCTTTTAAAAAAATACTTCATCAAATTTTTCTCATTTTCATGCTAAATTTTTAAAGGTTTGCTATCTATAAATTTAACATTTCTGGGAGCTTGATATTTTTGGCAAGATTTGAAATGATTTTTCGGTTTTTTTTTTAAAAAAATGTTTTATAAAATTTTTCTCATTTTCATGCTAAATTTTTAAAGGTTTGCTTTCCATAAATTTTCAATTTCTGGGCGCTTGGTATTTTTGGCAAGATTTGAAATCATTTTTCGGTTTTTTCTTTTAAAAAAATAATTCATAAAATTTTTCTCATTTTCATGCTAAATTTTTAAAGGTTTGCTTTCTATAAATTTAACATTTTTGGGCGCTTGGTATTTTTGGCAAGTTTTGAAAATGATTTTTCGGTTTTTTTTTTTTAAAAAATGTTTTATAAAATTTTTCTCATTTTCATGCTAAATTTTTAAAGGTTTGCTTTCTATAAATTTTAAATTTCTGGGCGCTTGGTATTTTTGGCAAGATTTGAAATGATTTTTCGGTTTTTTTTTAAAAAAAAATGTTGTACAAAATATTTCTCATTTTCATGGTAAGTTTTTAAAGGTTTGCTATCTATAAATTTAACATTTCTGGACGCTTGGTATTTTTGGCAAGTTTTGAAAATGATTTAAAATGATTTTTGGGTTTCTTTTAAAAAAATAATTCATAAAATTTTTCTCATATTCATGCTAAATTTTTAAAGGTTTGCTATCTATAAATTTAAAATCTCTGGGCGCTTGGTATTTTTGGCAAGATTTGAAATGATTTTTCGGTTTTTTTTTTTAAAAAAATGTTTTATAATATTTTTCTCATTTTCATGCTAAATTTTTAAAGGTTTGCTTTCAATAAATTTTAAATTTCTGGGCGCTTGGTATTTTTGGCAAGATTTGAAATGATTTTTCGGTTTTTTTTTTAAAAAAAATGTTTTATAAAATTTTTCTCATTTTCATGCTAAATTTTTAAAGGTTTGCTTTCTATAAAATTTAAATTTCTGGGCGCTTGGTATTTTTGGCAAGTTTTGAAAATGATTTGAAATGATTTTTGAGTTTCTTTTAAAAAAATAATTCATACAATTTTTCTCATTTTCATGCTAAATTTTTAAAGGTTTTCTATCTATAAATTTAAAATTTCTGGGCGCTTGGTATTTTTCGCAAGATTTAAAATGATTTTTCGGTTTTTTTTTTAAAAAAAATGTTTTATAAAATTTTTCTCATTTTCATGCTAAATTTTTAAAGGTTTGCTATCTATAAATTTAAAATTTCTGGGCGCTTGGTATTTTTGGCAAGATTTGAAATGATTTTTCGGTTTTTTTTTTTAAAAAAATGTTTTATAAAATTTTTCTCATTTTCATGCTAAATTTTTAAAGGTTTGCTTTCTATAAAATTTAAATTTCTGGGCGCTTGGTATTTTTGCCAAGTTTTGAAAATGATTTGAAATGATTTTTGGGTTTCTGTTAAAAAAATAACTCATAAAATTTTTCTCATTTTCATGCTAAATTTTTAAAGGTTTGCTATCTATAAATTTAAAATTTCTGGGCGCTTGGTATTTTTGGCAAGATTTGAAATGATTTTTCGGTTTTTTTTTTTAAAAAAATGTTTTATAAAATTTTTCTTATTTTCATGCTAAATTTTTAAAGGTTTGCTTTTTATAAAATTTAAATTTCTGGGCGCTTGGTATTTTTGGCAAGTTTTGAAAATGATTTAAAATGATTTTTGGGTTTCTTTTAAAAAATAAATTCATAAAATTTTTCTCATATTCATGCTAAATTTTTAAAGGTTTGCTATCTATAAATTTAAAATTTCTGGGCGCTTGGTATTTTTGGCAAGATTTGAACTGATTTTTCGATTTTTTTTTTTAAAAAAATGTTTTATAAAATTTTTCTCATTTTCATGCTAAATTTTTAAAGGTTTGCTTTCTATAAAATTTAAATTTCTGGGCGCTTGGTGTTTTTGGCAAGTTTTGAAAATGATTTGAAATGATTTTTGGGTTTCTTTAAAAAAATAATTCATACAATTTTTCTCATTTT
Source organism: Dolichopus griseipennis (assembly GCA_963082915.1). Classification (NCBI taxonomy): domain Eukaryota; kingdom Metazoa; phylum Arthropoda; class Insecta; order Diptera; family Dolichopodidae; genus Dolichopus; species Dolichopus griseipennis. The sequence goes on from OY720445.1 coordinate 39,890,679, forward strand.
CATGCTAAATTTTTAAAGGTTTGCTATCTATAAATTTTAAATTTCTGGGCGCTTGGTATTTTTGGCAAGATTTGAAATGATTTTTCGGTTTTTTCTTTTAAAAAAATGTTTTATAAAATTTTTCTCATTTTCATGCTAAATTTTTAAAGGTTTGCTATCTATAAATTTAACATTTTTGGGCGCTTGGTATTTTTGGCAAGTTTTGAAAATGATTTAAAATGATTTTTGGGTTTTTTTTAAAAAAATGTTCTTTAAATTTTTCTCATTTTCATGCTAAATTTTTAAAGGTTTGCTATCTATAAATTTAACATTTCTGGGCGCTTGGTATTTTTGGCAAGTTTTGAAAATGATTTGAAATGATTTTTGGGTTTCTTTAGAAAAATAATTCATACAATTTTTCTCATTTTCATGCTAAATTTTTAAAGGTTTGCTTTCTATAATATTTTAAATTTCTGGGCGCTTGGTATTTTTCGCAAGATTTAAAATGATTTTTCGGTTTTTTTTTTTAAAAAAACTGTTTTATAAAATTTTTCTCATTTTCATGCTAAATTTTTAAAGGTTTGCTTTCTATAAATTTTAAATTTCTGGGCGCTTGGTATTTTTGGCAAGTTTTGAAAATGATTGGAAATGATTTTTGGGTTTCTTTAGAAAAATAATCCATACAATTTTTCTCATTTTCATGCTAAATTTTTAAAGGTTTGCTTTCTATAAAATTCAAAATTTCTGGGCGCTTGGTATTTTTCGCAAGATTTAAAATGATTTTTCGGTTTTTTTTTTAAAAAAAACTGTTTTATAAAATTTTTCTCATTTTCATGCTAAATTTTTAACGGTTTGCTATCTATAAATTTAAAATTTCTGGGCGCTTGGTATTTTTGGCAAGATTTGAAATCATTTTTCGGTTTTTTCTTTTAAAAAAATAATTCATAAAATTTTTCTCATTTTCATGGTAAATTTTTAAAGGTTTGCTATCTATAAATTTAACATTTCTGGGCGCTTGGTATTTTTCGCAAGATTTGAAATGATTTTTCGATTTTTTTTTTTAAAAAAATGTTTTATAAAATTTTTCTTATTTTCATGCTAAATTTCTAAAGGTTTGCTTTCTATAAAATTTAAATTTCTGAGCGTTTGGTATTTTTGGCATAATTTGAAATGATTTTTCGGTTTATTCTTTTAAAAAAATAATTCATAAAATTTTTCTCATATTCATGCTAAACTTTTAAAGGTTTGCTATCTATAAATTTAAAATTTCTGGGCGCTTGGTATTTTTCGCAAGATTTGAAATGATTTTTCGGTTTTTTTTTTAAAAAAAATGTTTTATAAAATTTTTCTCATTTTCATGCTAAATTTTTAAAGGTTTGCTATCTATAAATTTAAAATTTCTGGGCGCTTGGTATTTTTGGCAAGATTTGAAATGATTTTTCGGTTTTTTTTTTTAAAAAAATGTTTTATAAAATTTTTCTCATTTTCATGTTAAATTTTTAAAGGTTTGCTTTCTATAAAATTTAAATTTCTGGGCGCTTGGTATTTTTGGCAAGTTTTGAAAATGATTTGAAATGATTTTTGGGTTTCTGTTAAAAAAATAACTCATAAAATTTTTCTCATTTTCATGCTAAATTTTTAAAGGTTTGCTATCTATAAATTTAAAATTTCTGGGCGCTTGGTATTTTTCGCAAGATTTGAAATGATTTTTCGGTTTTTTTTTTAAAAAAAATGTTTTATAAAATTTTTCTCATTTTCATTCTAAATTTTTAAAGGTTTGCTTTCTATAAATTTTAAATTTCTGGGCGCTTGGTATTGTTTGCGAGATTTGAAATGATTTTTCGGTTTTTTTTTTTAAAAAAAGGTTTTATAAAATTTTTCTCATTTTCATGCTAAATTTTTAAAGGTTTGCTATCTATAAATTTTAAATTTCTGGGCGCTTGGTATTTTTCGCCTTCTTTGAAATTATTTTTCGGTTTTTTTTTAAAAAAATGTTTTATAAAATTTTTCTCATTTTCATGCTAAATTTTTAAAGGTGTGTTTTCTATAAATTTTAAATTTCTGGGCGCTTGGTATTTTTGGCAAGATTTGAAATGATTTTTCGGTTTTTTTTTTAAAAAAAGGGTTTTGTAAAATTTTTCTCATTTTAATGATAAATTTTTAACGGTTTGCTATCTATAAATTTTAAATTTCTGGGCGCTTGGTATTTTTGGCAAGTTTTGAAAATGATTTGAAATGATTTTTAGGTTTCTTTTAAAAAAATAATTCATAAAAATTTTCTCATTTTCATGCTAAGTTTTTAATGGTTTGCTATCTATAAATTTTAAATTTCTGGGCGCTTGGTATTTTTCGCAAGATTTGAAATGATTTTTCGGTTTTTCTTTTAAAAAAAATACTTAATAAAATTTTTCTCATTTTCATTCTAAATTTTTAAAGGTTTGCTATCTATAAATTTTAAATTTCTGGGCGCTTGGTATTTTTCGCAAGATTTGAAATGATTTTTCGGTTTTTCTTTTAAAAAAAATGTTTAATAAAATTTTTCTCATTTTCATTCTAAATTTTTAAAGGTTTGCTATCTATAAATTTTAAATTTCTGTGCGCTTGGTATTTTTGGCAAGTTTTGAAAATGATTTGAAATGATTTTTGGGTTTCTTTTAAAAAAATAATTCATAAAAATTTTTTCATTTTCATGCTAAATTTTTAAAGGTTTGCTATCTATAAATTTTAAATTTCTGTGTGCTTGGTATTTTTGGCAAGATTTGAAATGATTTTTCGGTTTTTTTTTAAAAAAAAGGGTTTCATAAAATTTTTCTCATTTTCATGATAAATTTTTAAAGGTTTGCTTTCTATAAATTTTAAATTTCTGTCCGCTTGATATTTTTGGCAAGTTTTGAAAATGATTTGAAATGATTTTTGGGTTTCTTTTAAAAAAATTATTCAGAAAATTTTTCACATTTTCATGCTAAATTTTTAAAGGCTTGCTATCCATAAATTTAAAATTTCTGGGCGCTTGGTATTTTTTGCAAGATTTGAAATGATTTTTCGGTTTTTTTCTTAAAAAAAAGGTTTTTTAAAATTTTTCTCATTTTCATGATAAATTCTTAAAGGTTTGCTATCTATAAATTTTAAATTTATGGGCGCTTGGTATTTTTGGCAAGTTTTGAAAATGATTTGAAATGATTTTTCGGTTTTTTTTTTTTAAAAAAGTTTTATAAAATTTTTGTGAACTATTCAATGATTTATTGAGAAGTGAGTATAAAAATATAATACAGTATTATGTAATTAATAAAAGAAAGAGATAACAATATTTATACAATATGAATATTAAATAATCTATTTATGACGTTGCCAGATTAACAATCACCCTCCTCGACGTCATGTTATTCTTTTGGTACACATTCCCATGATTTGTAGAAATTTTTCAAGTTTTGAAAATGTTACACCTTTTGTTAGTAAATCTGCAGGCATCTCTGAAGTTCTTAAAAATTGAATGTTTATATTTCCATTTGAAATAGTATTTTTTATGAAGTGGTGCCTGATGTCGATATGTTTATTTCGGTTGTTTATTACGTTATTTATTGCCATTAGCTGAGCGCTCTTGTTATCATTGAAGACTGTTATAGGTTGCTTTATTTTTATACCTAGTTCCATTAGTAAGGCCTTCAAGAAAATAGCTTCTTTTGCCGCTTCAGTTAATGCTAAGTACTCAGCTTCTGTACTTGATAGAGCTATGGTTTTCTGCTTTCGGCTATCCCAAGAAATAGGTGAACCTGAAAGTTTGAAAATATATCCTGTATAGGATTTTCGGTCGTCCACATTTGACCCCCAATCCGCATCAGTGAATCCAATTAAATTTTGTTTATCATGATAATATTTTAAACCATAATGTAAAGTTCCTTTTAGGTAGCGTAATATCCTTTTTGCTGCTAGCCAATGATTTTTTCCATAATTATTATTGAACTGACTCAGGGTGTTAACTGCATGAGAAATGTCAGGTCTGGTAGTAATTGATAGATATAGAAGTGATCCGATTAGTTCTTGATATGGGATTTTATCAGTTTCTAGTTTTTCTTTAGAATTTGTTGGGCACATATCTTTTGATAGTCGAGTATTAGGATCGAGTGGCGTTCTAATTGGATTACATTCACTCATTTTAAATCTCTGAAGGATTTTATTTATATAATTTGTCTGCGACAATATGACGTCTCCATTATTCCCTTGATGTATTTCAATGCCAAGACAATATTTAGCTAAACCCAAATATTTCACCTCAAAGTCCCGTTCAATTTTCATTTTGAACCATTTTACTTGTTCTTCATCATTTGTTGCTACTATTAGGTCATCAACATATACAAGTATAAAAAGTATACTATTTTCGGATATTTTTTTGTATAAACATGGTTCATTGTTTAGTCTTTCGAAACCGTAACTTGTTAGTTTTTCATTTAGTTTTTTATTCCATGCCATCCCACTCTGTTTAAGTCCATAAATGGCTTTATTTAATTTTAAAATTTTATTTTCATTTGATTGGCTGTTATAAATCTCTTCAAAAAACTGAGGTATTTCCATATATATAGTCTCATCAAGAGGGGCATTTAAGTAAGCGGTTACTACGTCAAACTGATGTATTTTCAGTTGTAATTTAGCTGCAACTGCAATTAAAGTTCTTAGTGATTTCAACTTTGCAACTGGAGCATATGTGTTTTTATAATTTAAACCTTCTATCTAGGAGTATCCCTTTGCGACAAGTCTCGCTTTTCTAATAATTAATTTTCCATCTTGATCTGTTTTTTCTGTAAATACCCATCTGCATCCAATTTTTTTCATGTTTTGATTTTTATTTATTACTGTCCATGTTTCATTTTTTTTGTGAGAATTCAATTCGCGTTTTATTGCTTTTTTCCATTCAACTTTATCTGAACTGTTTTCTATGTCTTTTATAGTTTCTGGAATGCTTTCATATATTGTAAAAACATTATCATCAGCTGTTTCATAACCTTTTTGTTCTATATCTGAATCTTGATTTTGGAATTCAAAATTTTGTACTTTGTTTGTTTCTTCTGAAGATGTACTACTACTTTCATTTTTATCTGATTTTGTTTTATTTGGCCTTTTGTAGCTATATATTTTAACTGGTCTTCCTCTTTTACCCGATTTTACTAATTTTGGTCTACCTTTTCCTCTACAATTATTTCCATTTCCGGATTTTTCTTTTGAATTTTTATCTGAATTTAAATGTGAATTAAAATCTTGTTTTTCTATTTCTAATTCTGGCTCTATTATAGAGTTTTTATCACTTTCTGGTTTTTCATCTCCACTTACATCTTGTTTTATTGTTTCATCAACCTTAATTTCTTTATTATCTTTATCTTCATTTTCTATTCCAGTTTTAAATGTTATTTCATTTGAATTGTAATTTAATTTTTCATTTATTTCGTTTAAGTCAGAACCATATTCATTTATTACAACTATATCTCTACTTTTAATTACATTTTTTGACAGTTTATTCCAAAGTCTATAAGTTTTTGATGTTTCATCGTATCCTACTAGATAATGTGGAGTAGATTTTACGTCAAATTTTCCTTTACCTGGTTTTTTATTTAGTACGTATGCTAAAGATCCAAATGACTTGAAATAACTAACGTTTGGATTCCTTTTATTCCATAGTTTATATGGTATTTCACCCATTAAGCTTTCAGATGAACAGCGATTACGTATGTAATTAGCATTTGATACCGCTTCTGCCCATAGATATTTTGGAAGATTTGACTGTATTAATAGGCAACGTGCCATTTCTAACAAGGTGCGGTTCTTTCTTTCTGATATTCCGTTCTGTTGAGGGGAATAAATGTCAGTTGTTTCATGTTTAATTCCTTCTTCTTTTAAAAATGTTGAAAACTCTAAATTTATATACTCAGTTCCGTTGTCTATTCTTAACGTTTTGATTTTTCTTTCAAGATATCTTTCTACCTTTTCTTTATATTCTTTGAAATACTTAGAAGCTTCTGACTTATGTTTCATAAAGTAAATTTCACTCCACCTTGTTGCTTCATCAATGAAACTTATAAAATATCTTGCTCCTCCTAATGATGTGATATTTATGGGGCCACAAACATCACTACATATTAAATCTAATGGTTTTCTTTTTAGTGTTGATTTATCAATTCTTTTAAATGGTACTCGAGTTTGTTTTGCTTGTACGCAAATTTCACATTTTGGTTGTTCATATTTATTTAAAATATTTTTCTTTACACCAACAATTTTTTCAGATTGAATCATTTTTGTTAACGTATTGTAATTTAAATGGCCATATCTATAATGCCATAGTTTTAATTCATTTTCATGTTGCGTTAAATTAATTTCAGGTAATTTTTTAACATAAACTTCATACAGGTCATCATTTTTTACGGCTTTAAATATTACTTCATTATTTTGGTTCAATACATATGCTTTATCATTTAGAAATTTTACTAAATACCCACTACTAGTTATTTTACTGATAGACAGTAAGTTTGATCGTAAACTTGGCACGTATAGAACATTTTGTAGATTTATGATATGATTTTCATTTATTTTCAGTCTTATTTTACCTTTCCCGATAATATCGGCAACAGCATTACTTGCTAGATTTATTTGAGATTTTTCATTGTAGACTAATTCATAAAACAGTTGCTTGTCTTTACAAATATGGGATGTTGCCCCACTGTCTAGTATCCATCTATTATTTTGGATATCTCTAACTCCTTCTTCGATATTCATTGATGATTCATGTACAAAAGATGAGCTGTCTTGTTTTTTCTGTTTAGATTTGCATTCAAAAGATTTGTGACCAGGGCGTTTACAATTGTAACATACAACCCTTTTCTTGTAAGATGAAGAATTATATTTACTTTTATTATGAAAATTATTATTATTTGAATCGGATCGGTAATTTGTATAGAGGGCTTCAGTTTTTGTTTCACTTGAAATTATACCTGATGTTCTCGCATTATGTTCTTCCATAATCTTGATTTTTAATATGTCAGGTTTTGGTAAGATGTCACGGGATTCGATAGCAATTCTGAATCCTTGAAACTGTTCAGGGAGGCTGTATAATAAAAGCACTGATACTAAGTCATCATCCATGACTACATCGATTGATTTTAATTTTTCTACAATATCAAAATATTTTGATAAATGATCATTAACCGAAATGTTACCCACGTTTTTTCCCACGTTACAATTTTTTCTGTCTCGGTTGGTTTTGGTACTGTTCCGCACACATAATCGTTTACCAAAGGTCGTTTTTGATCATCAGCGATTCTATGTACACTTTCCACGTGTCATAGTTCTCTGAGGTTAGAAGTTCTAACTTAATGGAGTTATAACTGCATGTCATTTTTATGATGAAATATTTCTGAGCAGCAGTTTAACTAAACAATATAATTATAATTGTCTCCAAATTTTTATTTTTTAATCTTTGATGATTAAAATATTTTAAGATTTATTTTTCAAAATATTTTATTTACTTCTCGTGTGCCTGGGCCCATAACCCATGTGAACTATTCAATGATTTATTGAGAAGTGAGTATAAAAATATAATACAGTATTATGTAATTAATAAAAGAAAGAGATAACAATATTTATACAATATGAATATTAAATAATCTATTTATGACGTTGCCAGATTAACAATTTTTCTCATTTTCATGCTAAATTTTTAAAGGTTTGCTATCTATAAATTTAAAATTTCTGGGCGCTCGGTATTTTTCGCAAGATTTGAAATGATTTCTCGTTTTTTTTTTTTTTAAAATGTTTTATAATATTTTTCTCATTTTCATGCTAAATTTTTAAAGGTTTGCTTTCTATAAATTTTAAATTTCTGGGCGCTTGGTATTTTTGGCAAGATTTGAAATGATTTTTCGGTCTTTTCTTTTAAAAAAATAATTCATAAAATTTTTCTCATTTTCATCCTAAATTTTTAAAGGTTTGCTATCTATAAATTTTAAATTTCTGGGCGCTTGGTATTTTTGGCAAGTTTTGAAAATGATTTGAAATGATTTTTGGGTTTCTTTTCAAAAAATAATTCATACAATTTTTCTCATTTTCAAGCTAAATTTTTAAAGGTTTGCTATCTATAAATTTTAAATGTCTGGGCGCTTGATATTTTTTGCAAGATTTAAAATGATTTTTCGGTTTTTTTATTTAAAAAAATGTTTTAAAAAATTTTCCTCATTTTCATGCTAAATTTTTAAAGGTTTGCCTTCTATAAAATTTAAATTTCTGGGCGCTTGGTATTTTTGGCAAGTTTTGAAAATGATTTAAAATGATTTTTGGGTTTCTTTTAAAAAAATAATTCATACAATTTTTCTCATTTTCATGCTAAATTTTTAAAGGCTTGCTATCTATAAATTTAAAATTTCTGGGCGCTTGGTATTTTTCGCAAGATTTAAAATGTTTTTTCGGTTTTTTTTTTAAAAAAAATGTTATATAAAATTTTTCTCATTTTCATGCTAAATTTTTAAAGGTTTGCTTTCTATAAATTTTAAATTTCTGGGCGCTTGGTATTTTTGGCAAGATTTGAAATGATTTTTCGGTTTTTTCTTTTAAAAAAATGTTTTATAAAATTTTTCTCATTTTCATGCTAAATTTTTAAAGGTTTGCTATCTATGAATTTAACATTTCTGGGCGCTTGGTATTTTTCGCAAGATTTAAGATGATTTTTCGGTTTTTTTTTTTTAAAAAAATGTTTTATAAAATTTTTCTCATTTTCATGCTAAATTTTTAAAGGTTTGCTTTCTATAAATTTTAAATATCTGGGCGCTTGGTATTTTTGGCAAGTTTTGAAAATGATTTGAAATGATTTTTGGGTTTCTTTAGAAAAATAATTCATACAATTTTTCTCATTTTCATGCTAAATTTTTAAAGGTTTGCTATCTATAAATTTTAAATTTCTGGGCGCTTGGTATTTTTGGCAAGATTTGAAATGATTTTTCGGTTTTTTCTTTTAAAAAAATGTTTTATAAAATTTTTCTCATTTTCATGCTAAATTTTTAAAGGTTTGCTATCTATAAATTTAACATTTCTGGGCGCTTGGTATTTTTTGCAAGTTTTGAAAATGATTTAAAATGATTTTTGGGTTTTTTTTAAAAAAATGTTCTTTAAATTTTTCTCATTTTCATGCTAAATTTTTAAAGGTTTGCTATCTATAAATTTAACATTTCTGGGCGCTTGGTATTTTTGGCAAGTTTTGAAAATGATTTGAAATGATTTTTGGGTTTCTTTAGAAAAATAATTCATACAATTTTTCTCATTTTCATGCTAAATTTTTAAAGGTTTGCTTTCTATAAAATTTAAAATTTCTGGGCGCTTGGTATTTTTCGCAAGATTTAAAATGATTTTTCGGTTTTTTTTTTTAAAAAAACTGTTTTATAAAATTTTTCTCATTTTCATGCTAAATTTTTAAAGGTTTGCTTTCTATAAATTTTAAATTTCTGGGCGCTTGGTATTTTTGGCAAGTTTTGAAAATGATTGGAAATGATTTTTGGGTTTCTTTAGAAAAATAATTCATACAATTTTTCTCATTTTCATGCTAAATTTTTAAAGGTTTGCTTTCTATAAAATTTAAAATTTCTGGGCGCTTGGTATTTTTCGCAAGATTTAAAATGATTTTTCGGTTTTTTTTTTTTAAAAAACTGTTTTATAAAATTTCTCTCATTTTCATGCTAAATTTTTAAAGGTTTGCTTTCTATAAATTTAAAATTTCTGGGCGCTTGGTATTTTTGGCAAGATTTGAAATGATTTTTCGGTTTTTTTTTTTTACAAAAATGTTTTATAAAATTTTTCTCATTTTCATGCTAAATTTTTAATGGTTTGCTTTCTATAAAATTTAAATTTCTGGGCGCTTGGTATTTTTGGCAAGTTTTGAAAATGATTTTTCGGTTTTTTTTTTTAAAAAATGTTTTATAAAATTTTTCTTATTTTCATGCTAAATTTTTAAAGGTTTGCTTTCTATAAATTTTAAATTTCTGGGCGCTTGGTATTTTTGGCAAGATTTGAAATGATTTTTCGGTTTTTTCTTTTAAAAAAATACTTCATCAAATTTTTCTCATTTTCATGCTAAATTTTTAAAGGTTTGCTATCTATAAATTTAACATTTCTGGGAGCTTGATATTTTTGGCAAGATTTGAAATGATTTTTCGGTTTTTTTTTTAAAAAAATGTTTTATAAAATTTTTCTCATTTTCATGCTAAATTTTTAAAGGTTTGCTTTCCATAAATTTTCAATTTCTGGGCGCTTGGTATTTTTGGCAAGATTTGAAATCATTTTTCGGTTTTTTCTTTTAAAAAAATAATTCATAAAATTTTTCTCATTTTCATGCTAAATTTTTAAAGGTTTGCTTCTATAAATTTAACATTTTTGGGCGCTTGGTATTTTTGGCAAGTTTTGAAAATGATTTTTCGGTTTTTTTTTTTTAAAAAATGTTTTATAAAATTTTTCTCATTTTCATGCTAAATTTTTAAAGGTTTGCTTTCTATAAATTTTAAATTTCTGGGCGCTTGGTATTTTTGGCAAGATTTGAAATGATTTTTCGGTTTTTTTTTAAAAAAAAATGTTGTACAAAATATTTCTCATTTTCATGGTAAGTTTTTAAAGGTTTGCTATCTATAAATTTAACATTTCTGGACGCTTGGTATTTTTGGCAAGTTTTGAAAATGATTTAAAATGATTTTTGGGTTTCTTTTAAAAAAATAATTCATAAAATTTTTCTCATATTCATGCTAAATTTTTAAAGGTTTGCTATCTATAAATTTAAAATCTCTGGGCGCTTGGTATTTTTGGCAAGATTTGAAATGATTTTTCGGTTTTTTTTTTTAAAAAAATGTTTTATAATATTTTTCTCATTTTCATGCTAAATTTTTAAAGGTTTGCTTTCAATAAATTTTAAATTTCTGGGCGCTTGGTATTTTTGGCAAGATTTGAAATGATTTTTCGGTTTTTTTTTTAAAAAAAATGTTTTATAAAATTTTTCTCATTTTCATGCTAAATTTTTAAAGGTTTGCTTTCTATAAAATTTAAATTTCTAGGCGCTTGGTATTTTTGGCAAGTTTTGAAAATGATTTGAAATGATTTTTGAGTTTCTTTTAAAAAAATAATTCATACAATTTTTCTCATTTTCATGCTAAATTTTTAAAGGTTTTCTATCTATAAATTTAAAATTTCTGGGCGCTTGGTATTTTTCGCAAGATTTAAAATGATTTTTCGGTTTTTTTTTTAAAAAAAATGTTTTATAAAATTTTTCTCATTTTCATGCTAAATTTTTAAAGGTTTGCTATCTATAAATTTAAAATTTCTGGGCGCTTGGTATTTTTGGCAAGATTTGAAATGATTTTTCGGTTTTTTTTTTTAAAAAAATGTTTTATAAAATTTTTCTCATTTTCATGCTAAATTTTTAAAGGTTTGCTTTCTATAAAATTTAAATTTCTGGGCGCTTGGTATTTTTGCCAAGTTTTGAAAATGATTTGAAATGATTTTTGGGTTTCTGTTAAAAAAATAACTCATAAAATTTTTCTCATTTTCATGCTAAATTTTTAAAGGTTTGCTATCTATAAATTTAAAATTTCTGGGCGCTTGGTATTTTTGGCAAGATTTGAAATGATTTTTCGGTTTTTTTTTTTAAAAAAATGTTTTATAAAATTTTTCTTATTTTCATGCTAAATTTTTAAAGGTTTGCTTTTTATAAAATTTAAATTTCTGGGCGCTTGGTATTTTTGGCAAGTTTTGAAAATGATTTAAAATGATTTTTGGGTTTCTTTTAAAAAATAAATTCATAAAATTTTTCTCATATTCATGCTAAATTTTTAAAGGTTTGCTATCTATAAATTTAAAATTTCTGGGCGCTTGGTATTTTTGGCAAGATTTGAACTGATTTTTCGATTTTTTTTTTTAAAAAAATGTTTTATAAAATTTTTCTCATTTTCATGCTAAATTTTTAAAGGTTTGCTTTCTATAAAATTTAAATTTCTGGGCGCTTGGTGTTTTTGGCAAGTTTTGAAAATGATTTGAAATGATTTTTGGGTTTCTTTAAAAAAATAATTCATACAATTTTTCTCATTTTCATGCTAAATTTTTAAAGGTTTGCTATCTATAAATTTTAAATTTCTGGGCGCTTGGTATTTTTGGCAAGATTTGAAATGATTTTTCGGTTTTTTCTTTTAAAAAAATGTTTTATAAAATTTTTCTCATTTTCATGCTAAATTTTTAAAGGTTTGCTATCTATAAATTTAACATTTTTGGGCGCTTGGTATTTTTGGCAAGTTTTGAAAATGATTTAAAATGATTTTTGGGTTTTTTTTAAAAAAATGTTCTTTAAATTTTTCTCATTTTCATGCTAAATTTTTAAAGGTTTGCTATCTATAAATTTAACATTTCTGGGCGCTTGGTATTTTTGGCAAGTTTTGAAAATGATTTGAAATGATTTTTGGGTTTCTTTAGAAAAATAATTCATACAATTTTTCTCATTTTCATGCTAAATTTTTAAAGGTTTGCTTTCTATAATATTTTAAATTTCTGGGCGCTTGGTATTTTTCGCAAGATTTAAAATGATTTTTCGGTTTTTTTTTTTAAAAAAACTGTTTTATAAAATTTTTCTCATTTTCATGCTAAATTTTTAAAGGTTTGCTTTCTATAAATTTTAAATTTCTGGGCGCTTGGTATTTTTGGCAAGTTTTGAAAATGATTGGAAATGATTTTTGGGTTTCTTTAGAAAAATAATCCATACAATTTTTCTCATTTTCATGCTAAATTTTTAAAGGTTTGCTTTCTATAAAATTCAAAATTTCTGGGCGCTTGGTATTTTTCGCAAGATTTAAAATGATTTTTCGGTTTTTTTTTTAAAAAAAACTGTTTTATAAAATTTTTCTCATTTTCATGCTAAATTTTTAAAGGTTTGCTTTCTATAAATTCAAAATTTCTGGGCGCTTGGTATTTTTGGCAAGATTTGAAATGATTTTTCGGTTTTTTTTTTTAAAAAAATGTTTTATAAAATTTTTCTCATTTTCATGCTAAATTTTTAAAGGTTTGCTTTCTATAAAATTTAAATTTCTGGGCGCTTGATATTTTTGGCAAGATTTGAAATGATTTTTCGGTTTTTTCTTTTAAAAAAATAATTTATAAAATTTTTCTCATTTTCATGCTAAATTTTTAAAGGGTTGCTTTCTATAAATTTAACATTTCTGGGCGCTTGGTATTTTTGGCAAGTTTTGAAAATGATTTTTCGGTTTTTTTTTTTAAAAAAATGTTTTATAAAATTTTTCTCATTTTCATGCTAAATTTTTAAAGGTTTGCTTTCTATAAATTTTAAATTTCTGGGCGCTTGGTATTTTTGGCAAGATTTGAAATGATTTTTCGGTGTTTTCTTTTAAAAAAATAATTCATAAAATTTTTCTCATTTTCATGCTAAATTTTTAAAGGTTTGCTATCTATAAATTTAACATTTCTGGTCGCTTGGTATTTTTGGCAAGTTTTGAAAATGATTTTTCAGTTTTTTTTTTTAAAAAAATATTTTATAAAATTTTTCTCATTTTCATGCTAAATTTTTAAAGGTTTGCTTTCCATAAATTTTCAATTTCTGGGCGCTTGGTATTTTTGGCAAGATTTGAAATGATTTTTCGGTTTTTTCTATTAAAAAAATAATTCATAAAATTTTTCTCATTTTCATGCTAAATTTTTAAAGGTTTGCTTTCCATAAATTTTCAATTTCTGGGCGCTTGGTATTTTTGGCAAGATTTGAAATGATTTTTCAGTTTTTTCTTTTAAAAAAATAATTCATAAAATTTTTCTCATTTTCATGCTAAATTTTTAAAGGTTTGCTTTCTATAAATTTAACATTTCTGGGCGCTTGGTATTTTTGGCAAGTTTTGAAAATGATTTTTCAGTTTTTTTTTTTAAAAAAATATTTTATAAAATTTTTCTCATTTTCATGCTAAATTTTTAAAGGTTTGCTTTCCATAAATTTTCAATTTCTGGGCGCTTGGTATTTTTGGCAAGATTTGAAATGATTTTTCGGTTTTTTCTATTAAAAAAATAATTCATAAAATTTTTATCATTTTCATGCTAAATTTTTAAAGGTTTGCTTTCCATAAATTTTCAATTTCTGGGCGCTTGGTATTTTTGGCAAGATTTGAAATGATTTTTCGGTTTTTTCTTTTAAAAAAATAATTCATAAAATTTTTCTCATTTTCATGCTAAATTTTTAAAGGTTTGCTTTCTATAAATTTAACATTTCTGGGCGCTTGGTATTTTTGGCAAGTTTTGAAAATGATTTTTCGGTTTTTTTTTTAAAAAAAATGTTTTATAAAATTTTTCTCATTTTCATGCTTATTTTTTAAAGGTTTGCTTTCTATAAATTTTAAATTTCTGGGCGCTTGGTATTTTTGGCAAGATTTGAAATGATTTTTCGGTTTTTTCTATTAAAAAAATAATTCATAAAATTTTTCTCATTTTCATGCTAAATTTTTAAAGGTTTGCTTTCCATAAATTTTCAATTTCTGGGCGCTTGGTATTTTTGGCAAGATTTGAAATGATTTTTCGGTTTTTTCTTTTAAAAAAATAATTCATCAAATTTTTCTCATTTTCATGCTAAATTTTTATAGGTTTGCTTTCTATAAATTTTACATTTCTGGGCGCTTGGTATTTTTGGCAAGTTTTGAAAATGATTTTTCGGTTTTTTTTTAAAAAAATGTTTTATAAAATTTTTCTCATTTTCATGCTAAATTTTTATAGGTTTGCTTTCTATAAATTTTACATTTCTGGGCGCTTGGTATTTTTGGCAAGTTTTGAAAATGATTTTTCGGTTTTTTTTTAAAAAAATGTTTTATAAAATTTTTCTCATTTTCATGCTAAATTTTTAAAGGTTTGCTATCTATAAATTTGAAATTTCTGGGCGCTTGGTATTTTTCGCAAGATTTAAAATGATTTTTGGGTTTCTTTTAAAAAAATAATTCATAAAATTTTTCTCATATTCATGCTAAATTTTTAAAGGTTTGCTTTCTATAAATTTAACATTTCTGGGCGCTTGGTATTTTTGGCAAGTTTTGAAAATGATTTTTCGGTTTTTTCTATTAAAAAAATAATTCATAAAATTTTTCTCATTTTCATGCTAAATTTTTAAAGGTTTGCTATCTATAAATTTGAAATTTCTGGGCGCTTGGTATTTTTCGCAAGATTTAAAATGATTTTTGGGTTTCTTTTAAAAAAATAATTCATAAAATTTTTCTCATATTCATGCTAAATTTTTAAAGGTTTGCTATCTATAAATTTAACATTTCTGGGCGCTTGGTATTTTTGGCAAGTTTTGAAAATGATTTTTCAGTTTTTTTTTTTAAAAAAATATTTTATAAAATTTTTCTCATTTTCATGCTAAATTTTTAAAGGTTTTCAATTTCTGGGCGCTTGGTATTTTTGGCAAGACTTGAAATGATTTTTCGGTTTTTTCTATTAAAAAAATAATTCATAAAATTTTTCTCATTTTCATGCTAAATTTTTAAAGGTTTGCTATCTATAAATTTAACATTTCTGGGCGCTTGGTATTTTTGGCAAGTTTTGAAAATGATTTTTCGGTTTTTTCTTTTAAAAAATCAATTCATAAAATTTTTCTCATTTTCTTGCTAAATTTTTAAAGGTTTGCTATCTATAAATTTAACATTTCTGGGCGCTTGGTATTTTTGGCAAGATTGAAAATGATTTTTGGGTTTGTTTTAAAAAAATAATTCATAAAATTTTTCTCATATTCATGCTAAATTTTTAAAGGTTTGCTATCTATAAATTTAACATTTCTGGGCGCTTGGTATTTTTGGCAAGTTTTGAAAATGATTTTTCAGTTTTTTTTTTTAAAAAAATATTTTATAAAATTTTTCTCATTTTCATGCTAAATTTTTAAAGGTTTGCTTTCCATAAATTTTCAATTTCTGGGCGCTTGGTATTTTTGGCAAGATTTGAGATGATTTTTCGGTTTTTTCTTTTAAAAAAATAATTCATAAAATTTTTCTCATTTTCATGCTAAATTTTTAAAGGTTTGCTTTCTATAAATTTAACATTTCTGGGCGCTTGGTATTTTTGGCAAGTTTTGAAAATGATTTTTCGGTTTTTTTTTTTAAAAAAATGTTTTAGAAAATTTTTCTCATTTTCATGCTAAATTTTTAAAGGTTTGCTTTCCATAAATTTTCAATTTCTGGGCGCTTGGTATTTTTGGCAAGATTTGAAATGATTTTTCGGTTTTTTCTTTTAAAAAAATAATTCATAAAATTTTTCTCATTTTCATGCTAAATTTTTAAATGTTTGCTTTCTATAAATTTAACATTTCTGGGCGCTTGGTATTTTTGGCAAGTTTTGAAAATGATTTTTCGGTTGTTTTTTTTAAAAAAATGTTTTATAAAATTTTTCTCATTTTCATGCTAAATTTTTAAAGGTTTGCTTTCTATAAATTTTAAATTTCTGGGCGCTTGGTATTTTTGGCAAGATTTGAAATGATTTTTCGGTGTTTTCTTTTAAAAAAATAATTCATAAAATTTTTCTCATTTTCATAGTAAATTTTTAAAGGTTTGCTATCTATAAATTTAACATTTCTGGGCGCTTGGTATTTTTGGCAAGATTTAAAATGATTTTTGGGTTTCTTTTAAAAAAATAATTCATAAAATTTTTCTCATATTCATGCTAAATTTTTAAAGGTTTGCTATCTATAAATTTAACATTTCTGGGCGCTTGGTATTTTTGGCAAGTTTTGAAAATGATTTTTCGGTTTTTTTTTTTTAAAAAAATGTTTTATAAAATTTTTCTCATTTTCATGCTAAATTTTTAAAGGTTTGCTTTCTATAAATTTTAAATTTCTCGGCGCTTGGTATTTCTGGCAAGATTTGAAATGATTTTTCGGTTTTTTCTTTTAAAAAAAGAATTCATCAAATTTTTCTCATTTTCATGCTAAATTTTTATAGGTTTGCTTTCTATAAATTTTACATTTCTGGGCGCTTGGTATTTTTGGCAAGTTTTGAAAATGATTTTTCGGTTTTTTTTTTAAAAAAATGTTTTATAAAATTTTTCTCATTTTCATGCTAAATTTTTAAAGGTTTGCTATCTATAAATTTGAAATTTCTGGGCGATTGGTATTTTTGGCAAGATTTGAAATGATTTTTCGGTTTTTTTTTTTAAAAAATGTTTTAGAAAAATTTTCTCATTTTCATGCTAAATTTTTAAAGGTTTGCTATCTATAAATTCAACATTTCTGGGAGCTTGGTATTTTTGGCAAGATTTGAAATGATTTTTTGGTTTTTTTTTTTAAAAAATGTTTTATAAAATTTTTCTCATTTTCATGCTAAATTTTTAAAGGTTTGCTATCTATAAATTTGAAATTTCTGGGCGATTGGTATTTTTGGCAAGATTTGAAATGATTTTTCGGTTTTTTTTTTAAAAAAATGTTTTATAAAATTTTTCTCATTTTCATGCTAAATTTTTAAAGGTTTGCTATCTATAAATTTGAAAATTCTGGGCGAATGATATTTTTGGCAAGATTTGAAATGATTTTTCGGTTTTTTTTTTTAAAAAATGTTTTAGAAAATTTTTCTCATTTTCATGCTAAATTTTTAAAGGTTTGCTATCTATAAATTTAACATTTCTGGGCGCTTGGTATTTTTGGCAAGATTTAAAATGATTTTTGGGTTTCTTTTAAAAAAATAATTCATAAAATTTTTCTCATATTCATGCTAAATTTTTAAAGGTTTGCTATCTATAAATTTAACATTTCTGGGCGCTTGGTATTTTTGGCAAGTTTTGAAAATGATTTTCCGGTTTTTTTTTTTTAAAAAAATGTTTTATAAAATTTTTCTCATTTTCATGCTAAATTTTTAAAGGTTTGCTTTCTATAAATTTTAAATTTCTGGGCGCTTGGTATTTCTGGCAAGATTTGAAATGATTTTTCGGTTTTTTGTTTTAAAAAAAGAATTCATCAAATTTTTCTCATTTTCATGCTAAATTTTTATAGGTTTGCTTTCTATAAATTTTACATTTCTGGGCGCTTGGTATTTTTGGCAAGTTTTGAAAATGATTTTTCGGTTTTTTTTTAAAAAAATTTTTTATAAAATTTTTCTTATTTTCATGCTCAATTTTTAAAGGTTTGCTTTCTATAAATTTTAAATTTCTGGGCGCTTGGTATTTCTGGCAAGATTTGAAATGATTTTTCGGTTTTTTCTTTTAAAAAAAGAATTCATCAAATTTTTCTCATTGTCATGCTAAATTTTTATAGGTTTGCTTTCTATAAATTTTACATTTCTGGGCGCTTGGTATTTTTGGCAAGTTTTGAAAATGATTTTTCGGTTTTTTTTTCATAAATTTTCAATTTCTGGGCGCTTGGTATTTTTGGCAAGTTTTGAAAATGATTTTTCGGTTTTTTTTTAAAAAAATGTTTTATAAAATTTTTCTCATTTTCATGCTAAATTTTTAAAGGTTTGCTTTCTATAAATTTAACATTTCTGGGCGCTTTGTATTTTTGGCAAGTTTTGAAAATGATTTTTCGGTTTTTTTTTTTTAAAAAAATGTTTTATAAAATTTTTCTCATTTTAATGCTTATTTTTTAAAGGTTTGCTTTCTATAAATTTTAAATTTCTGGGCGCTTGGTATTTTTGGCAAGTTTTGAAAATGATTTTTCGGTTTTTTCTTTTAAAAAAATGTTTTATAAAATTTTTCTCATTTTCATGCTAAATTTTTAAAGGTTTGCTTTCTATAAATTTTAAATTTCTGGGCGCTTGGTATTTCTGGCAAGATTTGAAATGATTTTTCGGTTTTTTCTTTTAAAAAAAGAATTCATCAAATTTTTCTCATTTTCATGCTAAATTTTTATAGGTTTGCTTTCTATAAATTTTACATTTCTGGGCGCTTGGTATTTTTGGCAAGTTTTGAAAATGATTTTTCGGTTTTTTTTTAAAAAAATGTTTTATAAAATTTTTCTCATTTTCATGCTAAATTTTTATAGGTTTGCTTTCTATAAATTTTACATTTCTGGGCGCTTGGTATTTTTGGCAAGTTTTGAAAATGATTTTTCGGTTTTTTTTTAAAAAAATGTTTTATAAAATTTTTCTCATTTTCATGCTAAATTTTTAAAGGTTTGCTATCTATAAATTTGAAATTTCTGGGCGCTTGGTATTTTTCGCAAGATTTAAAATGATTTTTGGGTTTCTTTTAAAAAAATAATTCATAAAATTTTTCTCATATTCATGCTAAATTTTTAAAGGTTTGCTTTCTATAAATTTAACATTTCTGGGCGCTTGGTATTTTTGGCAAGTTTTGAAAATGATTTTTCGGTTTTTTCTATTAAAAAAATAATTCATAAAATTTTTCTCATTTTCATGCTAAATTTTTAAAGGTTTGCTATCTATAAATTTGAAATTTCTGGGCGCTTGGTATTTTTCGCAAGATTTAAAATGATTTTTGGGTTTCTTTTAAAAAAATAATTCATAAAATTTTTCTCATATTCATGCTAAATTTTTAAAGTTTTGCTATTTATAAATTTAACATTTCTGGGCGCTTGGTATTTTTGGCAAGTTTTGAAAATGATTTTTCAGTTTTTTTTTTTTAAAAAAATATTTTATAAAATTTTTCTCATTTTCATGCTAAATTTTTAAAGGTTTTCAATTTCTGGGCGCTTGGTATTTTTGGCAAGATTTGAAATGATTTTTCGGTTTTTTCTATTAAAATAATAATTCATAAAATTTTTCTCATTTTCATGCTAAATTTTTAAAGGTTTGCTTTCTATAAATTTAACATTTCTGGTCGCTTGGTATTTTTGGCAAGTTTTGAAAATGATTTTTCGGTTTTTTTTTTTAAAAAAATGTTTTATAAAATTTTTCTCATTTTCATGCTAAATTTTTAAAGGTTTGCTTTCCATAAATTTTCAATTTCTTGGCGCTTGGTATTTCTGGCAAGATTTGAAATGATTTTTCGGTTTTTTCTTTTAAAAAAAGAATTCATCAAATTTTTCTCATTGTCATGCTAAATTTTTATAGGTTTGCTTTCTATAAATTTTACATTTCTGGGCGCTTGGTATTTTTCGCAAGATTTAAAATGATTTTTGGGTTTCTTTTAAAAAAATAATTCATAAAATTTTTCTCATATTCATGCTAAATTTTTAAAGGTTTGCTATCTATAAATTTAACATTTCTGGGCGCTTGGTATTTTTGGCAAGTTTTGAAAATGATTTTTCAGTTTTTTTTTTTTAAAAAAATATTTTATAAAATTTTTCTCATTTTCATGCTAAATTTTTAAAGGTTTTCAATTTCTGGGCGCTTGGTATTTTTGGCAATATTTGAAATGATTTTTCGGTGTTTTCTTTTAAAAAATCAATTCATAAAATTTTTCTCATTTTCTTGCTAAATTTTTAAAGGTTTGCTATTTATAAATTTAACATTTCTGGGCGCTTGGTATTTTTGGCAAGATTTAAAATGATTTTTGGGTTTGTTTTAAAAAAATAATTCATAAAATTTTTCTCTTATTCATGCTAAATTTTTAAAGGTTTGCTATCTATAAATTTAACATTTCTGGGCGCTTGGTATTTTTGGCAAGTTTTGAAAATGATTTTTCAGTTTTTTTTTTTAAAAAAATATTTTATAAAATTTTTCTCATTTTCATGCTAAATTTTTAAAGGTTTGCTTTCCATAAATTTTCAATTTCTGGGCGCTTGGTATTTTTGGCAAGATTTGAGATGATTTTTCGGTTTTTTCTTTTAAAAAAATAATTCATAAAATTTTTCTCATTTTCATGCTAAATTTTTAAAGGTTTGCTTTCTATAAATTTAACATTTCTGGGCGCTTGGTATTTTTGGCAAGTTTTGAAAATGATTTTTCGGTTTTTTTTTTTAAAAAAATGTTTTATAAAATTTTTCTCATTTTCATGCTAAATTTTTAAAGGTTTGCTTTCCATAAATTTTCAATTTCTGGGCGCTTGGTATTTTTGGCAAGATTTGAAATGATTTTTCGGTTTTTTCTTTTAAAAAAATAATTCATAAAATTTTTCTCATTTTCATGCTAAATTTTTAAAGTTTGCTTTCTATAAATTTAACATTTCTATAAATTTAACATTTCTGGGCGCTTGGTATTTTTGGCAAGTTTTGAAAATGATTTTTCGGTTTTTTTTTAAAAAAATGTTTTATAAAATTTTTCTTATTTTCATGCTAAATTTTTAAAGGTTTGCTTTCTATAAATTTTAAATTTCTGGGCGCTTGGTATTTTTGGCAAGATTTGAAATGATTTTTCGGTTTTTTCTTTTAAAAAAATAATTCATAAAATTTTTCTCATTTTCATGCTAAATTTTTAAAGGTTTGCTATCTATAAATTTAACATTTCTGGGCGCTTGGTATTTTTGGCAAGTTTTGAAAATGATTTGAAATGATTTTTGGGTTTCTTTTAAAAAAATAATTCAAACAATTTTTCCCATTTTCATGCTAAATTTTTAAAGGTTTGCTTTCTATTAATTTTAAATTTCTGGGCGCTTGGTATTTTTGGCAAGATTTGAAATGATTTTTCGGTTTTTTCTTTTAAAAAAATAATTCATAAAATTTTTCTCATTTTCATGCTAAATTTTTAAAGGTTTGCTATCTATAAATTTAACATTTCTGGGCGCTTGGTATTTTTGGCAAGTTTTGAAAATGATTTGAAATGATTTTTGGGTTTCTTTTAAAAAAATAATTCATACAATTTTTCTCATTTTCATGCTAAATTTTTAAAGGTATGCTATCAATAAATTTAAAATTTCTGGGCGCTTGGTATTTTTGGCAAGATTTGAAATGATATTTCGGTTTGTTTTTTTTAAAAAATGTTTTATAAAATTTTTATCATTTTCATGCTAAATTTTTAAAGGTTTGCTTTCTATAAATTTTTGAATTTCTGGGCGCTTGGTATTTTTTGCAAGATTTGAAATGATTTTTCGGTTTTTTTTTTAAAAAAATGTTTTATAAAATTTTTCTCATTTTCATGCTAAATTTTTAAAGGTTTGCTATCTATAAATTTAACATTTCTGGGCGCTTGGTATTTTTGGCAAGTTTTGAAAATGATTTGAAATGATTTTTGGGTTTCTTTTAAAAAAATAATTCATACAATTTTTCTCATTTTCATGCTAAATTTTTAAAGGTATGCTATCAATAAATTTAACATTTCTGGGCGCTTGGTATTTTTGGCAAGTTTTGAACATGATTTGAAATGATTTTTGGGTTTCTTTTAAAAAACTAATTCCTAAAATTTTTCTCATTTTCATGCTAAATCTTTAAAGGTTTGCTGTCTATAAAATTAAAAATTCTGGGCGCTTGGTATTTTTCGCAAGATTTGAAACGATTTTTCGGTTTTTCTTTTAAAAAAAAAGTTTTATAAAATTTTTTTCATTTTCATGCTAAATTTTTAAAGGTTTGCTTTTTATAAATTTTAAATTTCTGGGCGCTTGGTATTTTTGGCAAGATTTGAAATGATTTTTCGGTTTTTTCTTTTAAAAAAATAATACAGAAAATTTTTCTCATTTTCATTCTAAATTTTTAAAGGTTTGCTTTCTATATATTTTAAATTTCTGGGCGCTTGGTATTTTTGGCAAGTTTTGAAAATGATTTGAAATGATTTTTGGGTTTCTTTTAAAAAAATAATTCATACAATTTTTCTCATTTTCATGCTAAATTTTTAAAGGTTTGCTATCTATAATTTTAAAATTTCTGGGCGCTTGGTATTTTTGGCAAGATTTGAAATGATTTTTCGGTTTTTTTTTTTAAAAAAAATGTTTTATAAAATTTTTATCATTTTCATGCTAAATTTTTAAAGGTTTGCTTTCTATAAATTTTAAATTTCTGGGCGCTTGGTATTTTTGGCAAGATTTGAAATGATTTTTCGGTTTTTTTTTTTTAAAAAAATGTTTTATAAAATTTTTATCATTTTCATGCTAAATTTTTAAAGGTTTGCTTTCTATAAATTTTAAATTTCTGGGCGCTTGGTATTTTTGGCAAGATTTGAAATTATTTTTTGGTTTTTTTTTTTTAAAAATGTTTTATAAAATTTTTCTCATTTTCATGCTAAATTTTTAAAGGTTTGCTTTCCATAAATTTTCAATTTTCTTTTCGGGAGCTTGGTATTTTTGGCAAGATTTGAAATGATTTCTCGGTTTTTTCTTTTAAAAAAATAATTCATAAAATTTTTCTCATTTTCATGCTAAATTTTTAAAGGTTTGCTTTCTATAAATTTTACATTTCTAGGCGCTTGGTATTTTTGGCAAGTTTTGAAAATGATTTTTCGGTTTTTTTTTAAAAAAATGTTTTATAAAAAATTTTTCTTATTTTCATGCTAAATTTTTATAGGTTTGCTTTCTATAAATTTTAAAATTCTGGGCGCTTGGTATTTTTGGCAAAATTTGAAATGATTTTTCGGTGTTTTCTTTTAAAAAAATAATTCATAAAATTTTTCTCATTTTCATGCTAAATTTTTAAAGGTTTGCTATCTATAAATTTAACATTTCTGGGCGCTTGGTATTTTTGGCAAGTTTTGAAAATGATTTGAAATGATTTTTGGGTTTCTTTTAAAAAAAATAATTCCTAAAATTTTTTTCATTTTCATGCTAAATTTTTAAAGGATTGCTTTCTATAAATTTTAAATTTCTGGGCGCTTGGTATTTTTGGCAAGATTTTAAATGATTTTTCGGTTTTTTCTTTTAAAAAAATAATTCATAAAATTTTTCTCATTTTCATGCTAAATTTTTAAAGGTTTGCTATCTATAAATTTAACATTTCTGGGCGCTTGGTATTATTGGCAAGTTTTGAAAATGATTTGAAATGATTTTTGGGTTTCTTTTAAAAAAAATAATTCATAAAATTTTTTTCATTTTCATGCTAAATTTTTAAAGGATTGCTTTCTATAAATTTTAAATTTCTGGGCGCTTGGTATTTTTGGCAAGATTTTAAATGATTTTTCGGTTTTTTCTTTTAAAAAAATAATTCATAAAATTTTTCTCATTTTCATGCTAAATTTTTAAAGGTTTGCTATCTATAAATTTAACATTTCTGGGCGCTTGGTATTTTTGGCAAGATTTGAAATGATTTTTCGGTTTTTTCTTTTAAAAAAATAATTCATACAATTTTTCTCATTTTCATGCTAAATTTTTAAAGGTATGCTATCTATAAATTTAAAATTTCTGGGCGCTTGGTATTTTTGGCAAGATTTGAAATGATTTTTCGGTTTTTTTTTTTAAAAAAATGTTTTATAAAATTTTTATCATTTTCATGCTAAATTTTTAAAGGTTTGCTATCTATAAATTTAACATTTCTGGGGGCTTGGTATTTTTGGCAAGTTTTGAAAATGATTTGAAATGATTTTTGGGTTACTTTCAAAAAAATAATTCATAAAATTTTTCTCATTTTCATGCTAAATTTTTAAAGGTTTGCTATCTATAAATTTAAAATTTCTGGGCGCTTGATATTTTTGGCAAGATTTGAAATGATTTTTCGGTTTTTTTTTTAAAAAATATGTTTTATAAAATTTTTCTCATTTTCATGCTAAATTTTTAAAGGTTTGCTATCTATAAATTTAAAAATTCTGGGCGCTTGGTAATTTTCGCAAGATTAGAAACGATTTTTCGGTTTTTCTTTTAAAAAAAAAGTTTATAAAATTTTTTTCATTTTCATGCTAAATTTTTAAAGGTTTGCTTTCTATAAATTTTAAATTTCTGGGCGCTTGGTATTTTTGGCAAGATTTGAAATGATTTCTCGGTTTTTTCTTTTAAAAAAATAATTCATAAAATTTTTCTCATTTTCATGCTAAATTTTTAAAGGTTTGCTATCT
The DNA here is from genome assembly GCA_963082915.1 of Dolichopus griseipennis. Taxonomy (NCBI): domain Eukaryota; kingdom Metazoa; phylum Arthropoda; class Insecta; order Diptera; family Dolichopodidae; genus Dolichopus; species Dolichopus griseipennis. Next base: position 39,915,485 of record OY720445.1, read on the forward strand.
ATAAATTTAACATTTCTGGGGGCTTGGCATTTTTGGCAAGTTTTGAAAATGATTTGAAATGATTTTTGGGTTTCTTTCAAAAAAATAATTCATAAAATTTTTCTCATTTTCATGCTAAATTTTTAAAGGTTTGCTTTCTATAAATTTTAAATTTCTGGGCGCTTGGTATTTTTGGCAAGATTTGAAATGATTTTTCGGTTTTTTCTTTTAAAAAAATAATTCAGAAAATTTTTCTCATTTTCATTCTAAATTTTTAAAGGTTTGCTTTCTATATATTTTAAATTTCTGGGCGCTTGGTATTTTTGGCAAGTTTTGAAAATGATTTGAAATGATTTTTGGGTTTCTTTTAAAAAAATAATTCATACAATTTTTCTCATTTTCATGCTAAATTTTTAAAGGTTTGCTATCTATAAATTTAACATTTCTGGGCGCTTGGTATTTTTGGCAAGTTTTGAAAATGATTTGAAATGATTTTCGGTTTTTCTTTTAAAAAAATAGTTTATAAAATTTTTTTCATTTTCATGCTAAATTTTTAAAGGTTTGCTTTCTATAAATTTTAAATTTCTGGGCGCTTGGTATTTTTGGCAAGATTTTAAATGATTTTTCGGTTTTTTTTTTTAAAAAAATGTTTTATAAAATTTTTCTCATTTTCACGCTAAATTTTTAAAGGTTTGCTATCTATAAATTTAAAATTTCTGGGCGCTTGGTATTTTTGGCAAGATTTTAAATGATTTTTCGGTTTTTTTTTTTGAAAAAATGTTTTATAAAATTTTTATCATTTTCATGCTAAATTTTTAAAGGTTTGCTATCTATAAATTTAACATTTCTGGGGGCTTGGCATTTTTGGCAAGTTTTGAAAATGATTTGAAATGATTTTTGGGTTTCTTTCAAAAAAATAATTCATAAAATTTTTCTCATTTTCATGCTAAATTTTTAAAGGTTTGCTTTCTATAAATTTTAAATTTCTGGGCGCTTGGTATTTTTGGCAAGATTTGAAATGATTTTTCGGTTTTTTCTTTTAAAAAAATAATTCAGAAAATTTTTCTCATTTTCATTCTAAATTTTTAAAGGTTTGCTTTCTATATGTTTTAAATTTCTGGGCGCTTGGTATTTTTGGCAAGTTTTGAAAATGATTTGAAATGATTTTTGGGTTTCTTTTAAAAAAATAATTCATACAATTTTTCTCATTTTCATGCTAAATTTTTAAAGGTTTGCTATCTATAAATTTAACATTTCTGGGCGCTTGGTATTTTTGGCAAGTTTTGAAAATGATTTGAAATGATTTTCGGTTTTTCTTTTAAAAAAATAGTTTATAAAATTTTTTTCATTTTCATGCTAAATTTTTAAAGGTTTGCTTTCTATAAATTTTAAATTTCTGGGCGCTTGGTATTTTTGGCAAGATTTGAAATGATTTTTCGGTTTTTTTTTTTTAAAAAAATGTTTTATAAAATTTTTCTCATTTTCATGCTAAATTTTTAAAGGTTTGCTTTCTATAAATTTTTGAATTTCTGGGCTCTTGGTAATTTTTGCAAGATTTGAAATGATTTTTCGTTTTTTTTTTTAAAAAAATGTTTTATAAAATTTTTCTCATTTTCATGCTAAATTTTTAAAGGTTTGCTATCTATAAATTTAACATTTCTGGGCGCTTGGTATTTTTGGCAAGTTTTGAAAATGATTTGAAATGATTTTTGGGTTTCTTTTAAAAAAATAATTCATACAATTTTTCTCATTTTCATGCTAAATTTTTAAAGGTTTGCTATCTATAAATTTAAAATTTCTGGGCGCTTGGTATTTTTGGCAAGATTTGAAATGATTTTTCGGTTTTTTTTTTTAAAAAATGTTTTATAAAATTTTTATCATTTTCATGCTAAATTTTTAAAGGTTTGCTATCTATAAATTAACCATTTCTGGGCGCTTGGTCGTTTTGGCAAGTTTTGAAAATGATTTGAAATGATTTTTGGGTTTCTTTTAAAAAAATAATTCATAAAATTTTTTCATTTTCTTGCTAAATTTTTAAAGGTTTGCTATCTATAAATTTAAAATTTGTGGGCGCTTGATATTTTTGGCATGATTTGAAATGGTTTTTCGGTTTTTTTTTTTTAAAAAAATGTTTTATAAAATTTTTCTCATTTTCATGCTAAATTTTTAAAGGTTTGCTTTCTATAAATTTTTGAATTTCTGGGCGCTTGGTAATTTTTGCAAGATTTGAAATGATTTTTCGTTTTTTTTTTTAAAAAAATGTTTTATAAAATTTTTCTCATCTTCATACTAAATTTTTAAAGGTTTGCTTTCTATAAATTTAAAATTTCTGGGCGCTTGGTATTTTTCGCAAGATTTAAAATGATTTTTCGGTTTTTTTTTAAAAAAAAATGTTTTATAAAATTTTTCTCATTTTCATGCTAAATTTTTAAAGGTTAAATTTCTATAAATTTAAAATTTCTGGGCGCTTGGTATTTTTGGCAAGATTTGAAATGATTTTTCGGTTTTTTCTTTTAAAAAAATAATTCATAAAACTTTTCTCATTTTCATGATAAATTTTTAAAGGTTTGCTATCTATAAATTTAACATTTCTGGGCGCTTGGTATTTTTGGCAAGTGTTGAAAATGATTTGAAATGATTTTTGGGTTTCTTTTAAAAAAATAATTCATAAAATTTTTCTCATTTTCATGCTAAATTTTTAAAGGTTTGCTTTCTATAAATTTTAAATTACTGGGCGCTTGGTATTTTTGGCAAGTTTTGAAAATGATTTGAAATGATTTTTGGGTTTCTTTAAAAAAATAATTCATAAAATTTTTCTCATTTTCATGCTAAATTTTTAAAGGTTTGCTTTCTATAAATTTTAAATTTCTGGGCGCTTGGTATTTTTGGCAAGTTTCGAAAATGATTTGAAATGATTTTTGGGTTTCTTTTAAAAAAATAACTCATAAAACTTTTCTCATTTTCATGCTAAATTTTTAAAGGTTTGCTTTCTATAAATTTAACATTTCTGGGCGCTTGGTATTTTTGGCAAGTTTTGAAAATGATTTTTCGGTTTTTTTTTTTAAAAAAATGTTTTATAAAATTTTTCTCATTTTCATGCTAAATTTTTAAAGGTTTGCTTTCCATAAATTTTCAATTTCTTGGCGCTTGGTATTTTTGGCAATATTTGAAATGATTTTTCGGTGTTTTCTTTTAAAAAAATAATTCAGAAAATTTTTCTCATTTTCATTCTAAATTTTTAAAGGTTTGCTATCTATAAATTTAACATTTCTGGGCGCTTGGTATTTTTGGCAAGTTTTGAAAATGATTTGAAATGATTTTTGGGTTTCTTTAAAAAAATAATTCATAAAATTTTTCTCATTTTCATGCTAAATTTTTAAAGGTTTGCTTTCTATAAATTTTAAATTTCTGGGCGCTTGGTATTTTTGGCAAGTTTTGAAAATGATTTGAAATGATTTTTGGGTTTCTTTTAAAAAAATAATTCATACAATTTTTCTCATTTTCATGCTAAATTTTTAAAGGTTTGCTATCTATAAATTTAACATTTCTGGGCGCTTGGTATTTTTGGCAAGTTTTGAAAATGATTTGAAATGATTTTCGGTTTTTCTTTTAAAAAAATAGTTTATAAAATTTTTTTCATTTTCATGCTAAATTTTTAAAGGTTTGCTTTCTATAAATTTTAAATTTCTGGGCGCTTGGTATTTTTGGCAAGATTTGAAATGATTTTTCGGTTTTTTTTTTTAAAAATATGTTTTATAAAATTTTTATCATTTTCATGCTAAATTTTTAAAGGTTTGCTTTCTATAAATTTTAAATTTCTGGGCGCTTGGTATTTTTGGCAAATTTTGAAAATGATTTGAAATGATTTTTGGGTTTCTTTCAAAAAAATAATTCAGAAAATTTTTCTCATTTTCATGCTAAATTTTTAAAGGTTTGCTTTCTATAAATTTTAAATTTCTGGGCGCTTGGTATTTTTGGCAAGATTTGAAATGATTTTTCGGTTTTTTCTTTTAAAAAAATAATTCAGAAAATTTTTCTCATTTTTATGCTAAATTTTTAAAGGTTTGCTATCTATAAATTTTGAATTTCTGGGCGCTTGGTATTTTTTGCAAGATTTGAAATGCTTTTTCGGTTTTTTTTTTAAAAAAATGTTTTATAAAATTTTTATCATTTTCATGCTAAATTTTTAAAGGTTTGCTATCTATAAATTTAACATTTCTGGGGGCTTGGTATTTTTGGCAAGTTTTGAAAATGATTTGAAATGATTTTTGGGTTTCTTTCAAAAAAATAATTCATAAAATTTTTCTCATTTTCATGCTAAATTTTTAAAGGTTTGCTATCTATAAATTTAACATTTCTGGGGCTTGGCATTTTTGGCAAGTTTTGAAAATGATTTGAAATGATTTTTGGGTTTCTTTCAAAAAATTAATTCATAAAATTTTTCTCATTTTCATGCTAAATTTTTAAAGGTTTGCTTTCTATAAATTTTAAATTTCTGGGCGCTTGGTAATTTTTGCAAGATTTGAAATGATTTTTCGGTTTTTTTTTTTTAAAAAAATGTTTTATAAAATTTTTATCATTTTCATGCTAAATTTTTAAAGGTTTGCTTTCTATAAATTTTAAATTTCTGGGCGCTTGGTATTTTTGGCAAGATTTGAAATGATTTTTCGGTTTTTTCTTTTAAAAAAATAATTCAGAAAATTTTTCTCATTTTCATTCTAAATTTTTAAAGGTTTGCTTTCTATAAATTTTAAATTTCTGGGCGCTTGGTATTTTTGGCAAGATTTGAAACGATTTTTCGGTTTTTCATTTAAAAAAAAAGTTTTATAAAATTTTTTTCATTTTCATGCTAAATTTTTAAAGGTTTGCTTTCTATAAATTATAAATTTCTGGGCGCTTGGTATTTTTGGCAAGATTTGAAATGATTTTTCGGTTTTTTCTTTTAAAAAAATAATTCATAAAATTTTTCTCATTTTCATGCTAAATTTTTAAAGGTTTGCTATCTATAAATTTAACATTTCTGGGCGCTTGGTATTTTTGGCAAGATTTGAAATGATTTTTCGGTTTTTTTTTTAAAAAAAATGTTTTAAAAAATTTTTCTCATTATCATGCTAAATTTTTAAAGGTTTGCTTTCTTCAAATTTAAATTTCTGGGCGCTTGGTATTTTTGGCAAGTTTTGAAAATGATTTGAAATGATTTTTGGGTTTCTTTTAAAAAAATAATTCATACAATTTTTCTCATTTTCATGCTAAATTTTTAAAGGTTTGCTATCTATAAATTTAAAATTTCTGGGCGCTTGGTATTTTTTGCAAGATTTGAAATGATTTTTCAGTTTTTTTTTTAAAAAAAAATGTTTTATAAAATTTTTCTCATTTTCATGCTAAATTTTTAAAGGTTTGCTTTCTATAAAATTTAAATTTCTGGGCGCTTGGTATTTTTGGCAAGTTTTGAAAATGATTTGAAATGATTTTTTGGTTTTTTTTTTAAAAAATAATTTATAGAATTTTTCTCATTTTCATGCTTAATTTTTAAAGGTTTGCTTTCTATAAATTTTAAATTTCTGGGCGCTTGGTATTTTTGGCAAGTTTTGAAAATGATTTGAAATGATTTTTGGGTTTCTTACAAAAAAATAATTCATAAAATTTTTCTCATTTTCATGCTAAATTTTTAAAGGTTTGCTATCTATAAATTTAAAATTTCTGGGCGCTTGATATTTTTGATAAGTTTTGAAAATGATTTGAAATGATTTTTCAGTTTTTTTTTTTAAAAAAATGTTTTATAAAATTTTTCTCATTTTCATGCTTAATTTTTAAAGGTTTGCTTTCTATAAATTTTAAATTTCTGTGCGCTTGGTATTTTTGGCAAGTTTTGAAAATGATTTAAAATGATTTTTTGGTTTTTTTTTTTAAAAATAATTTAAAGAATTTTTCTCATTTTCATGCTTAATTTTTAAAGGTTTGCTATCTATAAATTTAAAATTTCTGGGCGCTTGGTATTTTTGGCAAGTTTTGAAAATGATTTTTGGGTTTCTTTTAAAAAAATAATTCATAAAATTTTTCTTATTTTCATGCTAAATTTTTAAAGGTTTGCTATCTATAAATTTAAAATTTCTGGGCGCTTGTTATTTTAGCAAGATTTGAAATGATTATTCGGTTTTTTCTTTTAAAAAAATTATTCATAAAATTTTTCTCATTTTCATGCTAAATTTTTAAAGGTTTGCTATCTATAAATTTTAAATTTCTGGGCGCTTGGTATTTTTGGCAAGTTTTGAAAATGATTTGAAATGATTTTTTGGTTTTTTTTTTAAAAAATAATTTATAGAATTTTTCTCATTTTCATGCTTAATTTTTAAAGGTTTGCTTTCTATAAATTTTAAATTTCTGGGCGCTTGGTATTTTTGGCAAGTTTTGAAAATGATTTGAAATGATTTTTGGGTTTCTTTTAAAAAAATAATTCATAAAATTTTTCTCATTTTCATGCTAAATTTTTAAAGGTTTCCTATTTATAAATTTTAAATTTCTGGGCGCTTGGTATTTTTGATAAGTTTTGAAAATGATTTGAAATGATTTTTCAGTTTTTTTTTTTAAAAAAATGTTTTATAAAATTTTTCTCATTTTCATGCTTAATTTTTAAAGGTTTGCTTTCTATAAATTTTAAATTTCTGTGCGCTTGGTATTTTTGGCAAGTTTTGAAAATGATTTAAAATGATTTTTTGGTTTTTTTTTTAAAAATAATTTAAAGAATTTTTCTCATTTTCATGCTTAATTTTTAAAGGTTTGCTATCTATAAATTTAAAATTTCTGGGCGCTTGGTATTTTTGGCAAGATTTGAAATGATTTTTCGGTTTTTTTTTTTAAAAAGAAGGTTTTATAAAATTTTTCTCATTTTCATGATAAATTTTTAAAGGTTTGCTATCTATAAATTTTAAATTTCTGGGCGCTTGGTATTTTTGGCAAGATTTGAAATGATTTTTCGGTTTTTTCTTTTAAAAAAATGTTTTATAAAATTTTTCTCATTTTCATGCTAAATTTTTAAAGGTTTGCTATCTATAAATTTAACATTTCTGGGCGCTTGCTATTTTTGGCAAGTTTTGAAAATGATTTGAAATGATTTTTGGGTTTCTTTTAAAAAAACTATTTATAAAATTTTCCTCATTTTTATGCTAAATTTCTAATGGTTTGCTATCTATAATTTTTAAATGTCGGGGCGCTTGGTATTTTTGGCAAGATTTAAAATGATTTTTCGGTTTTTTTATTTAACAAAATGTTTATAAATTGTTTTCTCATTTTCATTCTAAATTTTTAAAGGTTTGCTATCTATAAATTTAAAATTTCTGTGCGCTTGGTATTTTTGGCAAGTTTTGAAAATGATTTAAAATGCTTTTTTGGTTTATTTTTTTTAAAAATAATTTATAGAATTTTTCTCATTTTCATGCTTAATTTTTAAAGGTTTGCTATCTATAAGTTTGTCTCCTCCTTAGCCTAGGTGGTTAGAGCGCAACCTCGCAATCTAAACACTGTGGCAGTCCCGGGTTCGAATCCTGGTGGGAGATAACATATTCAATAAAATTATCAATTATAATAAATTAATATATAATAAATTATAATATAATAATTCTATACCTAAAAATATAATAATAAATAATTAGTAACAAATAATATAAAAATATACCTATAAACGTGTTTCCAGCTTTACTCTATAATCTAATAACTAATACTGAATAAAATAATAACCTATATGTGCATATGATCAGAGATGACATATGTGACAGAAACAACAATGTAATTGCAATTGTCATAATATGCAATTACAATGGCAGTACGCACCTTAAAACATGACACGGTTTCTCTACTTGACCGATAGATGACACTAGGGAAAAAATTAAGAAGCGACATCTTGTAGATAGATTACAGTAGACTAATCATTTACTTAATTGAAAAAAAGGAAAAACGATTCGAAACACAAGGCAGAGCCTCGGATACAATAATGAATTCACGGTAACAACATTTAATGCAGTCAAAAGGACAAGAATAGGACAGTGGAATGTCAGAACGCTACGTGAAGCATCCAAACTGGCGCAAGTAGAACAGCAAATGAGCAAATATAAATTAGATATCCTCGGAATTAGCGAAATGAGGTGGAACAAAAGTGGAGAAGAAATAACATCAAATGGGAACAAACTAATATACAGTGGAAAAGATAGGGGTGGTGAAAGCGGAGTAGGTATCATAATATCAAGGAATTTTCGTAACTCACTAAGCAGTTGGAAGCCAATATCAGACCGAATACTCATGGCACGATTTGCGACAAAAAGTAAAAGTGTAACGATAATACAATGCTACGCTCCTACAGAAGACGCAGAAAACGAGATTAAAGACGACTTCTATGAACAACTAACAACGGCGTTAAACAGCATAAGGAAAGGAGATATTACGATACTAATGGGTGACTTCAATGCTAAAATAGGATCAGACAATCAAGGTATAGAAGATACAATAGGGACACATGGCTGCGGAGTTAGAAACAATAACGGAGAGAGACTCATAGACATATGCCAGACATTCCAATTAATTATCGGCGGCTCGTTATTCCCCCATAAAGACATACATAAGTATACATGGACCTCACCAAACGGTCAAACGAAAAACCAAATTGACCATATATGTATCAGCAGAAAATGGAGAAACACACTGCAAGATGTCAGAAACAAGAGAGGTGCAGATATAGGAAGCGACCACGAATTAATAACCGGAGATGTAAGAATATGGCAGAAATACAAAAGAAGATCCAGAAGAAACATGAGAAGAAAGATAAACATCCAAGAACTCCGTAACACTGAAATAAGAAATAACATCGTAGAAACAATACGCCAAACCCTCCCAATAAACCAACCACACACATGGGACCACATTGTCGAGACCCTCAAAAACACAGCAGAAGAACACCTAGGGACAATTCAGCCGCAAAGAAAGATATGGATTTCCAATAACACCTGGAATCTAATAACACAAAGAAATAACCTAAAACAGCAATTGAATACCAATAACGCTATAAGACAACAATACAATAATATAGCTAAACAAGTCAAAAGTGCTGCAAGAAGAGATAAAAGAACATACTTTAACGATCTCGCAAATAAGGCGGAAACGGCTGCCATACACAACAACACAAGAGAGCTACATAAAATCGTAAACCAGCTCACTGGCAGAAGAAACAACAAAAATCACCCAATCAAGGATCAAAATGGTGAACTAATAACATGTCCCGAAGAACAAACCCGAATATGGAGACAACACTTCGCAGAATCCAGTAATAACAACGACCCCAACCTAGAAGAAACCAGAACAGAAAATCGCACAAATAATAACAATTACAACATCAGAATAAATAAACCATCCAAAGCAGAGATCAAAGAGGCAATAAGAAAGCTAAAAATAAACAAAGCAACAGGCGAAGATGGGCTCCCAGCAGAAATTATAAAAATAGATCCAGAAACATCAGCCGAGCTTTTAGAACCTCACATCACAACAGCATGGGATGAGGGCAGACTACCGGTCACATGGAAAAATGGAATAATCATCAAACTTCCAAAGAAAGGTGATCTGACCAAGTGCGACAACTGGAGAGGCATAACAGTGCTAAACACAATCTACAAAATTATGGCAACAATAATACAAACAAGGCTGCAAGAGAAACTTGAGAACCAAATAAGAGATGAACAAGCAGGTTTTCGTCCCCATAGAAGTTGCATAGACCAGGTTAATACGCTCAGAATCATCGTTGAACAGTCAATAGAATGGCGAGCCCCATTATACCTGGTTTTCATCGATTTCAAGAAAGCGTTCGATTGTATAAGCAGAAAAGCCATATGGAAAGCACTTAGAAACCGAAATGTGCCGGAAAAAATAATAGATATAATACAGAACATGTATGAAGAGACACAAATCTCAGTACTCCACAATGGTAATACCAGCGATCCATTCACCACCAACATAGGAGTAAAACAGGGTTGTCCACTGTCACCAATCCTCTTCACAGTAGTGCTAGATGACATAATGAAAGAGATTAGTACCAAAAGAACTGGATTAACATGGAATCTCTTCAGGCAATTAGAAGATCTGGACTATGCCGATGACATCTGCCTGCTATCACACACAATAAATAATATGCAAGCTAAAATAGACATAATGAAAAATTTAAATTTCTGGGCGCTTGGTATTTTTGGCAAGTTTTGAAAATGATTTGAAATGATTTTTGAGTTTCTTTTAAAAAAATAATTCATACAATTTTTCTCATTTTCATGCTAAATTTTTAAAGGTTTTCTATCTATAAATTTAAAATTTCTGGGCGCTTGGTATTTTTCGCAAGATTTAAAATGATTTTTCGGTTTTTTTTTTAAAAAAAATGTTTTATAAAATTTTTCTCATTTTCATGCTAAATTTTTAAAGGTTTGCTATCTATAAATTTAAAATTTCTGGGCGCTTTGTATTTTTGGCAAGATTTGAAATGATTTTTCGGTTTTTTTTTTTAAAAAAATATTTTATAAAATTTTTCTCATTTTCATGCTAAATTTTTAAAGGTTTGCTTTCTATAAAATTTGAATTTCTGGGCGCTTGGTATTTTTGGCAAGTTTTGAAAATGATTTGAAATGATTTTTGGGTTTCTGTTAAAAAAATAACTCATAAAATTTTTCTCATTTTCATGCTAAATTTTTAAAGGTTTGCTATCTATAAATTTAAAATTTCTGGGCGCTTGGTATTTTTGGCAAGATTTGAAATGATTTTTCGGTTTTTTTTTTAAAAAAAAGTTTTATAAAATTTTTCTCATTTTCATGCTAAATTTTTAAAGGTTTGCTATCTATAAATTTTAAATTTCTGGGCGCTTGGTATTTTTGGCAAGTTTTGAAAATGATTTGAAATGATTCTTGGATTTCTGTTAAAAAAATAATTCATAAAATTTTTCTCATTTTCATGCTAAATTTTTAAAGGTTTGCTATCAATAAATTTAAAATTTCTGGGCGCTTGGTATTTTTGGCAAGATTTGAAATGATTTTTCGGTTGTTTTTTTTAAAAAAATGTTTTATAAAATTTTTCTCATTTTCATGCTAAATTTTTAAAGGTTTGCTTTCTATAAAATTTAAATTTCTGGGCGCTTGGTATTTTTGGCAAGATTTGAAATGAGTTTTTGGTTTTTTCTTTTAAAAAAATGTTTTATAAAATTTTTCTCATTTTCATGCTAAATTTTTAAAGGTTTGCTATCTATAAATTTAACATTTCTGGGCGCTTGGTATTTTTGGCAAGTTTTGAAAATGATTTGAAATGATTCTTGGATTTCTGTTAAAAAAATAATTCATAAAATTTTTCTCATTTTCATGCTAAATTTTTAAAGGTTTGCTATCTATAAATTTAAAATTTCTGGGCGCTTGGTATTTTTGGCAAGATTTGAAATGATTTTTCGGTTGTTTTTTTTAAAAAAATGTTTTATAAAATTTTTCTCATTTTCATGCTAAATTTTTAAAGGTTTGCTTTCTATAAAATTTAAATTTCTGGGCGCTTGGTATTTTTGGCAAGTTTTGAAAATTATTTGAAATGATTTTTGGGTTTCTTTTAAAAAAATAATTCATACAATTTTTCTCATTTTCATGCTAAATTTTTAAAGGTTTGCTATCTATAAATTTAAAATTTCTGGGCGCTTGGTATTTTTCGCAAGATTTTAAATGATTTTTCGGTTTTTTTTTTAAAAAAAAATGTTATATAAAATTTTTCTCATTTTCATGCTAAATTTTTAAAGGTTTGCTATCTATAAATTTAAAATTTCTGGGCGCTTGGTATTTTTCGCAAGATATAAAATGATTTTTCGGTTTTTTTTTAAAAAAAAATGTTATACAAAATATTTCTCATTTTCATGCTAAGTTTTTAAAGGTTCGCTATCTATAAATTTAACATTTCTGGACGCTTGGTATTTTTGGCAAGTTTTGAAAATGATTTAAAATGATTTTTGGGTTTCTTTTAAAAAAATAATTCGTAAAATTTTTCTCATATTCATGCTAAATTTTTAAAGGTTTGCTATCTATAAATTTAAAATTTCTGGGCGCTTGGTATTTTTGGCAAGATTTGAAATGATTTTTCGGTTTTTTTTTTAAAAAAAATGTTTTATAAAATTTTTCTCATTTTCATGCTAAATTTTTAAAGGTTTGCTTTCTATAAAATTTAAATTTCGGGGCGCTTGGTATTTTTGGCAAGTTTTGAAAATGATTTGAAATGATTTTTGGGTTTCTTTTAAAAAAATAATTCCTACAATTTTTCTCATTTTCATGCTAAATTTTTAAAGGTTTGCTTTCTATAAATTTTAAATTTCTGGGCGCTTGGTATTTTTGGCAAGATTTGAAATGATTTTTCGGTTTTTTCTTTTAAAAAAATAATTCATAAAATATTTCTCATTTTCATGCTAAATTTTTAAAGGTTTGCTATCAATAAATTTAACATTTCTGGGCGCTTGGTATTTTTGGCAAGATTTGAAATGATTTTTCGGTTGTTTTTTTTAAAAAAATGTTTTATAAAATTTTTCTCATTTTCATGCTAAATTTTTAAAGGTTTGCTTTCTATAAAATTTAAATTTCTGGGCGCTTGGTATTTTTGGCAAGTTTTGAAAATTATTTGAAATGATTTTTGGGTTTCTTTTAAAAAAATAATTCATACATATTTAAAAAATAATTTACATATTTTTTTGGCAAGATTTGAAATGATTTTTCGGTTTATTCTTTTAAAAAAATAATTCATAAAATTTTTCTCATATTCATGCTAAATTTTTAAAGGTTTGCTATCTATAAATTTAAAATTTCTGGGCGCTTGGTATTTTTGGCAAGATTTGAAATGATTTTTCGGTTTTTTTTTTAAAAAAAATGTTTTATAAAATTTTTCTCATTTTCATGCTAAATTTTTAAAGGTTTGCTTTCTATAAAATTTCAATTTCTGGGCGCTTGGTATTTTTGGCAAGTTTTGAAAATTATTTGAAATGATTTTTGGGTTTCTTTTAAAAAAATAATTCATACAATTTTTCTCATTTTCATGCTAAATTTTTAAAGGTTTGCTATCTATAAATTTAAAATTTCTGGGCGCTTGGTATTTTTGGCAAGTTTTTAAATGATTTTTCGGTTTTTTTTTTAAAAAAAAATGTTATATAAAATTTTTCTCATTTTCATGCTAAATTTTTAAAGGTTTGCTATCTATAAATTTAAAATTTCTGGGCGCTTGGTATTTTTCGCAAGATATAAAATGATTTTTCGGTTTTTTTTTAAAAAAAAATGTTATACAAAATATTTCTCATTTTCATGCTAAGTTTTTAAAGGTTCGCTATCTATAAATTTAACATTTCTGGACGCTTGGTATTTTTGGCAAGTTTTGAAAATGATTTAAAATGATTTTTGGGTTTCTTTTAAAAAAATAATTCGTAAAATTTTTCTCATATTCATGCTAAATTTTTAAAGGTTTGCTATCTATAAATTTAAAATTTCTGGGCGCTTGGTATTTTTGGCAAGATTTGAAATGATTTTTCGGTTTTTTTTTTTAAAAAAATGTTTTATAAAATTTTTCTCATTTTCATGCTAAATTTTTAAAGGTTTGCTTTCTATAAAATTTAAATTTCGGGGCGCTTGGTATTTTTGGCAAGTTTTGAAAATGATTTGAAATGATTTTTGGGTTTCTTTTAAAAAAATAATTCCTACAATTTTTCTCATTTTCATGCTAAATTTTTAAAGGTTTGCTTTCTATAAATTTTAAATTTCTGGGCGCTTGGTATTTTTGGCAAGATTTGAAATGATTTTTCGGTTTTTTCTTTTAAAAAAATAATTCATAAAATATTTCTCATTTTCATGCTAAATTTTTAAAGGTTTGCTATCAATAAATTTAACATTTCTGGGCGCTTGGTATTTTTGGCAAGATTTGAAATGATTTTTCGGTTGTTTTTTTTAAAAAAATGTTTTATAAAATTTTTCTCATTTTCATGCTAAATTTTTAAAGGTTTGCTTTCTATAAAATTTAAATTTCTGGGCGCTTGGTATTTTTGGCAAGTTTTGAAAATTATTTGAAATGATTTTTGGGTTTCTTTTAAAAAAATAATTCATACATATTTAAAAAATAATTTACATATTTTTTTGGCAAGATTTGAAATGATTTTTCGGTTTATTCTTTTAAAAAAATAATTCATAAAATTTTTCTCATATTCATGCTAAATTTTTAAAGGTTTGCTATCTATAAATTTAAAATTTCTGGGCGCTTGGTATTTTTGGCAAGATTTGAAATGATTTTTCGGTTTTTTTTTTAAAAAAAATGTTTTATAAAATTTTTCTCATTTTCATGCTAAATTTTTAAAGGTTTGCTTTCTATAAAATTTCAATTTCTGGGCGCTTGGTATTTTTGGCAAGTTTTGAAAATGATTTGAAATGATTTTTGAGTTTCTTTTAAAAAAATAATTCATACAATTTTTCTCATTTTCATGCTAAATTTTTAAAGGTTTGTTTTCTATAAAATTTGAATTTCTGGGCGCTTGGTATTTTTGGCAAGTTTTGAAAATGATTTGAAATGATTTTTGGGTTTCTGTTAAAAAAATAACTCATAAAATTTTTCTCATTTTCATGCTAAATTTTTAAAGGTTTGCTATCTATAAATTTAAAATTTCTGGGCGCTTGGTATTTTTGGCAAGATTTGAAATGATTTTTCGGTTTTTTTTTTAAAAAAAAGTTTTATAAAATTTTTCTCATTTTCATGCTAAATTTTTAAAGGTGTGCTTTTTATAAATTTTAAATTTCTGGGCGCTTGGTATTTTTTGCAAGATTTGAAATGATTTTTCAGTTTTTTTTTTTAAAAAAAATGTTTTATAAAATTTTTCTCATTTTCATGCTAAATTTTTAAAGGTTTGCTTTCTATAAAATTTAAATTTCTGGGCGCTTGGTATTTTTGGCAAGATTTGAAATGATTTTTCGGTTTTTTTTTTAAAAAAAATGTTATATAAAATTTTTCTCATTTTCATGCTAAATTTTTAAAGTTTGCTATCTATAAATTTAACATTTCTGGACGCTTGGTATTTTTGGCAAGTTTTGAAAATGATTTAAAATGATTTTTGGGTTTCTTTTAAAAAAATAATTCATAAAATTTTTCTCATATTCATGCTAAATTTTTAAAGGTTTGCTATCTATAAATTTAAAATTTCTGGGCGCTTGGTATTTTTAGCAAGATTTGAAATGATTTTTCGGTTTTTTTTTTAAAAAAAATATTTTAGAAAATTTTTCTCATTTTCATGCTAAATTTTTAAAGGTTTGCTTTCTATAAATTTTAAATTTCTGGGCGCTTGTTATTTTTGGCAAGATTTGAAATGATTTTTCGGTTTTTTCTTTTAAAAAAATAATTCATAAAATTTTTCTCATTTTCATGCTAAATTTTTAAAGGTTTGCTATCTATAAATTTAACATTTCTGGGCGCTTGGTATTTTTGGCAAGATTTGAAATGATTTTTCGGTTTTTTTTTTTAAAAAAATGTTTTATAAAATTTTTCTCATTTTCATGCCAAATTTTTAAAGGTTTGCTTTCTATAAAATTTAAATTTCTGGGCGCTTGGTATTTTTGGCAAGTTTTGAAAATGATTTGAAATGATTTTTGGGTTTCTTTTAAAAAAATAATTCCTACAATTTTTCTCATTTTCATGCTAAATTTTTAAAGGTTTGCTTTCTATAAATTTAAAATTTCTGGGCGCTTGGTATTTTTGGCAAGATTTGAAATGATTTTTCGGTTTTTTTTTTAAAAAAAATGTTTTATAAAATTTTTCTCATTTTCATGCTAAATTTTTAAAGGTTTGCTATCTATAAATTTAACATTTCTGGGCGCTTGGTATTTTTGGCAAGTTTTGAAAATGATTTGAAATGATTCTTGGATTTCTGTTAAAAAAATAATTCATAAAATTTTTCTCATTTTCATGCTAAATTTTTAAAGGTTTGCTATCTATAAATTTAAAATTTCTGGGCGCTTGGTATTTTTGGCAAGATTTGAAATGATTTTTCGGTTGTTTTTTTTAAAAAAATGTCTTATAAAATTCTTCTCATTTTCATGCTAAATTTTTAAAGGTTTGCTTTCTATAAAATTTAAATTTCTGGGCGCTTGGTATTTTTGGCAAGTTTTGAAAATTATTTGAAATGATTTTTGGGTTTCTTTTAAAAAAATAATTCATACAATTTTTCTCATTTTCATGCTAAATTTTTAAAGGTTTGCTATCTATAAATTTAAAATTTCTGGGCGCTTGGTATTTTTCGCAAGATTTAAAATGATTTTTCGGTTTTTTTTTTTAAAAAAATGTTATATAAAATTTTTCTCATTTTCATGCTTAATTTTTAAAGGTTTGCTATCTATAAATTTAAAATTTCTGGGCGCTTGGTATTTTTCGCAAGATATAAAATGATTTTTCGGTTTTTTTTTAAAAAAAAATGTTATACAAAATATTTCTCATTTTCATGCTAAGTTTTTAAAGGTTCGCTATCTATAAATTTAACATTTCTGGACGCTTGGTATTTTTGGCAAGTTTTGAAAATGATTTAAAATGATTTTTGGGTTTCTTTTAAAAAAATAATTCATAAAACTTTTCTCATATTCATGCTAAATTTTTAAAGGTTTGCTATCTATAAATTTAAAATTTCTGGGCGCTTGGTATTTTTGGCAAGATTTGAAATGATTTTTCGGTTTTTTTTTTTAAAAAAATGTTTTATAAAATTTTTCTCATTTTCATGCTAAATTTTTAAAGGTTTGCTTTCTATAAAATTTAAATTTCTGGGCGCTTGGTATTTTTGGCAAGTTTTGAAAATGATTTGAAATGATTTTTGGGTTTCTTTTAAAAAAATAATTCCTACAATTTTTCTCACTTTCATGCTAAATTTTTGAAGGTTTACTTTCTACAAATTTAAAATTTCTGGGCGCTTGGTATTTTTGGCAAGATTTGAAATGATTTTTCGGTTTTTCCTTTTAAAAAAATAATTCATAAAATATTTCTCATTTTCATGCTAAATTTTTAAAGGTTTGCTATCTATAAATTTAACATTTCTGGGCGCTTGGTATTTTTCGCAGGATTTGAAATGATTTTTCGGTTTTTTTTTTTAAAAAAATGTTTTATAAAATTTTTCTCATTTTCATGCTAAATTTTTAAAGGTTTGCTTTCTATCAAATTTAAATTTCTGGGCGCTTGGTATTTTTGGCAAGTTTTGAAAATGATTTGAAATGATTTTTGGGTTTCTTTTACAAAAATAATTCCTACAATTTTTCTCATTTTCATGCTAAATTTTTAAAGGTTTGCTATCTATAAATTTAACATTTCTGGGCGCTTGGTATTTTTCGCAAGATTTGAAATGATTTTTCGGTTTATTCTTTCAAAAAAATAATTCATAAAATTTTTCTCATATTCATGCTAAATTTTTAAAGGTTTGCTATCTATAAATTTAAAATTTCTGGGCGCTTGGTATTTTTGGCAAGATTTGAAATGATTTTTCGGTTTTTTTTTTAAAAAAAATGTTTTATAAAATTTTTCTCATTTTCATGCTAAATTTTTAAAGGTTTGCTTTCTATAAAATTTAAATTTCTGGGCGCTTGGTATTTTTGGCAAGTTTTGAAAATGATTTGAAATGATTTTTGAGTTTCTTTTAAAAAAATAATTCATACAATTTTTCTCATTTTCATGCTAAATTTTTAAAGGTTTTCTATCTATAAATTTAAAATTTCTGGGCGCTTGGTATTTTTCGCAAGATTTAAAATGATTTTTCGGTTTTTTTTTTAAAAAAAATGTTTTATAAAATTTTTCTCATTTTCATGCTAAATTTTTAAATGTTTGCTATCTATAAATTTAAAATTTCTGGGCGCTTGGTATTTTTGGCAAGATTTGAAATGATTTTTCGGTTTTTTTTTTTAAAAAAATATTTTATAAAATTTTTCTCATTTTCATGCTAAATTTTTAAAGGTTTGCTTTCTATAAAATTTGAATTTCTGGGCGCTTGGTATTTTTGGCAAGATTTGAAATGATTTTTCGGTTTTTTTTTTAAAAAAAATGTTTTATAAAATTTTTCTCATTTTCATGCTAAATTTTTAAAGGTTTGCTTTCTATAAAATTTAAATTTCTGGGCGCTTGGTATTTTTGGCAAGTTTTGAAAATTATTTGAAATGATTTTTGGGTTTCTTTTAAAAAAATAATTCATACAATTTTTCTCATTTTCATGCTAAATTTTTAAAGGTTTGCTATCTATAAATTTAAAATTTCTGGGCGCTTGGTATTTTTCGCAAGATTTAAAATGATTTTTCGGTTTTTTTTTTTAAAAAAATGTTATATAAAATTTTTCTCATTTTCATGCTAAATTTTTAAAGGTTTGCTATCTATAAATTTAAAATTTCTGGGCGCTTGGTATTTTTCGCAAGATATAAAATGATTTTTCGGTTTTTTTTTTAAAAAAAAATGTTATACAAAATATTTCTCATTTTCATGCTAAGTTTTTAAAGGTTCGCTATCTATAAATTTAACATTTCTGGACGCTTGGTATTTTTGGCAAGTTTTGAAAATGATTTAAAATGATTTTTGGGTTTCTTTTAAAAAAATAATTCATAAAATTTTTCTCATATTCATGCTAAATTTTTAAAGGTTTACTATCTATAAATTTAAAATTTCTGGGCGCTTGGTATTTTTGGCAAGATTTGAAATTATTTTTCGGTTTTTTTTTTTTAAAAAATGTTTTATAAAATTTTTCTCATTTTCATGCTAAATTTTTAAAGGTTTGCTATCTATAAATTTAAAATTTCTGGGCGCTTGGTATTTTTCGCAAGATATAAAATGATTTTTCGGTTTTTTTTTTAAAAAAAAATGTTATACAAAATATTTCTCATTTTCATGCTAAGTTTTTAAAGGTTCGCTATCTATAAATTTAACATTTCTGAGCGCTTGGTATTTTTCGCAAGATTTGAAATGATTTATCGGTTTTTTCTTTTAAAAAAATAATTCATAAAATATTTCTCATTTTCATGCTAAATTTTTAAAGGTTTGCTATCTATAAATTTAACATTTCTGGGCGCTTGGTATTTTTCGCAAGATTTGAAATGATTTTTCGGTTTTTTTTTTTAAAAAAATGTTTTATAAAATTTTTCTCATTTTCATGCTAAATTTTTAAAGGTTTGCTTTCTATAAAATTTAAATTTCTGGGCGCTTGCTATTTTTGGCAAGTTTTGAAAATGATTTGAAATGATTTTTGGGTTTCTTTTAAAAAAATAATTCATACAATTTTTCTCATTTTCATGCTAAATTTTTAAAGGTTTGCTTTCTATAAATTTTAAATTTCTGGGCGCTTGGTATTTTTGGCAAGATTTGAAATGATTTTTCGGTTTTTTCTTTTAAAAAAATAATTCATAAAATATTTCTCATTTTCATGCTAAATTTTTAAAGGTTTGCTATCTATAAATTTAACATTTCTGGGCGCTTGGTATTTTTCGCATGATTTGAAATGATTTTTCGGTTTTTTTTTTTAAAAAAATGTTTTATAAAATTTTTCTCATTTTCATGCTAAATTTTTAAAGGTTTGCTTTCTATAAAATTTAAATTTCTGGGCGCTTGGTATTTTTGGCAAGTTTTGAAAATGATTTGAAATGATTTTTGGGTTTCTTTTAAAAAAATAATTCCTATAATTTTTCTCATTTTCATGCTAAATTTTTAAAGGTTTGCTTTCTATAAATTTTAAATTTCTGGTCGCTTGGTATTTTTGGCAAGATTTGAAATGATTTTTCGGTTTATTCTTTTAAAAAAATAATTCATAAAATTTTTCTCATATTCATGCTAAATTTTTAAAGGTTTGCTATCTATAAATTTAAAATTTCTGGGCGCTTGGTATTTTTGGCAAGATTTGAAATGATTTTTCGGTTTTTTTTTTAAAAAAAATGTTTTATAAAATTTTTCTCATTTTCATGCTAAATTTTTAAAGGTTTGCTTTCTATAAAATTTAAATTTCTGGGCGCTTGGTATTTTTGGCAAGTTTTGAAAATGATTTGAAATGATTTTTGAGTTTCTTTTAAAAAAATAATTCATACAATTTTTCTCATTTTCATGCTAAATTTTTAAAGGTTTGCTATCTATAAATTTAAAATTTCTGGGCGCTTGGTATTTTTGGCAAGATTTGAAATGATTTTTCGGTTTTTTTTTTTAAAAAAATATTTTATAAAATTTTTCTCATTTTCATGCTAAATTTTTAAAGGTTTGCTTTCTATAAAATTTGAATTTCTGGGCGCTTGGTATTTTTGGCAAGTTTTGAAAATGATTTGAAATGATTTTTGGGTTTCTGTTAAAAAAATAACTCATAAAATTTTTCTCATTTTCATGCTAAATTTTTAAAGGTTTGCTATCTATAAATTTAAAATTTCTGGGCGCTTGGTATTTTTGGCAAGATTTGAAATGATTTTTCGGTTTTTTTTTTAAAAAAAAGTTTTATAAAATTTTTCTCATTTTCATGCTAAATTTTTAAAGGTTTGCTTTCTATAAATTTTAAATTTCTGAGCGCTTGGTATTTTTTGAAAGATTTGAAATGATTTTTCAGTTTTTTTTTTTAAAAAAAATGTTTTATAAAATTTTTCTCATTTTCATGCTAAATTTTTAAAGGTTTGCTTTCTATAAAATTTAAACTTCTGGGCGCTTGGTATTTTTGGCAAGATTTGAAATGATTTTTCGGTTTTTTTTTTAAAAAAAAATGTTATATAAAATTTTTCTCATTTTCATGCTAAATTTTTAAAGGTTTGCTATCTATAAATTTAACATTTCTGGACGCTTGGTATTTTTGGCAAGTTTTGAAAATGATTTAAAATGATTTTTGGGTTTCTTTTAAAAAAATAATTCATAAAATTTTCCTCATATTCATGCTAAATTTTTAAAGGTTTGCTATCTATAAATTTAAAAATTCTGGGCGCTTGGTATTTTTAGCAAGATTTGAAATGATTTTTTGGTTTTTTTTTTAAAAAAAATGTTTTAGAAAGATTTTCTCATTTTCATGCTAAATTTTTAAAGGTTTGCTTTCTATAAATTTTAAATTTCTGGGCACTTGTTATTTTTGGCAATATTTGAAATGATTTTTCGGTTTTTTCTTTTAAAAAAATAATTCATAAAATTTTTCTCATTTTCATGCTAAATTTTTAAAGGTTTGCTATCTATAAATTTAACATTTCTGGGCGCTTGGTATTTTTGGCAAGATTTGAAATGATTTTTCGGTTTTTTTTTTTAAAAAAATGTTTTATAAAATTTTTCTCATTTTCATGCTAAATTTTTAAAGGTTTGCTTTCTATAAAATTTAAATTTCTGGGCGCTTGGTATTTTTGGCAAGTTTTGAAAATGATTTGAAATGATTTTTGGGTTTCTTTTAAAAAAATAATTCCTACATTTTTTCTCATTTTCATGCTAAATTTTTAAAGGTTTGCTATCTATAAATTTAAAATTTCTGGGCGCTTGGTATTTTTCGCAAGATTTAAAATGATTTTTCGGTTTTTTTTTAAAAAAAAATGTTATATAAAATATTTCTCATTTTCATGCTAAGTTTTTAAAGGTTTGCTATCTATAAATTTAACATTTCTGAACGCTTGGTATTTTTGGCAAGTTTTGAAAATGATTTAAAATGATTTTTGGGTTTCTTTTAAAAAAATAAATCATAAAATTTTTCTCATATTCATGCTAAATTTTTAAAGGTTTGCTATCTATAAATTTTAAATTTCTGGGCGCTTGGTATTTATGGCAAGTTTTGAAAATGATTTAAAATGATTTTTGGGTTTCTTTTAAAAAATTAATTCATACAATTTTTCTCATTTTCATGCTAAATTTTTAAAGGCTTGCTATCTATAAATTTAAAATTTCTGAGCGCTTGGTATTTTTCGCAAGATTTAAAATGATTTTTCTAAAAAATGATTCTGCTAAATTTTTAAAAGTTTGCTATCTATAAATTTAAAATTTCTGGGCGCTTGGTATTTTTGGCAAGATTTAAAATGATTTTTCGGTTTTTTTTTTTTAAAAAAATGTTTTATAAAATTTTTCTCATTTTCATGCTAAATTTTTAAAGGTTAGCTTTCTATAAAATTTAAATTTCTGGGCGCTTGGTATTTTTCGCAAGATTTAAAATGATTTTTCGGTTTTTTTTTTTTAAAAAAAATGTTTTATAAAATTTTTCTCATATTCATGCTAAATTTTTAAAGGTTTGCTTTCTATAAATTTTAAATTTCTGGGCGCTTGGTATTTTTGGCAAGTTTTGAAAATGATTTGAAATGATTTTTGGGTTTCTTTAAAAAAATAATTCATACAATTTTTCTCATTTTCATGCTAAATTTTTAAAGGTTTGCTATCTATAAATTTTAAATTTCTGGGCGCTTGGTATTTTTGGCAAGATTTGAAATGATTTTTCGGTTTTTTTTTTAAAAAAATGTTTTATAAAATTTTTCTATTTTCATGCTAAATTTTTAAAGGTTTGCTTTCCATAAATTTTAAATTTCTGGGCGCTTGGTATTTTTGGCAAGATTTGAAATGATTTTTCGGTTTTTTTTTAAAAAAAATGTTTTATAAAATTTTTCTCATTTTCATGCTAAATTTTTAAAGGTTTGCTATCTATAAATTTAACATTTCTGGGCGCTTGGTATTTTTGGCAAGTTTTGAAAATGATTTGAAATGATTTTTGGGTTTCTTTAGAAAAATAATTCATACAATTTTTCTCATTTTCATGCTAAATTTTTAAAGGCTTGCTATCTATAAATTTAAAATTTCTGGGCGCTTGGTATTTTTGGCAAGTTTTGAAAATGATTTAAAATGATTTTTGGGTTTCTTTTAAAAAAATAAATCATAAAATTTTTCTCATATTCATGCTAAATTTTTAAAGGTTTGCTATCTATAAATTTTAAATTTCTGGGCGCTTGGTATTTATGGCAAGTTTTGAAAATGATTTAAAATGATTTTTGGGTTTCTTTTAAAAAATTAATTCATACAATTTTTCTCATTTTCATGCTAAATTTTTAAAGGCTTGCTATCTATAAATTTAAAATTTCTGAGCGCTTGGTATTTTTCGCAAGATTTAAAATGATTTTTCTAAAAAATGATTCTGCTAAATTTTTAAAGGTTTGCTATCTATAAATTTAAAATTTCTGGGCGCTTGGTATTTTTGGCAAGATTTAAAATGATTTTTCGGTTTTTTTTTTTTTTAAAAAAATGTTTTATAAAATTTTTCTCATTTTCATGCTAAATTTTTAAAGGTTAGCTTTCTATAAAATTTAAATTTCTGGGCGCTTGGTATTTTTCGCAAGATTTAAAATGATTTTTCGGTTTTTTTTTTTTAAAAAAAATGTTTTATAAAATTTTTCTCATATTCATGCTAAATTTTTAAAGGTTTGCTTTCTATAAATTTTAAATTTCTGGGCGCTTGGTATTTTTGGCAAGTTTTGAAAATGATTTGAAATGATTTTTGGGTTTCTTTAAAAAAATAATTCATACAATTTTTCTCATTTTCATGCTAAATTTTTAAAGGTTTGCTATCTATAAATTTTAAATTTCTGGGCGCTTGGTATTTTTGGCAAGATTTGAAATGATTTTTCGGTTTTTTTTTTAAAAAAATGTTTTATAAAATTTTTCTATTTTCATGCTAAATTTTTAAAGGTTTGCTTTCCATAAATTTTAAATTTCTGGGCGCTTGGTATTTTTGGCAAGATTTGAAATGATTTTTCGGTTTTTTTTTAAAAAAAATGTTTTATAAAATTTTTCTCATTTTCATGCTAAATTTTTAAAGGTTTGCTATCTATAAATTTAACATTTCTGGGCGCTTGGTATTTTTGGCAAGTTTTGAAAATGATTTGAAATGATTTTTGGGTTTCTTTAGAAAAATAATTCATACAATTTTTCTCATTTTCATGCTAAATTTTTAAAGGCTTGCTATCTATAAATTTAAAATTTCTGGGCGCTTGGTATTTTTCGCAAGATTTAAAATGATTTTTCGGTTTTTTTTTTTAAAAAAAATGTTTTATAAAATTTTTCTCATTTTCATGCTAAATTTTAAAGGTTTGCTTTCTATAAATTTTAAATTTCTGGGCGCTTGGTATTTTTGGCAAGTTTTGAAAATGATTTGAAATGATTTTTGGATTTCTTTAGAAAAATAATTCATACAATTTTTCTCATTTTCATGCTAAATTTTTAAAGGTTTGCTATCTATAAATTTTAAATTTCTGGGCGCTTGGTATTTTTAGCAAGATTTGAAATGATTTTTCGGTTTTTTCTTTTAAAAAAATGTTTTATAAAATTTTTCTCATTTTCATGCTAAATTTTTAAAGGTTTGCTTTCTATAAATTTTAAATTTCTGGGCGCTTGGTATTTTTGGCAAGTTTTGAAAATGATTTGAAATGATTTTTGGGTTTCTGTTAAAAAAATGTTTTATAAAATTTTTCTCATTTTCATGCTAAATTTTTAAAGGTTTGCTTCTATAAATATTAAATTTCTGGGCGCTTGGTATTTTTGGCAAGATTTGAAATGATTTTTCGGCTTTTTTTTTAAAAAAAATGTTTTATAAAATTTTTCTCATTTTCATGCTAAATTTTTAAAGGTTTGCTATCTATAAATTTAACATTTCTGGGCGCTTGGTATTTTTGGCAAGTTTTGAAAATGATTTGAAATGATTTTTGGGTTTCTGCTAAAAAAATAATTCATAAAATTTTTCTCATTTTCATGCTAAATTTTTAAAGGTTTGCTATCTATAAATTTAAATTTTCTGGGCGCTTGGTATTTTTGGCAAGATTTGAAATGATTTTTCGGCTTTTTTTTTAAAAAAAATGTTTTATAAAATTTTTCTCATTTTCATGCTAAATTTTTAAAGGTTTGCTTTCTATAAAATTTAAATTTCTGGGCGCTTGGTATTTTTTGCAAGTTTTGAAAATGATTTTTCGGTTTTTTTTTTTAAAAAATGTTTTGTAAAATTTTTCTCATTTTCATGTTAAATTTTTAAAGGTTTGCTTTCTACAAATTTTAAATTTCTGGGCGCTTGGTATTTTTGGCAAGATTTGAAATGATTTTTCGGTTTTTTTTTTAAAAAAATGTTTTATACAATTTTTCTATTTTCATGCTAAATTTTTAAAGGTTTGCTTTCCATAAATTTTCAATTTCTGGGCGCTTGGTATTTTTGGCAAGATTTGAAATGATTTTTCGGTTTTTTTTTTAAAAAAAATGTTTCATAAAATTTTTCTCATTTTCATGATAAATTTTTAAAGGTTTGCTTTCTATAAAATTTAAATTTCTGGGCGCTTGGTATTTTTGGCAAGTTTTGAAAATGATTTAAAATGATTTTTGGGTTTCTTTTAAAAAAATAACTCATACAATTTTTCTCATTTTCATGCTAAATTTTTAAAGGCTTGCTATCTATAAATTTAAAATTTCTGGGCTCTTGGTATTTTTCGCAAGATTTAAAATGATTTTTCTAAAAAATGATTCTGCTAAATTTTTAAAGGTTTGCTATCTATAAATTTAAAATTTCGGGGCGCTTGGTATTTTTGGCAAGATTTAAAATGATTTTTCGGTTTTTTTTTTTAAAAAAATGTTTTATAAAATTTTTCTCATTTTCATGCTAAATTTTTAAAAGTTTGATTTCTATAAAATTTAAATTTCTGGGCGCTTGGTATTTTTCGCAAGATTTAAAATGATTTTTCGGTTTTTTTTTTTAAAAAAAATGTTTTATAAAAATTTTCTCATATTCATGCTAAATTTTTAAAGGTTTGCTTTCTATAAATTTTAAATTTCTGGGCGCTTGGTATTTTTGGCAAGTTTTGAAAATGATTTGAAATGATTTTTGGGTTTCTTTAAAAAAATAATTCATACAATTTTTCTCATTTTCATGCTAAATTTTTAAAGGTTTGCTATCTATAAATTTTAAATTTCTGGGCGCTTGGTATTTTTGGCAAGATTTGAAATGATTTTTCGGTTTTTTCTTTTAAAAAAATGTTTTATAAAATTTTTCTCATTTTCATGCTAAATTTTTAAAGGTTTGCTATCTATAAATTTAACATTTCTGGGCGCTTGGTATTTTTGGCAAGTTTTGAAAATGATTTGAAATGATTTTTGGGTTTCTTTAGAAAAATAATTCATACATTTTTTCTCATTTTCATGCTAAATTTTTAAAGGCTTGCTATCTATAAATTTAAAATTTCTGGGCGCTTGGTATTTTTCGCAAGATTTAAAATGATTTTTCGGTTTTTTTTTTTAAAAAAAATGTTTTATAAAATTTTTCTCATTTTCATGCTAAATTTTTAAAGGTTTGCTTTCTATAAATTTTAAATTTCTGGGCGCTTGGTATTTTTGGCAAGTTTTGAAAATGATTTGAAATGATTTTTGGGTTTCTTTAGAAAAATAATTCATACAATTTTTCTCATTTTCATGCTAAATTTTTAAAGGTTTGCTATCTATAAATTTTAAATTTCTGGGCGCTTGGTATTTTTAGCAAGATTTGAAATGATTTTTCGGTTTTTTTTTTTAAAAAATGTTTTATAAAATTTTTCTCATTTTCATGCTAAATTTTTAAACGTTTGCTATCTATAAATTTAACATTTCTGGGCGCTTGGTATTTTTGGCAAGTTTTGAAAATGATTTGAAATGATTTTTGGGTTTCTGTTAAAAAAATAATTCATAAAATTTTTCTCATTTTCATGCTAAATTTTTAAAGGTTTGCTATCTATAAATTTAAAATTTCTGGGCGCTTAGTATTTTTGGCAAGATTTGAAATGATTTTTCGGTTTTTTTTTTTAAAAAAATGTTTTATAAAATTTTTCTCATTTTCATGCTAAATTTTTAAAGGTTTGCTTTCTATAAATTTTAACTTTCTGGGCGCTTGGTATTTTTGGCAAGATTTGAAATGATTTTTCGGTTTTTTTTTTTAAAAAAATGTTTTATAAAATTTTTCTCATTTTCATGCTAAATTTTTAAAGGTTTGCTATCTATAAATTTAACATTTCTGGGCGCTTGGTATTTTTGGCAAGTTTTGAAAATGATTTGAAATGATTTTTGGGTTTCTGTTAAAAAAATAATTCATAAAATTTTTCTCATTTTCATGCTAAATTTTTAAAGGTTTGCTATCTATAAATTTAAAATTTCTAGGCGCTTGGTATTTTTGGCAAGATTTGAAATGATTTTTCGGCTTTTTTTTTTAAAAATATGTTTTATAAAATTTTTCTCATTTTCATGCTAAATTTTTAAAGGTTTGCTTTCTATAAAATTTAAATTTCTGGGCGCTTGGTATTTTTGGCAAGTTTTGAAAATGATTTTTCGGTTTTTTTTTTTAAAAAATGTTTTATAAAATTTTTCTCATTTTCATGCTAAATTTTTAAAGGTTTGCTTTCTATAAAATTTAAATTTCTGGGCGCTTGGTATTTTTGGCAAGTTTTGAAAATGATTTTTCGGTTTTTTTTTTTAAAAAATGTTTTATAAAATTTTTCTCATTTTCATGCTAAATTTTTAAAGGTTTGCTTTCTACAAATTTTAAATTTCTGGGCGCTTGGTATTTTTGGCAAGATTTGAAATGATTTTTCGGTTTTTTTTTTAAAAAAATGTTTTATAAAATTTTTCTATTTTCATGCTAAATTTTTAAAGGTTTGCTTTCCATAAATTTTCAATTTCTGGGCGCTTGGTATTTTTGGCAAAATTTGAAATGATTTTTCGGTTTTTTCTTTTAAAAAAATGTTTTATAAAATTTTTCTCATTTTCATGCTAAATTTTTAAAGGTTTGCTTTCTATAAATTTTAAATTTCTGGGCGCTTGATATTTTTTGCAAGATTTGAAATTTCTGGGCGCTTGGTATTTTTCGCAAGATTTAAAATGATTTTTGGGTTTCATTTAAAAAAATAATTCATAAATTTTTTCTCATATTCATGCTAAATTTTTAAAGGTTTGCTATCTATAAATTTGAAATTTCTGGCCGATTTGTATTTTTGGCAAGATTTGAAATGATTTTTCGGTTTTTTTTTTTTAAAAAATGTTTTATAAAATTTTTCTCATTTTCATGCTAAATTTTTAAAGGTTTGCTATCTATAAATTTAACATTTCTGGGCGCTTGGTATTTTTGGCAAGTTTTGAAAATGATTTGAAATGATTTTTGGGTTTCTTTTGAAAAAATAATTCATAAAATTTTTCTCATTTTCATACTAAATTTTTAAAGGTTTGCTATCTATAAATTTAAAAATTCTGGGCGCTTGGTATTTTTCGCAAGATTTGAAATGATTTTTCGGTTTTTTTTTTAAAAAAAATGTTTTATAAAATTTTTCTCATTTTCATGCTAAATTTTTAAAGGTTTGCTTTCTATAAAATTTAAATTTCTGGGCGCTTGGTATTTTTGGCAAGTTTTGAAAATGATTTGAAATGATTTTTGGGTTTCTTTTAAAAAAATAATTCATACAAATTTTCTCATTTTTATGCTAAATTTTTAAAGGTTTTCTATCTATAAATTTAAAATTTCTGGGCGCTTGGTATTTTTCGCAAAATTTAAAATGATTTTTCGGTTTTTTTTTTAAAAAAAATATTTTATAAAATTTTTCTCATTTTCATGCTAAATTTTTAAAGGTTTGCTTTCTATAAATTTTAAATTTCTGGGCGCTTGGTATTTTTGGCAAGATTTGAAATGATTTTGCGGGTTTTTCTTTTAAAAAAATGTTTTATAAAAATTTTCTTATTTTCATGCTAAATTTTTAAAGGTTTGCTATCTATAAATTTAACATTTCTGGGCGCTTGGTATTTTTGGCAAGTTTTGAAAATGATTTGAAATGATTTTTGGGTTTCTTTTATAAATATAATTCATAAAATTTTTCTCATTTTCATGCTAAATTTTTAAAGGTTTGCTATCTATAAATTTAAAATTTCTGGGCGCTTGGTATTTTTGGCAAGATTTGAAATAATTTTTCGGTTTTTTTTTTTAAAAAAATGCTTTATAAAATTTTTCTCATTTTCATGCTAAATTTTTAAAGGTTTGCTTTCTATAAAATTTAAATTTCTGGGCGCTTGGTATTTTTGGCAAGTTTTGAAAATGATTTAAAATGATTTTCGGGTTTCTTTTAAAAAAATAATTCATACAATTTTTCTCATTTTCATGCTAAATTTTTAAAGGCTTGCTATCTATAAATTTAAAATTTCTGGGCGCTTGGTATTTTTCAAAAGATTTAAAATGATTTTTCTAAAAAATGATTCTGCTAAATTTTTAAAGGTTTGCTATCTATAAATTTAAAATTTCTGGGCGCTTGGTATTTTTGGCAAGATTTAAAATGATTTTTCGGTTTTTTTTTTTTAAAAAATGTTTTATAAAATTTTTCTCATTTTCATGCTAAATTTTTAAAGGTTTGCTTTCTATAAAATTTAAATTTCTGGGCGCTTGGTATTTTTCGCAAGATTTAAAATGATTTTTCGGTTTTTTTTTTTAAAAAAAATGTTTTATAAAATTTTTCTCATATTCATGCTAAATTTTTAAAGGTTTGCTTTCTATAAATTTTAAATTTCTGGGCGCTTGGTATTTTTGGCAAGTTTTGAAAATGATTTGAAATGATTTTTGGGTTTCTTTAAAAAAATAATTCATACAATTTTTCTCATTTTCATGCTAAATTTTTAAAGGTTTGCTATCTATAAATTTTAAATTTCTGGGCGCTTGGTATTTTTGGCAAGATTTGAAATGATTTCTCGATTTTTTCTTTTAAAAAAATGTTTTATAAAATTTTTCTCATTTTCATGCTAAATTTTTAAAGGTTTGCTATCTATAAATTTAACATTTCTGGGCGCTTGGTATTTTTGGCAAGTTTTGAAAATGATTTGAAATGATTTTTGGGTTTCTTTAGAAGAATAATTCATACAATTTTTCTCATTTTCATGCTAAATTTTTAAAGGCTTCCTATCTATAAATTTAAAATTTCTGGGCGCTTGGTATTTTTCGCAAGATTTAAAATGATTTTTCGGTTTTTTTTTTTAAAAAAAATGTTTTATAAAATTTTTCTCATTTTCATGCTAAATTTTTAAAGGTTTGCTTTCTATAAATTTTAAATTTCTGGGCGCTTGGTATTTTTGGCAAGTTTTGAAAATGATTTGAAATGATTTTTGGGTTTCTTTAGAAAAATAATTCATACAATTTATCTCATTTTCATGCTAAATTTTTAAAGGTTTGCTTTCTATAAATTTTAAATTTCTGGGCGCTTGGTATTTTTAGCAAGATTTGAAATGATTTTTCGGTTTTTTCTTTTAAAAAAATGTTTTATAAAATTTTTCTCATTTTCATGCTAAATTTCTAAACGTTTGCTATCTATAAATTTAACATTTCTGGGCGCTTGGTATTTTTGGGAAGTTTTGATAATGATTTGAATTGATTTTTGGGTTTTTTTTTTCAAAAAATAATTTATAAAATTTTTCTTCATTTTCATGCTAAATTTTTAAAGGTTTGCTTTCTATAAATTTTAAATTTCTGGGCGCTTGGTATTTTTGGCAAGTTTTGAAAATGATTTTAAATGATTTTTTGGTTTTTTTTTTAAAAGAATGATTTATAAAATTTTTCTCACTTTCATGCTAAATTTTTAAAGGTTTGCTTTCTTTAAATTTTATTTTTCTGGGCCCTTGGTATTTTTGGCAAGTTTTGAAAATGATTTGAAATGATTTTTGGGTTTCTGTTAAAAAAATAATTCATAAAATTTTTCTCATTTTCATGCTAAATTTTTAAAGGTTTGCTATCTATAAATTTAAAATTTCTGGGCGCTTGGTATTTTTGGCAAGATTTGAAATGATTTTTCGGCTTTTTTTTTTAAAAAAATGTTTTATGAAATTTTTCTCATTTTCATGCTAAATTTTTAAAGGTTTGCTATCTATAAATTTAAAATTTCTGGGCGCTTGGTATTTTTGGCAAGATTTGAAATGATTTTTCGGCTTTTTTTTTTAAAAAAATGTTTTATGAAATTTTTCTCATTTTCATGCTAAATTTTTAAAGGTTTGCTATCTATAAATTTAAAATTTCTGGGCGCTTGGTATTTTTGGGAAGTTTTGATAATGATTTGAATTGATTTTTGGGTTTTTTTTAAAAAAATAATTTATAAAATTTTCTTCATTTTCATGCTAAATTTTTAAAGGTTTGCTTTCTATAAATTTTAAATTTCTGGGCGCTTGGTATTTTTGGCAAGTTTTGAAAATGATTTTAAATGATTTTTTGGTTTTTTTTTTAAAAGAATGATTTATAAAATTTTTCTCACTTTCATGCTAAATTTTTAAAGGTTTGCTTTCTTTAAATTTTATTTTTCTGGGCCCTTGGTATTTTTGGCAAGTTTTGAAAATGATTTGAAATGATTTTTCGGATTTTTTTTTTTAAAATGATTTAAAAAATTTTTCTCATTTTCATGCTAAATTTTTAAAGGTTTGCTTTCAATAAATTTTAAATTTCTGGGCGCTTGGTATTTTTGGCAAGTTTTGAAAATGATTTGAAATGATTTTTGGGTTTTTTTTAAAAAGATAATTTTTAAAATTCTTCTCATTGTCATGCTAAATTTGTACAGGTTTGCTATCTATAAATTTTAAATTTCTGGGCGCTTGGTATTTTTGGCAAGATTTGAAATGATTTTACGGCTTGTTTTTAAATAAAATGTTTTATGAAATTTGTCTCATTTGCATGCTAAATTTTTAAATGTTTGCTATCTATAAATTTTAAATTTCTGGGCGCTTGGTATCTTTGGCAAGATTTGAAATGATTTTACGGCTTGTTTTTAAAAAAAATGTTTTATGAAATTTGTCTCATTTTCATGCTAAATTTTTAAAGGTTTGCTATCTATAAATTTAAAATATCTGGGCGCTTGGTATTTTTCGCAAGATTTAAAATGATTTTTCGGTTTTTTTTTAAAAAAAAATGTTTTATAAAATTTTTCTCATTTTCATGCTAAATTTTTAAAGGTTTAATTTCTATAAATTTAAAATTTCTGGGCGCTTGGTATTTTTGGCAAGATTTGAAATGATTTTTCGGTTTTTTCTTTTAAAAAAATAATTCATAAAACTTTTCTCATTTTCATGCTAAATTTTTAAAGGTTTGCTTTCTTTAAATTTTAAATTTCTGGGCGCTTGGTATTTTTGGCAAGATTTGAAATGATTTTTCTTAAACCTTAGACCTTAAAGCATATCTTTAAAATTAATAAAGATAACAACTTGAAAAAATGTAGAAGCTTCCAATTTGCCACAAGGGTGTTCTTTACTATCTCTTGCGTGTTCCCCTAATTTGGGATCAATTGGAGTGGTGGTTCTGTACCCCTCTCAGACCTCCCAAGTTTTAAAGGCTTATAATCGAAATTACTAAAAATAGTTACTTAAAATTAGGATAGACCGTTCAAATTGTGTACAAGGGTTAACTAGTACTATAAGTACAGCGCGGACTATATAAGGGCGAAATCAGCCCAAAGGTTCGGATTCCGGACCTTTTAATCGATGTCAGGGCTAAGGAACATATATAAAAAATCACGATAACTCAACAACTAATGAGGCTATCTTCATGAAATTTGTGCTGTAGGTTATTGGCAGCGAAACTACGGCGGTGATTACGTACGGTGAGGATTGGACAATGGGTTCGGAACTGAGAACTTTTTGATCGAATTTAGGCCAAACTAGCATAATTCCGAAACCAATGAAGATAGAACCTCAAAATTTGGTATCAGGGTGTCCCTTCCTATTTCGTAAGTGTCTTTGAAATTTGGGCCCCATTGGAGTAGTGGATCGGGGACCAGCCACTCAGTTCTTAGGCCTTTAAAGCATATTTTCGAAATTAATAAAGATAGTAATTTGAAACAAATGTAGAAGCTTCCAATTTGCCACAAGGGTGTTCTTTACTATTTCTTGCGTGCCCCCCTAATTTGGGATCAATTGGAGTGGTGGTTCAGAACCTCTCTTAGACCCCCCAATGTGTAAAAGCTTATCATCGAAATTAATAAAACTAGTAACTTAAAATTAAGATAGAGCGTTCCAATTGTGTACAAGGGTTAACTAGTATTGAAAGTATGACGGGACTGCATATGGGCGAAATCGTACCATAATTTCGGGTCCTGGAACCCTTGAAAAATTCAAGGACTAACAAACATATATCTTACAAACACCATAACTCAAAAAATAATGCCGGTATTTTGATGAAATTTAACAGTAGGTTACTAGTAATGAAAGTACCATGGGAATTGGTTGTGGTCGAGTTTAATTTCGAAGCCAAAGAATATATTTCCTATGTCCTATGTGTCTCCGAAATCTAGACTTAATTGTAGTGGTTCAGCTATGTTCAAAGGTACTTGCTGCATTTATGTAAAATTTATTTTTATATTTAAATGAATTATATGAAAAGGTGTAAATTTTTAATTGTATTTTAGAAATACATTTATTGCATATTTTGCGTTTATAAGCTTTTCTATTAGGTATATAAACTAACCATTTAAAATAATTGCAATTTTTAAAAATTTGGATTATTAAATATATTATGCTTTGATTATCTTTTTATCACAAAATTTAATAATTAGAATTTTTTTATTTTGTAATTGAATTGGAATAAATATATTTTCATTTATTTCAAGTTTGTTTGTTTTTTAATATTTTTAAATAGATAAATTAGTAAGAATTTGTAGTATTTTTTAATAGATAGGGTAATTAGAAAATGTTTTTAGTATTATACAGTTAATTTGGCTAGCTATGTCTTACGATCAAATTAATAACAGCTTCTATGGTGTTAAAATGACTTATGGATATGTCCTTAAATTTGAACCAAATAGGTGTAGGGTATTTCTAAGTCGGTTGCACCGACTGACTGTTTCTTTACTTGTTTTTTTTAAAAAAATGTTTTATAAAATTTTTCTCATTTTCATGCTAAATTTTTAAAGGTTTGCTATCTATAAATTTAACATTTCTGGGCGCTTGGTATTTCTGGCAAGTTTTGAAAATGCTTTGAAATGATTTTTTGGTTTTTTTTTTTAAAAATGATTTATAAAATTTTTCTCTTTTTCATGCTAAATTTTTAAAGGTTTGCTATTTATAAATTTTAAATTTCTGGACGCTTGGTATTTTTGGCAAGATTTGAAATGATTTTACGGCTTGTTTTTAAAAAAAATGTTTATAAAATTTTTCTCATTTTCATGTTTAATTTTTAAAGGTTTGTTTTCTATAAATTTTAAATTTCTGGGCGCTTGGTATTTTTGGCAAGATTTGAAATGATTTTTCGTTTTTTTTTTAAAAAATGATTTATAAAATTTTTCTCATTTTCATGCTAAATTTTTAAAGGTTTGCTATTTATAAATTTTAAATTTCTGGGCGCTTGGTATTTTTGGCAAGATTTGAAATGATTTTTCGGCTTGTTTTTAAAAAAAATGTTTTATAAAATTTTTCTCATTTTCATGTTTAATTTTTAAAGGTTTGCTTTCTATAAATTTTAAATTTCTGGGCGCTTGGTATTTTTGGCAAGATTTGAAATGATTTTACGGCTTGTTTTTAAAAAAAATGTTTTATAAAATTTTTCTCATTTTCATGCTAAATTTTTAAAGGTTTGCTATTTATAAATTTTAAATTTCTGGGCACTTGGTATTTCTGGCAAGATTTGAAATAATTTTTCGTTTTTATACCCGTGCATACATATATGACATCGGGTATATTAAAATTGCTCCTCCGTTTGTAACGCATCGATCTAGAGGAGCTAGATATAGTGTCAAGGGTACGTATCGGCTCAGAATCGAAAAATAAGTCGATCTAGCTATGTGTGTCTGTCCGTCCGTCCGTCCGTCCGTCCGTGTGTCAGCACGATAACTCAAAAACTAAAGGAGCTACAGTTCTGAAATTTTCACAAAATATTTTTCAATCAATTTCTAGGTTCCCTATTTTTTTTGGTTAAGATCGGACCAAAACTTCGGGTAGCTCTCGAACAACTAACTTTTTTAACTCCCATATTTTCATATAAAAATTTGAAATATATCTGCACATCTTGTATAACATGAAATTATATGAATTTTGTTTTTGTTTGTTTTTTTTTTTTTTGTAGATAGATAACGATTTCGATTTCGATTTCATACGATTTAAATGCTGCGTAAAATTTTTAAAAAAATTTTAGATTTGGACTTTGTACTTTTAGATTTATGAATTAAAATGAAAAAAAAATTATGAATATGATGATAATTTTTGATCATGATGATCTGATCATTATATGAGTATGATTATAATATGATGCTTATTTTGCTTGGTTTTAATATAAGTATTTGTGAATTAAAAATTAATTATTACAAGAGATAGAATTGAAAAATTAGAGCTAGAGTTTTGAAATTTACACAAAAAATTTTTTTGGACATTTTTTAGGTTCCCTATTCTTTTTGGTTAAAACCAGACCAAAGCTTCGGGGAGCTGCCACACAACTTATTTACACCAATATGAATTTCTTCAAAACTAATTATACTACGAGGATGAAAATTACAAACTGTTAGTTATATAATGAATCAAGCACTTACATAAATTTTCAAAATGTTACGGCCCCATTTTCGGGGTGCTGCCATACAAAGTTTTCAGTTCAATAACTGTGAATCTAATAAGGCTAGGAGGTTAAAATTAAAATTGGGCAGGTAAAGTAATAGGACAAGTTACTTGGCAAAGTTGGATATCACTCGGACCAACTTTTAGGGTGGGGCATTTTTTTTTTTTTGTTTTTTTTAAGCAAAAATTATGGGATTATGAGTTAAATTTTTTTAAACTATTTTACTTTTTTATATTTTTTGTAATATATTCTAGCATTATAGAAATAAATAACGGTTTATTTTTCATATTATAGTGGGAATGCACGGGTATCTAAAAGTTGACAAGGGCAACTATAATCTTCCTCGTTTTTTTTAAAAATGATTTATAAAATTTTTCTCATTTTCATGTTTAATTTTTAAAGGTTTGCTATTTATAAATTTTAAATTTCTGGGCGCTTGGTATCTTTGGCACGATTTGAAATGATTTTTCGGCTTGTTTTTAAAAAAAATGTTTTATAAAATTTTTCTCATTTTCATGCTAAATTTTTAAAGGTTTGCTATTTATAAATTTTAAATTTCTGGGCGCTTGATATTTTTTGCAAGATTTGAAATGATTTTAGGGCTTGTTTTTAAAAAAAATGTTTTATGAAATTTGTCTCATTTTCATGCTAAATTTTTAAAGGTTTGCTATCTATAAATTTTAAATTTCTGGGCGCTTGGTATTTTTGGCAAGATATGAAATGATTTTTCGGCTTGTTTTTAAAAAAATTGTTTTATGAAATTTGTCTCATTTTCATGCTAAATTTTTAAATGTTTGCTATCCATAAATTTTAAATTTCTGGGCGCTTGGTATTTTTGGCAAGTTTTGAAAATGATTTGAAATGATTTTTCGGTTTTTTTTTAAAAAATGATTTATAAAATTTTTCTCATTATCATGCGAAATTTTTAAAGGTTTGCATCCTACAAATTTTAAATTTCTGGGCACTTGGTATTTTTGGCAAAATTTGAAATGATTTTTCGTTTTTTTTTTAAAAAAATGATTTATAAAATTTTTCGCATTTTCATGCTAAATTTTTAAATGTTTGCTATTTATAAATTTTAAATTTCTGGGCGCTTGGTATTTCTGGCAAGTTTTGAAAATGATTTGAAATGATTTTTCGGTTTTTTTTTAAAAAATGATTTATAAAATTTTTCTCATTTTCATGCTAAATTTTTAAAGGTTTGCTTTCTATAAATTTTAAATTTCTGGGCACTTGGTATTTTTGGCAAGATTTGATATGATTTTTGGTTTTTTTTTTTAAAATGTTTTATAAAATTTTTCTCATTTTCATGCTAAATTTTTAAAGGTTTGCTATTTATAAATTTTAAATTTCTGGGCGCTTGGTATTTTTGGCAAGATTTGAAATGATTTTCCGGTTTGTTTTTAAAAACAATGTTTTATGAAATTTGTCTCATTTTCATGCTAAATTTTTAAATGTTTGCTATCTATAAATTTTAAATTTCTGGGCGCTTGGTATCTTTGGCAAGATGTGAAATGATTTTTCGGCTTGTTTTTAAAAAAAATGTTTTATGAAATTTGTCTCATTTTCATGCTAAATTTTTAAATGTTTGCTTTCAATAAATTTTAAATTTCTGGGCGCTTGGTATTTTTGGCAAGTTTTGAAAATGATTTGAAATGATTTTTGGGTTTTTTTTTTAAAAAATGATTTATAAAATTTTTCTCATTTTCATGCTAAATTTTTAAAGGTTTGCTTTCTATAAATTTTAAATTTCTGGGCGCTTGGTATTTTTGGCAAGTTTTGAAAATGATTTGAAATGATTTTTGGGTTTCTTTAGAAAAATAATTCATACAATTTATCTCATTTTCATGCTAAATTTTTAAAGGTTTGCTTTCTATAAATTTTAAATTTCTGGGCGCTTGGTATTTTTAGCAAAATTTGAAATGATTTTTCGGTTTTTTCTTTTAAAAAAATGTTTAATAAAATTTTTCTCATTTTCATGCTAAATTTCTAAACGTTTGCTATCTATAAATTTAACATTTCTGGGCGCTTGGTATTTTTGGCAAGTTTTGAAAATGATTTTTCGGTTTTTTCTTTTAAAAAAATGTTTTATAAAATTTTTCTCATTTTCATGCTAAATTTTTAAAGGTTTGCTATCTATAAATTTAACATTTCTGGGCGCTTGGTATTTTTGGCAAGTTTTGAAAATGATTTGAAATGATTTTTGGGTTTCTTTTAAAAAAATAATTCATAAAATTCTTCTCATTGTCATGCTAAATTTGTACAGGTTTGCTATCTATAAATTTTAAATTTCTGGGCGCTTGGTATTTTTGGCAAGATTTGAAAATGATTTGAAATGATTTTTGGGTTTTTTTTAAAAAGATAATTTTTAAAATTCTTCTCATTGTCATGCTAAATTTGTACAGGTTTGCTATCTATAAATTTTAAATTTCTGGGCGCTTGGTATTTTTGGCAAGATTTGAAATGATTTTACGGCTTGTTTTTAAATAAAATGTTTTATGAAATTTGTCTCATTTTCATGCTAAATTTTTAAATGTTTGCTATCTATAAATTTTAAATTTCTGGGCGCTTGGTATCTTTGGCAAGATTTGAAATGATTTTAAATGATTTTTTGGTTTTTTTTTTAAAAGAATGATTTATAAAATTTTTCTCACTTTCATGCTAAATTTTTAAAGGTTTGCTTTCTTTAAATTTTATTTTTCTGGGCCCTTGGTATTTTTGGCAAGTTTTGAAAATGATTTGAAATGATTTTTCGGATTTTTTTTTTTTAAAATGATTTAAAAAATTTTTCTCATTTTCATGCTAAATTTTTAAAGGTTTGCTTTCAATAAATTTTAAATTTCTGGGCGCTTGGTATTTTTGGCAAGTTTTGAAAATGATTTGAAATGATTTTTGGGTTTTTTTTAAAAAGATAATTTTTAAAATTCTTCTCATTGTCATGCTAAATTTGTACAGGTTTGCTATCTATAAATTTTAAATTTCTGGGCGCTTGGTATCTTTGGCAAGATTTGAAATGATTTTACGGCTTGTTTTTAAAAAAAATGTTTTATGAAATTTGTCTCATTTTCATGCTAAATTTTTAAAGGTTTGCTATCTATAAATTTAAAATTTCTGGGCGCTTGGTATTTTTGGCAAGATTTGAAATGATTTTTCGGTTTTTTTTTTAAAAAGAAGGTTTTATAAAATTTTTCTCATTTTCATGATAAATTTTTAAAGGTTTGCTATTTATAAATTTTAAATTTCTGGGCGCTTGATATTTTTTGCAAGATTTGAAATGATTTTAGGGCTTGTTTTTAAAAAAAATGTTTTATGAAATTTGTCTCATTTTCATGCTAAATTTTTAAAGGTTTGCTATCTATAAATTTTAAATTTCTGGGCGCTTGGTATTTTTGGCAAGATATGAAATGATTTTTCGGCTTGTTTTTAAAAAAATTGTTTTATGAAATTTGTCTCATTTTCATGCTAAATTTTTAAATGTTTGCTATCTATAAATTTTAAATTTCTGGGCGCTTGGTATTTTTGGCAAGTTTTGAAAATGATTTGAAATGATTTTTCGGTTTTTTTTTAAAAAATGATTTATAAAATTTTTCTCATTTTCATGCGAAATTTTTAAAGGTTTGCATCCTACAAATTTTAA
This sequence comes from Dolichopus griseipennis, assembly GCA_963082915.1. Classification (NCBI taxonomy): domain Eukaryota; kingdom Metazoa; phylum Arthropoda; class Insecta; order Diptera; family Dolichopodidae; genus Dolichopus; species Dolichopus griseipennis. Next base: position 39,954,634 of record OY720445.1, read on the forward strand.
ATTTCTGGGCACTTGGTATTTTTGGCAAAATTTGAAATGATTTTTCGTTTTTTTTTTAAAAAAATGATTTATAAAATTTTTCGCATTTTCATGCTAAATTTTTAAATGTTTGCTATTTATAAATTTTAAATTTCTGGGCGCTTGGTATTTCTGGCAAGTTTTGAAAATGATTTGAAATGATTTTTCGGTTTTTTTTTAAAAAATGATTTATAAAATTTTTCTCATTTTCATGCTAAATTTTTAAAGGTTTGCTTTCTATAAATTTTAAATTTCTGGGCACTTGGTATTTTTGGCAAGATTTGATATGATTTTTGGTTTTTTTTTTTAAAATGTTTTATAAAATTTTTCTCATTTTCATGCTAAATTTTTAAAGGTTTGCTATTTATAAATTTTAAATTTCTGGGCGCTTGGTATTTTTGGCAAGATTTGAAATGATTTTCCGGTTTGTTTTTAAAAACAATGTTTTATGAAATTTGTCTCATTTTCATGCTAAATTTTTAAATGTTTGCTATCTATAAATTTTAAATTTCTGGGCGCTTGGTATCTTTGGCAAGATGTGAAATGATTTTTCGGCTTGTTTTTAAAAAAAATGTTTTATGAAATTTGTCTCATTTTCATGCTAAATTTTTAAATGTTTGCTTTCAATAAATTTTAAATTTCTGGGCGCTTGGTATTTTTGGCAAGTTTTGAAAATGATTTGAAATGATTTTTGAGTTTTTTTTTTAAAAAATGATTTATAAAATTTTTCTCATTTTCATGCTAAATTTTTAAAGGTTTGCTTTCTATAAATTTTAAATTTCTGGGCGCTTGGTATTTTTGGCAAGTTTTGAAAATGATTTGAAATGATTTTTGGGTTTCTTTAGAAAAATAATTCATACAATTTATCTCATTTTCATGCTAAATTTTTAAAGGTTTGCTTTCTATAAATTTTAAATTTCTGGGCGCTTGGTATTTTTAGCAAGATTTGAAATGATTTTTCGGTTTTTTCTTTTAAAAAAATGTTTTATAAAATTTTTCTCATTTTCATGCTAAATTTCTAAACGTTTGCTATCTATAAATTTAACATTTCTGGGCGCTTGGTATTTTTGGCAAGTTTTGAAAATGATTTGAAATGATTTTTGGGTTTCTGTTAAAAAAATAATTCATAAAATTTTTCTCATTTTCATGCTAAATTTTTAAAGGTTTGCTATCTATAAATTTAACATTTCTGGGCGCTTGGTATTTTTGGCAAGTTTTGAAAATGATTTGAAATGATTTTTGGGTTTCTGTTAAAAAAATAATTCATAAAATTTTTCTCATTTTCATGCTAAATTTTTAAAGGTTTGCTATCTATAAATTTAACATTTCTGGGCGCTTGGTATTTTTGGCAAGTTTTGAAAATGATTTGAAATGATTTTTGGGTTTCTTTTAAAAAAATAATTCATAAAATTCTTCTCATTGTCATGCTAAATTTGTACAGGTTTGCTATCTATAAATTTTAAATTTCTGGGCGCTTGGTATTTTTGGCAAGATTTGAAAATGATTTGAAATGATTTTTGGGTTTTTTTTAAAAAGATAATTTTTAAAATTCTTCTCATTGTCATGCTAAATTTGTACAGGTTTGCTATCTATAAATTTTAAATTTCTGGGCGCTTGGTATTTTTGGCAAGATTTGAAATGATTTTACGGCTTGTTTTTAAATAAAATGTTTTATGAAATTTGTCTCATTTTCATGCTAAATTTTTAAATGTTTGCTATCTATAAATTTTAAATTTCTGGGCGCTTGGTATCTTTGGCAAGATTTGAAATGATTTTAAATGATTTTTTGGTTTTTTTTTTAAAAGAATGATTTATAAAATTTTTCTCACTTTCATGCTAAATTTTTAAAGGTTTGCTTTCTTTAAATTTTATTTTTCTGGGCCCTTGGTATTTTTGGCAAGTTTTGAAAATGATTTGAAATGATTTTTCGGATTTTTTTTTTTTAAAATGATTTAAAAAATTTTTCTCATTTTCATGCTAAATTTTTAAAGGTTTGCTTTCAATAAATTTTAAATTTCTGGGCGCTTGGTATTTTTGGCAAGTTTTGAAAATGATTTGAAATGATTTTTGGGTTTTTTTTAAAAAGATAATTTTTAAAATTCTTCTCATTGTCATGCTAAATTTGTACAGGTTTGCTATCTATAAATTTTAAATTTCTGGGCGCTTGGTATCTTTGGCAAGATTTGAAATGATTTTACGGCTTGTTTTTAAAAAAAATGTTTTATGAAATTTGTCTCATTTTCATGCTAAATTTTTAAAGGTTTGCTATCTATAAATTTAAAATTTCTGGGCGCTTGGTATTTTTCGCAAGATTTAAAATGATTTTTCGGTTTTTTTTTAAAAAAAAATGTTTTATAAAATTTTTCTCATTTTCATGCTAAATTTTTAAAGGTTTAATTTCTATAAATTTAAAATTTCTGGGCGCTTGGTATTTTTGGCAAGATTTGAAATGATTTTTCGGTTTTTTCTTTTAAAAAAATAATTCATAAAACTTTTCTCATTTTCATGCTAAATTTTTAAAGGTTTGCTTTCTTTAAATTTTAAATTTCTGGGCGCTTGGTATTTTTGGCAAGATTTGAAATGATTTTTCGGTTTTTTCTTTTGAAAAAATAATTCATAAAACTTTTCTCATTTTCATGCTAAATTTTTAAAGGCTTGCTATCTATAAATTTGACATTTCTGGGCGCTTGGTATTTTTGGCAAGTTTTGAAAATGATTTGAAATGATTTTTGGGTTTCTTTTAAAAAAATAATTCATAAAATTTTTCTCATTTTCATGCTAAATTTTTAAAGGTTTGCTTTCTATAAAATTTAAAATTTCTGGGCGCTTGGTATTTTTGGCAAGATTTAAAATGATTTTTCGGTTTTTATACCCTACATCTATAGAATAGGTAAAGGGGTATATTAACTTTGGTATGGTGTTTGTAACCACCTAAAGGAAGCGAGCTAGATATGGAAAAGTATATATATTTGTGATCAGCGTGACCGCCTTAGTCGATATAGCCATGTCCGTCCGTCCGTCCGTCCGTCCGTAGGCACGATAACTCAAAAAATAATGGAGCTATCTTGATGAAATTTTAACTGTAGGTTACTAGGACATAAAGTACGGCGGGGATTGCATATGGGCGAAATCGGCCCATGGGTTCGGATTCTGGACCTTTTAATCGGTTTCATGGCTAACGAACAAATATAAAAAATCACGATAACTCAACAACTAATGACGCTATCTTCATCAAATTTGTGCTGTAGGTTACTAGTAATGAAACTACTTCGGGAATTGCGTAAGGTCGGGATTGGACCATAGGTTCGGAACCTAGAACTTTTTGATCGAATTTAGGCCAAACGAGCATAATTCCGAAACCAATGAAGATAGAACCTCCAAATTTAGTATAAGGGTGTCCCTTCCTATTTCCTAAGTGTCTTGTGAATTTGGGTCCCATTGGAGTAGTGGGTCGGGGACCAGCCACACATTTCCGAAGACCTTAAAGCATATCTTTAAAATTAATAAAGATAACAACTTGAAAAAATGTAGAAGCTTCCAATTTGCCACAAGGGTGTTCTTTACTATCTCTTGCGTGTTCCCCTAATTTGGGATCAATTGGAGTGGTGGTTCTGTACCCCTCTCAGACCTCCCAAGTTTTAAAGGCTTATAATCGAAATTACTAAAAATAGTTACTTAAAATTAGGATAGACCGTTCAAATTGTGTACAAGGGTTAACTAGTACTATAAGTACAGCGCGGACTATATAAGGGCGAAATCAGCCCAAAGGTTCGGATTCCGGACCTTTTAATCGATGTCAGGGCTAAGGAACATATATAAAAAATCACGATAACTCAACAACTAATGAGGCTATCTTCATGAAATTTGTGCTGTAGGTTATTGGCAGCGAAACTACGGCGGTGATTACGTACGGTGAGGATTGGACAATGGGTTCGGAACTGAGAACTTTTTGATCGAATTTAGGCCAAACTAGCATAATTCCGAAACCAATGAAGATAGAACCTCAAAATTTGGTATCAGGGTGTCCCTTCCTATTTCGTAAGTGTCTTTGAAATTTGGGCCCCATTGGAGTAGTGGATCGGGGACCAGCCACTCAGTTCTTAGGCCTTTAAAGCATATTTTCGAAATTAATAAAGATAGTAATTTGAAACAAATGTAGAAGCTTCCAATTTGCCACAAGGGTGTTCTTTACTATTTCTTGCGTGCCCCCCTAATTTGGGATCAATTGGAGTGGTGGTTCAGAACCTCTCTTAGACCCCCCAATGTGTAAAAGCTTATCATCGAAATTAATAAAACTAGTAACTTAAAATTAAGATAGAGCGTTCCAATTGTGTACAAGGGTTAACTAGTATTGAAAGTATGACGGGACTGCATATGGGTGAAATCGTACCATAATTTCGGGTCCTGGAACCCTTGAAAAGTTCAAGGACTAACAAACATATATCTTACAAACACCATAACTCAAAAAATAATGCCGGTATTTTGATGAAATTTAACAGTAGGTTACTAGTAATGAAAGTACCATGGGAATTGGTTGTGGTCGAGTTTAATTTCGAAGCCAAAGAATATATTTCCTATGTCCTATGTGTCTCCGAAATCTAGACTTAATTGTAGTGGTTCAGCTATGTTCAAAGGTACTTGCTGCATTTATGTAAAATTTATTTTTATATTTAAATGAATTATATGAAAAGGTGTAAATTTTTAATTGTATTTTAGAAATACATTTATTGCATATTTTGCGTTTATAAGCTTTTCTATTAGGTATATAAACTAACCATTTAAAATAATTGCAATTTTTTTAAATTTGGATTATTAAATATATTATGCTTTGATTATCTTTTTATCACAAAATTTAATAATTAGAATTTTTTCATTTTGTAATTGAATTGGAATAAATATATTTTCATTTATTTCAAGTTTGTTTGTTTTTTAATATTTTTAAATAGATAAATTAGTAAGAATTTGTAGTATTTTTTAATAGATAGGGTAATTAGAAAATGTTTTTAGTATTATACAGTTAATTTGGCTAGCTATGTCTTACGATCAAATTAATAACAGCTTCTATGGTGTTAAAATGACTTATGGATATGTCCTTAAATTTGAACCAAATAGGTGTAGGGTATTTCTAAGTCGGTTGCACCGACTGACTGTTTCTTTACTTGTTTTTTTTAAAAACAATGTTTTATGAAATTTGTCTCATTTTCATGCTAAATTTTTAAATGTTTGCTTTCTATAAATTTTAAATTTCTGGGCGCTTGGTATCTTTGGCAAGATGTGAAATGATTTTTCGGCTTGTTTTTAAAAAAAATGTTTTATGAAATTTGTCTCATTTTCATGCTAAATTTTTAAATGTTTGCTTTCAATAAATTTTAAATTTCTGGGCGCTTGGTATTTTTGGCAAGATTTGAAATGATTTTTCGGTTTTTTCTTTTAAAAAAATGTTTTATAAAATTTTTCTCATTTTCATGCTAAATTTTTAAAGGTTTGCTATCTATAAATTTAACATTTCTGGGCGCTTGGTATTTTTGGCAAGTTTTGAAAATGATTTGAAATGATTTTTGGGTTTCTTTAGAAGAATAATTCATACAATTTTTCTCATTTTCATGCTAAATTTTTAAAGGCTTCCTATCTATAAATTTAAAATTTCTGGGCGCTTGGTATTTTTCGCAAGATTTAAAATGATTTTTCGGTTTTTTTTTTTAAAAAAAATGTTTTATAAAATTTTTCTCATTTTCATGCTAAATTTTTAAAGGTTTGCTTTCTATAAATTTTAAATTTCTGGGCGCTTGGTATTTTTGGCAAGTTTTGAAAATGATTTGAAATGATTTTTGGGTTTCTTTAGAAAAATAATTCATACAATTTATCTCATTTTCATGCTAAATTTTTAAAGGTTTGCTTTCTATAAATTTTAAATTTCTGGGCGCTTGGTATTTTTAGCAAGATTTGAAATGATTTTTCGGTTTTTTCTTTTAAAAAAATGTTTTATAAAATTTTTCTCATTTTCATGCTAAATTTCTAAACGTTTGCTATCTATAAATTTAACATTTCTGGGCGCTTGGTATTTTTGGCAAGTTTTGAAAATGATTTGAAATGATTTTTGGGTTTCTGTTAAAAAAATAATTCATAAAATTTTTCTCATTTTCATGCTAAATTTTTAAAGGTTTGCTATCTATAAATTTAAAATTTCTGGGCGCTTAGTATTTTTGGCAAGATTTGAAATGATTTTTCGGTTTTTTTTTTTAAAAAATGTTTTATAAAATTTTTCTCATTTTCATGCTAAATTTTTAAAGGTTTGCTATCTATAAATTTAACATTTCTGGGCGCTTGGTATTTTTGGCAAGTTTTGAAAATGATTTGAAATGATTTTTGGGTTTCTGTTAAAAAAATAATTCATAAAATTTTTCTCATTTTCATGCTAAATTTTTAAAGGTTTGCTATCTATAAATTTAAAATTTCTGGGCGCTTGGTATTTTTGGCAAGATTTGAAATGATTTTTCGGCTTTTTTTTTTAAAAAAATGTTTTATGAAATTTTTCTCATTTTCATGCTAAATTTTTAAAGGTTTGCTATCTATAAATTTAAAATTTCTGGGCGCTTGGTATTTTTGGCAAGTTTTGATAATGATTTGAATTGATTTTTGGGTTTTTTTTAAAAAAATAATTTATAAAATTTTTCTTCATTTTCATGCTAAATTTTTAAAGGTTTGCTTTCTATAAATTTTAAATTTCTGGGCGCTTGGTATTTTTGGCAAGTTTTGAAAATGATTTTAAATGATTTTTTGGTTTTTTTTTTAAAAGAATGATTTATAAAATTTTTCTCACTTTCATGCTAAATTTTTAAAGGTTTGCTTTCTTTAAATTTTATTTTTCTGGGCCCTTGGTATTTTTGGCAAGTTTTGAAAATGATTTGAAATGATTTTTCGGATTTTTTTTTTTTAAAATGATTTAAAAAATTTTTCTCATTTTCATGCTAAATTTTTAAAGGTTTGCTTTCAATAAATTTTAAATTTCTGGGCGCTTGGTATTTTTGGCAAGTTTTGAAAATGATTTGAAATGATTTTTGGGTTTTTTTTAAAAAGATAATTTTTAAAATTCTTCTCATTGTCATGCTAAATTTGTACAGGTTTGCTATCTATAAATTTTAAATTTCTGGGCGCTTGGTATTTTTGGCAAGATTTGAAATGATTTTACGGCTTGTTTTTAAATAAAATGTTTTATGAAATTTGTCTCATTTTCATGCTAAATTTTTAAATGTTTGCTATCTATAAATTTTAAATTTCTGGGCGCTTGGTATCTTTGGCAAGATTTGAAATGATTTTACGGCTTGTTTTTAAAAAAAATGTTTTATGAAATTTGTCTCATTTTCATGCTAAATTTTTAAAGGTTTGCTATCTATAAATTTAAAATTTCTGGGCGCTTGGTATTTTTCGCAAGATTTAAAATGATTTTTCGGTTTTTTTTTAAAAAAAAATGTTTTATAAAATTTTTCTCATTTTCATGCTAAATTTTTAAAGGTTTAATTTCTATAAATTTAAAATTTCTGGGCGCTTGGTATTTTTGGCAAGATTTGAAATGATTTTTCGGTTTTTTCTTTTAAAAAAATAATTCATAAAACTTTTCTCATTTTCATGCTAAATTTTTAAAGGTTTGCTTTCTTTAAATTTTAAATTTCTGGGCGCTTGGTATTTTTGGCAAGATTTGAAATGATTTTTCGGTTTTTTCTTTTGAAAAAATAATTCATAAAACTTTTCTCATTTTCATGCTAAATTTTTAAAGGCTTGCTATCTATAAATTTGACATTTCTGGGCGCTTGGTATTTTTGGCAAGTTTTGAAAATGATTTGAAATGATTTTTGGGTTTCTTTTAAAAAAATAATTCATAAAATTTTTCTCATTTTCATGCTAAATTTTTAAAGGTTTGCTTTCTATAAAATTTAAAATTTCTGGGCGCTTGGTATTTTTGGCAAGATTTAAAATGATTTTTCGGTTTTTATACCCTACATCTATAGAATAGGTAAAGGGGTATATTAACTTTGGTATGGTGTTTGTAACCACCTAAAGGAAGCGAGCTAGATATGGAAAAGTATATATATTTGTGATCAGCGTGACCGCCTTAGTCGATATAGCCATGTCCGTCCGTCCGTCCGTCCGTCCGTAGGCACGATAACTCAAAAAATAATGGAGCTATCTTGATGAAATTTTAACTGTAGGTTACTAGGACATAAAGTACGGCGGGGATTGCATATGGGCGAAATCGGCCCATGGGTTCGGATTCTGGACCTTTTAATCGGTTTCATGGCTAACGAACAAATATAAAAAATCACGATAACTCAACAACTAATGACGCTATCTTCATCAAATTTGTGCTGTAGGTTACTAGTAATGAAACTACTTCGGGAATTGCGTAAGGTCGGGATTGGACCATAGGTTCGGAACCTAGAACTTTTTGATCGAATTTAGGCCAAACGAGCATAATTCCGAAACCAATGAAGATAGAACCTCCAAATTTAGTATAAGGGTGTCCCTTCCTATTTCCTAAGTGTCTTGTGAATTTGGGTCCCATTGGAGTAGTGGGTCGGGGACCAGCCACACATTTCCGAAGACCTTAAAGCATATCTTTAAAATTAATAAAGATAACAACTTGAAAAAATGTAGAAGCTTCCAATTTGCCACAAGGGTGTTCTTTACTATCTCTTGCGTGTTCCCCTAATTTGGGATCAATTGGAGTGGTGGTTCTGTACCCCTCTCAGACCTCCCAAGTTTTAAAGGCTTATAATCGAAATTACTAAAAATAGTTACTTAAAATTAGGATAGACCGTTCAAATTGTGTACAAGGGTTAACTAGTACTATAAGTACAGCGCGGACTATATAAGGGCGAAATCAGCCCAAAGGTTCGGATTCCGGACCTTTTAATCGATGTCAGGGCTAAGGAACATATATAAAAAATCACGATAACTCAACAACTAATGAGGCTATCTTCATGAAATTTGTGCTGTAGGTTATTGGCAGCGAAACTACGGCGGTGATTACGTACGGTGAGGATTGGACAATGGGTTCGGAACTGAGAACTTTTTGATCGAATTTAGGCCAAACTAGCATAATTCCGAAACCAATGAAGATAGAACCTCAAAATTTGGTATCAGGGTGTCCCTTCCTATTTCGTAAGTGTCTTTGAAATTTGGGCCCCATTGGAGTAGTGGATCGGGGACCAGCCACTCAGTTCTTAGGCCTTTAAAGCATATTTTCGAAATTAATAAAGATAGTAATTTGAAACAAATGTAGAAGCTTCCAATTTGCCACAAGGGTGTTCTTTACTATTTCTTGCGTGCCCCCCTAATTTGGGATCAATTGGAGTGGTGGTTCAGAACCTCTCTTAGACCCCCCAATGTGTAAAAGCTTATCATCGAAATTAATAAAACTAGTAACTTAAAATTAAGATAGAGCGTTCCAATTGTGTACAAGGGTTAACTAGTATTGAAAGTATGACGGGACTGCATATGGGTGAAATCGTACCATAATTTCGGGTCCTGGAACCCTTGAAAAGTTCAAGGACTAACAAACATATATCTTACAAACACCATAACTCAAAAAATAATGCCGGTATTTTGATGAAATTTAACAGTAGGTTACTAGTAATGAAAGTACCATGGGAATTGGTTGTGGTCGAGTTTAATTTCGAAGCCAAAGAATATATTTCCTATGTCCTATGTGTCTCCGAAATCTAGACTTAATTGTAGTGGTTCAGCTATGTTCAAAGGTACTTGCTGCATTTATGTAAAATTTATTTTTATATTTAAATGAATTATATGAAAAGGTGTAAATTTTTAATTGTATTTTAGAAATACATTTATTGCATATTTTGCGTTTATAAGCTTTTCTATTAGGTATATAAACTAACCATTTAAAATAATTGCAATTTTTAAAAATTTGGATTATTAAATATATTATGCTTTGATTATCTTTTTATCACAAAATTTAATAATTAGAATTTTTTCATTTTGTAATTGAATTGGAATAAATATATTTTCATTTATTTCAAGTTTGTTTGTTTTTTAATATTTTTAAATAGATAAATTAGTAAGAATTTGTAGTATTTTTTAATAGATAGGGTAATTAGAAAATGTTTTTAGTATTATACAGTTAATTTGGCTAGCTATGTCTTACGATCAAATTAATAACAGCTTCTATGGTGTTAAAATGACTTATGGATATGTCCTTAAATTTGAACCAAATAGGTGTAGGGTATTTCTAAGTCGGTTGCACCGACTGACTGTTTCTTTACTTGTTTTTTTTAAAAAAATGTTTTATAAAATTTTTCTCATTTTCATGCTAAATTTTTAAAGGTTTGCTATCTATAAATTTAACATTTCTGGGCGCTTGGTATTTCTGGCAAGTTTTGAAAATGCTTTGAAATGATTTTTTGGTTTTTTTTTTTAAAAATGATTTATAAAATTTTTCTCTTTTTCATGCTAAATTTTTAAAGGTTTGCTATTTATAAATTTTAAATTTCTGGGCGCTTGGTATTTTTGGCAAGATTTGAAATGATTTTACGGCTTGTTTTTAAAAAAAATGTTTATAAAATTTTTCTCATTTTCATGTTTAATTTTTAAAGGTTTGTTTTCTATAAATTTTAAATTTCTGGGCGCTTGGTATTTTTGGCAAGATTTGAAATGATTTTTCGTTTTTTTTTTAAAAAATGATTTATAAAATTTTTCTCATTTTCATGCTAAATTTTTAAAGGTTTGCTATTTATAAATTTTAAATTTCTGGGCGCTTGGTATTTTTGGCAAGATTTGAAATGATTTTTCGGCTTGTTTTTAAAAAAAATGTTTTATAAAATTTTTCTCATTTTCATGTTTAATTTTTAAAGGTTTGCTTTCTATAAATTTTAAATTTCTGGGCGCTTGGTATTTTTGGCAAGATTTGAAATGATTTTACGGCTTGTTTTTAAAAAAAATGTTTTATAAAATTTTTCTCATTTTCATGCTAAATTTTTAAAGGTTTGCTATTTATAAATTTTAAATTTCTGGGCACTTGGTATTTCTGGCAAGATTTGAAATAATTTTTCGTTTTTATACCCGTGCATACATATATGACATCGGGTATATTAAAATTGCTCCTCCGTTTGTAACGCATCGATCTAGAGGAGCTAGATATAGTGTCAAGGGTACGTATCGGCTCAGAATCGAAAAATAAGTCGATCTAGCTATGTGTGTCTGTCCGTCCGTCCGTCCGTCCGTCCGTGTGTCAGCACGATAACTCAAAAACTAAAGGAGCTACAGTTCTGAAATTTTCACAAAATATTTTTCAATCAATTTCTAGGTTCCCTATTTTTTTTGGTTAAGATCGGACCAAAACTTCGGGTAGCTCTCGAACAACTAACTTTTTTAACTCCCATATTTTCATATAAAAATTTGAAATATATCTGCACATCTTGTATAACATGAAATTATATGAATTTTGTTTTTGTTTGTTTTTTTTTTTTTTGTAGATATGTAGATAACGATTTCGATTTCGATTTCATACGATTTAAATGCTGCGTAAAATTTTTAAAAAAATTTTAGATTTGGACTTTGTACTTTGAGATTTATGAATTAAAATGAAAAAAAATTATGAATATGATGATAATTTTTGATCATGATGATCTGATCATTATATGAGTATGATTATAATATGATGCTTATTTTGCTTGGTTTTAATATAAGTATTTGTGAATTAAAAATTAATTATTACAAGAGATAGAATTGAAAAATTAGAGCTAGAGTTTTGAAATTTACACAAAAAATTTTTTTGAACATTTTTTAGGTTCCCTATTCTTTTTGGTTAAAACCAGACCAAAGCTTCGGGGAGCTGCCACACAACTTATTTACACCAATATGAATTTCTTCAAAACTAATTATACTACGAGGATGAAAATTACAAACTGTTAGTTATATAATGAATCAAGCACTTACATAAATTTTCAAAATGTTACGGCCCCATTTTCGGGGTGCTGCCATACAAAGTTTTCAGTTCAATAACTGTGAATCTAATAAAGCTAGGAGGTTAAAATTAAAATTGGGCAGGTAAAGTAATAGGACAAGTTACTTGGCAAAGTTGGATATCACTCGGACCAACTTTTAGGGTGGGGCATTTTTTTTTTTTTGTTTTTTTTAAGCAAAAATTATGGGATTATGAGTTAAATTTTTTTAAACTATTTTACTTTTTTATATTTTTTGTAATATATTCTAGCATTATAGAAATAAATAACGGTTTATTTTTCATATTATAGTGGGAATGCACGGGTATCTAAAAGTTGACAAGGGCAACTATAATCTTCCTCGTTTTTTTTAAAAATGATTTATAAAATTTTTCTCATTTTCATGTTTAATTTTTAAAGGTTTGCTATTTATAAATTTTAAATTTCTGGGCGCTTGGTATCTTTGGCACGATTTGAAATGATTTTTCGGCTTGTTTTTAAAAAAAATGTTTTATAAAATTTTTCTCATTTTCATGCTAAATTTTTAAAGGTTTGCTATTTATAAATTTTAAATTTCTGGGCGCTTGATATTTTTTGCAAGATTTGAAATGATTTTAGGGCTTGTTTTTAAAAAAAATGTTTTATGAAATTTGTCTCATTTTCATGCTAAATTTTTAAAGGTTTGCTATCTATAAATTTTAAATTTCTGGGCGCTTGGTATTTTTGGCAAGATATGAAATGATTTTTCGGCTTGTTTTTAAAAAAATTGTTTTATGAAATTTGTCTCATTTTCATGCTAAATTTTTAAATGTTTGCTATCTATAAATTTTAAATTTCTGGGCGCTTGGTATTTTTGGCAAGTTTTGAAAATGATTTGAAATGATTTTTCGGTTTTTTTTTAAAAAATGATTTATAAAATTTTTCTCATTTTCATGCGAAATTTTTAAAGGTTTGCATCCTACAAATTTTAAATTTCTGGGCACTTGGTATTTTTGGCAAAATTTGAAATGATTTTTCGTTTTTTTTTTAAAAAAATGATTTATAAAATTTTTCGCATTTTCATGCTAAATTTTTAAATGTTTGCTATTTATAAATTTTAAATTTCTGGGCGCTTGGTATTTCTGGCAAGTTTTGAAAATGATTTGAAATGATTTTTCGGTTTTTTTTTAAAAAATGATTTATAAAATTTTTCTCATTTTCATGCTAAATTTTTAAAGGTTTGCTTTCTATAAATTTTAAATTTCTGGGCACTTGGTATTTTTGGCAAGATTTGATATGATTTTTGGTTTTTTTTTTTAAAATGTTTTATAAAATTTTTCTCATTTTCATGCTAAATTTTTAAAGGTTTGCTATTTATAAATTTTAAATTTCTGGGCGCTTGGTATTTTTGGCAAGATTTGAAATGATTTTCCGGTTTGTTTTTAAAAACAATGTTTTATGAAATTTGTCTCATTTTCATGCTAAATTTTTAAATGTTTGCTATCTATAAATTTTAAATTTCTGGGCGCTTGGTATCTTTGGCAAGATGTGAAATGATTTTTCGGCTTGTTCTTAAAAAAAATGTTTTATGAAATTTGTCTCATTTTCATGCTAAATTTTTAAATGTTTGCTTTCAATAAATTTTAAATTTCTGGGCGCTTGGTATTTTTGGCAAGTTTTGAAAATGATTTGAAAGGATTTTTGGGTTTTTTTTTTAAAAAATGATTTATAAAATTTTTCTCATTTTCATGCTAAATTTTTAAAGGTTTGCTATATATAAATTTTAAATTTCTGGGCGCTTGGTATTTTTGGCAAGATTTGAAATGATTTTTCGGCTTGTTTTTAAAAAAAATGTTTTATAAAATTTTTCTCATTTTCATGCTAAATTTTTAAAGCTTTGCTATCAATAAATTTTAAATTTCTGGGCGCTTGGTATTTTTGGCAAGATTTGAAATGATTTTTCGGCTTGTTTTTAAAAAAAATGTTTAATGAAATTTGTCTCATTTTCGTGCTAAATTTTTAAAGGTTTGCTATCTATAAATTTTAAATTTCTGGGCGCTTGGTATATTTGGCAAGATGTGAAATGATTTTTCGGCTTGTTTTTAAAAAAAATGTTTTATGCAATTTGTCTCATTTTTATGCTAAATTTTTAAAGGTTTGCTTTCAATAAATTTTAAATTTCTGGGCGCTTGGTATTTTTGGCAAGTTTTGAAAATGATTTGAAATGATTTTTGGGTTTTTTTTTTTAAAAAATGATTTATAAAATTTTTCTCATTTTCATGCTAAATTTTTAAAGGTTTTCTTTCTATAAATTTTAAATTTCTGGGCGCTTGGTATTTTTGGCAAGATTTGAAATGATTTTTCGGCTTGTTTTTAAAAAAAATGTTATATAAAATTTTTCTCATTTTCATGCTAAATTTTTAAAGGTTTGCTTTCTATAAATTTTAAATTTCTGGGCGCTTGGTATTTTTGGCAAGTTTTGGCAAGTTTTGATAATGATTTGAATAGATTTTTCGGTTTTATTTTTTTTTAAATGATTTATAAAATTTTTCTGATTTTCATGCTAAATTTTTAAAGGTTTGCGTTCTATAAATTTTAAATTTCTGGGCGCTTGGTATTTTTGGCAAGTTCTGAAAATGATTTGAAATGATTTTTCGGATTTTTTTTTTTTAAAATGATTTATAAAATTTTTCTCATTTTCATGCTAAATTTTTAAAGGTTTGCTTTCAATAAATTTTAAATTTCTGGGCGCTTGGTATTTTTGGCAAGTTTTAAAAATGATTTGAAATGATTTTTGGGTTTTTTTTAAAAAAATAATTTTTAAAATTTTTCTCATTGTCATGCTAAATTTGTACAGGTTTGCTTTCTATAAATTTTAAATTTCTGGGCGCTTGGCATTTTTGGCAAGATTTGAAATGATTTTACGGCTTGTTTTTAAAAAAAATGTTTTATGAAATTTGTCTCATTTTCATGCTAAATTTTTAAATGTTTGCTATCTATAAATTTTAAATTTCTGGGCGCTTGGTATCTTTGGCAAGATTTGAAATGATTTTACGGCTTGTTTTTAAAAAAAATGTTTTATGAAATTTGTCTCATTTTCATGCTAAATTTTTAAAGGTTTGCTATCTATAAATTTAAAATTTCTGGGCGCTTGGTATTTTTCGCAAGATTTAAAATGATTTTTCGGTTTTTTTTTAAAAAAAAATGTTTTTAATAAAAATTTTCTCATTTTCACGCTAAATTTTTAAAGGTTTGCTATCAATAAATTTTAAATTTCTGGGCGTTTGGTATTTTTGGCAAGATTTGAAATGATTTCTCGGTTTTTTCTTTTAAAAAAATAATTCATAAAACTTTTCTCATTTTCATGCTAAATTGTTAAAGGTTTGCTTTCTTTAAATTTTAAATTTCTGGGCGCTTGGTATTTATGGCAAGATTTGAAATGATTTTTCGGTTTTTTCTTTTAAAAAAAAAATTCATAAAACTTTTCTCATTTTCATGCTAAATTTTTAAAGGTTTGCTATCTATAAATTTAACATTTCTGGGCGCTTGCTATTTTTGGCAAGTTTTGAAAATGATTTGAAATGATTTTTGGGTTTCTTTTAAAAAAATAATTCATAAAATTTTTCTCATTTTCATGCTAAATTTTTAAAGGTTTGCTTTCTATAAAATTTAAAATTTCTGGGCGCTTGGTATTTTTGGCAAGATTTAAAATGATTTTTCGTTTTTTTTTTTTAAAAACATGTTTTATAAAATTTTTCTGATTTTCATGCTAAATTTTTAAAGGTTTGCTATCTATAAATTTAACATTTCTGGGCGCTTGGTATTTTTGGCAAGTTTTGAAAATAAAATGATTTTTGGGTTTTTTTTTTAAAAATGATTTATAAAATTTTTCTCATTTTCATGCTAAATTTTTAAAGGTTTGCTATTTATAAATTTTAAATTTCTGGGCGCTTGGTATTTTTGGCAAGATTTGAAATGATTTTTCGTTTTTTATTTTAAAAATGATTTATAAAATTTTTCTCATTTTCATGCTAAATTTTTAAAGGTTTGCTATTTATAAATTTTAAATTTCTGGGCGCTTGGTATTTTTGGCAAGATTTGAAATGATTTTTCGGCTTGTTTTTAAAAAAAATGTTTTATAAAATTTTTCTCATTTTCATGCTAAATTTTTAAAGGTTTGATATCAATAAATTTTAAATTTCTGGGCGCTTGGTATTTTTGGCAAGATTTGAAATGATTTTTCAGCTTGTTTTTAAAAAAAATGTTTAATGAAATTTGTCTCATTTTCGTGCTAAATTTTTAAATGTTTGCTATCTATAAATTTTAAATTTCTGGGCGCTTGGTATCTTTGGCAAGATGTGAAATGATTTTTCGGCTTGTTTTTAAAAAAAATGTTTTATGAAATTTGTCTCATTTTCATGCTAAATTTTTAAATGTTTGCTATCTATAAATTTTAAATTTCTGGGCGCTTGGTATTTTTGGCAAGATTTGAAATGATTTTTCGGCTTGTTTTTATAAAATGTTATATAAAATTTTTCTCATTTTCATGCTAAATTTTTAAAGGTTTGCTTTCAATAAATTTTAAATTTCTGGGCGCTTGGTATTTTTGGCAAGTTTTGAAAATGATTTGAAATGATTTTTGGGTTTTTTTTAAAAAATAATTTATAAAATTTTTCTCATTTTCATGATAAATTTTTAAAGGTTTGCTTTCTATAAATTTTCAATTTCTGGGCGCTTGGTATTTTTGGCAAGATTTGAAATGATTTTACGGCTTGTTTTTAAAAAAAATGTTTTATGAAATTTGTCTCATTTTCATGCTAAATTTTTAAATGTTTGCTATCTATAAATTTTAAATTTCTGGGCGCTTGGTGTCTTTGGCAAGTTTTGAAAATGATTTGAAATGATTTTTGGGTTTTTTTTTTAAAAAATGATTTATAAAATTTTTCTCATTTTCATGCTAAATTTTTAAAGGTTTTCTTTCTATAAATTTTAAATTTCTGGGCACTTGGTATTTTTGGCAAGATTTGAAATGATTTTTCGTTTTTTTTTTTAAAAATGATTTATAAAATTTTTCTCATTTTCATGCTAAATTTTTAAAGGTTTGCTATTTATAAATTTTAAATTTCTGGGCGCTTGGTATTTTTGGCAAGATTTTAAATGATTTTTCGGCTTGTTTTTAAAAAAAATGTTTTATAAAATTTTTCTCATTTTCATGCTAAATTTTTAAAGGTTTGCTATCTATAAATTTTAAATTTCTGGGCGCTTGGTATTTTTGGCAAGTTTTGAAATGATTTTACGGCTTGTTTTTAAAAAAAATGTTTTATGAAATTTGTCTCATTTTCATGCTAAATTTTAAAATGATTGCTATCTATAAATTTCAAATTTCTGGGCGCTTGGTATTTTTGGCAAGATTTGAAATGATTTTTCGGGTTGTTTTTAAAAAAAATGTTTTATGCAATTTGTCTCATTTTTATGCTAAATTTTTAAAGGTTTGCTTTCAATAAATTTTAAATTTCTGGGCGCTTGGTATTTTTGGCAAGTTTTAAAAATGATTTTTCGGCCTGTTTTTAAAAAAAATGCTTTATAAAATTTTTCTCATTTTCATGCTTATTTTTAAAGGTTTGCTTTCTATAAATTTTAAATTTCTGGGCACTTGGTACTTTTGGCAAGATTTGAAATGATTTTACGGCTTGTTTTTAAAAAAAATGTTTTATGAAATTTGTCTCATTTTTATGCTAAATTTTTAAAAGTTTGCTTTCTATAAATTTTAAATTTCTGGGCGCTTGGTATTCCTGGCAAGTATTGAAAATGATTTGAAATGATTCTTGCGTTGCTTTTAAAAAAATAATTAATAAAATTTTTTTTTTTCTTTTCTGGGCGCTTGTTATTTTTGGCAAGTTTTGAAAATGATTTGAAATGATTTTTGGGTTTTTTTTAAAAAAATAATTTATAAAATTTTTCTCATTTTCATGCTAAATTTTTAAATGTTTGCTATCTATAAATTTTAAATTTCTGGGTGCTTGGTATCTTTGGCAAGATTTGAAATGATTTTTCGGCTTGTTTTTAAAAAACATGTTTTATAAAATTTTTCTCATTTTCATGCTAAGTTTTTAAAGGTTTGCTATCTATAAATTTTAAATTTCTGGGCGCTTGGTATTTTTGGCAAGTTTTGAAAATGATTTGAAATGATTTTTGGGTTTTTTTTTAAAAAATAATTTATAAAATTTTTCTCATTTTCATGCTAAATTTTTAAATGTTTGCTATCTATAAATTTTAAATTTCTGGGTGCTTGGTATTTTTGGCAAGATTTGAAATGATTTTTCGGCTTGTTTTTAAAAAACATGTTTTATAAAATTTTTCTCATTTTCATGCTAAATTTTTAAATGTTTGCTATCTATAAATTTTAAATTTCTGGGCGCTTGGTATCTTTGGCAAGATTTGAAATTATTTTTCGGCTTGTTTTTAAAAAAAATGTTTTATGAAATTTGTCTCATTTTCATGCTAAATTTTTAAATGTTTGCTATTTATAAATTTTAAATTTCTGGGCGCTTGGTATTTCTGGCAAGATTTGAAATGATTTTTCGGCTTGTTTTTACAAAAAATGTTTTATAAAATTTTTCTCATTTTCATGCTAAATTTTTAAAGGTTTGCTATCTATAAATTTTAAATTTCTGGGCGCTTGGTATTTTTGGCAAGATTTTAAATGATTTTACGGCTTGTTTTTAAAACAAATGTTTTATGAAATTTGTCTCATTTTCATGCTAAATTTTTAAATGTTTGCTATCTATAAATTTTAAATTTCTGGGCGCTTGGTATTTTTGGCAAGATTTGAAATGATTTTTCGGCTTGTTTTTAAAAAAAATGTTTTATTCAATTTGTCTCATTTTCATGCTAAATTTTTAAAGGTTTGCTTTCAATAAATTTTAAATTTCTGGGCGCTTGGTATTTTTATCAAGTTTTGAAAATGATTTTCCGGCCTGTTTTTAAAAAAAATGTTTTATGAAATTTGTCTCATTTTTATGCTAAATTTTTAAAAGTTTGCTTTCTATAAATTTTAAATTTCTGGGCGCTTGGTATTCCTGGCAAGTATTGAAAATGATTTGAAATGATTCTTGTGTTGCTTTTAAAAAAATAATTAATAAAATTTTTTCTTTTCTTTTCTGGGCGCTTGTTATTTTTGGCAAGTTTTGAAAATGATTTGAAATAATTTTTGGGTTTTTTTTTAAAAAAATAATTTATAAAATTTTTCTCATTTTCATGCTAAATTTTTAAATGTTTGCTATCTATAAATTTTACATTTCTGGGTGCTTGGTATCTTTGGCAAGATTTGAAATGATTTTTCGGCTTGTTTTTAAAAAACATTTTTTATAAAATTTTTCTCATTTTCATGCTAAATTTTTAAAGGTTTGCTATCTATAAATTTTAAATTTCTGCTTGCTTGGTATCTTTGGCAAGATTTGAAATGATTTTTCGGCTTGTTTTTACAAAAAATGTTTTATAAAATTTTTCTCATTTTCATGCAAAATTCTTAAAGGTTTGCTTTCTATAAATTTGTATTTTCTGGGCGCTTGGTATTTTTGGCAAGTTTTGAAAATGATTTGAAATAATTTTTGGGTTTTTTTTTTAAAAAATAATTTATAAAATTTGTCTCATTTTCATGCTAAATTTTTAAATGTTTGCTATCTATAAATTTTGAATTTCTGGGTGCTTGGTATCTTTGGCAAGATTTGAAATGATTTTTCGGCTTGTTTTTAAAAAAAATGTTTTATGAAATTTGTTTCATTTTTATGCTAAATTTTGAAAGGTTTGCTTTCTATAAATTTTAAATTTCCGAGCGCTTGGTATTTTTGGCAAGTTTTGAAAATGATTTGAAATGATTTTTTGGTTTTTTTTAAAAAAATAATTTATAAAATTTTTCTCATTGTCATGATTAATTTTTAAAGATTTTCTTTCTATAAATTTTAAATTTCTGGGCGCTTGGTATTTGTGGCAAGTTTTGAAAATGATTTGAAATGAGTTTTCGGTTTTTTTTTTTACAAATGGTTTATAAAATTTTTCTCATTTTCATGCAAAATTCTTAAAGGTTTGCTTTCTATAAATTTGTAATTTCTGGGCGCTTGGTATTTTTGGCAAGTTTTGAAAATGGTTTGAAATGATTTTTCGGTTTTTTTTTAAAAAAATGTTTTATAAAATTTGTCTCATTTTCATGTTAAATTTTTAAATGTTTGCTATCTATAAATTTTAAATTTCTGGGCGCTTGGTATCTTTGGCAAGATTTGAAATGATTTTTCGGCTTGTTTTTAAAAAACATGTTTTATAAAATTTTTCTCATTTTCATGCTAAGTTTTTAAAGGTTTGCTATCTATAAATTTTAAATTTCTGGGCGCTTGGTATCTTTGGCAAGATTTGAAATGATTTTTCGGCTTGTTTTTAAAAAACATGTTTTATAAAATTTTTCTCATTTTCATGCTAAGTTTTTAAAGGTTTGCTATTTATAAATTTTAAATTTCTGGGCGCTTGGTATTTTTGGCAAGATTTTAAATGATTTTTCGGCTTGTTTTTAAAAAAAATGTTTAAATAAAATTTTTCTCATTTTCATGCTAAATTTTTAAAGATTTGCTATCTATAAATTTTAAATTTCTGGGCGCTTGGTATTTTTGGCAAGTTTTGAAATGATTTTACGGCTTGTTTTTAAAAAAAATGTTTTATGAAATTTGTCTCATTTTCATGCTAAATTTTAAAATGTTTGCTATCTATAAATTTCAAATTTCTGGGCGCTTGGTATTTTTGGCAAGATTTGAAATGATTTTTCGGCTTGTTTTTAAAAAAAATGTTTTATGCAATTTGTCTCATTTTTATGCTAAATTTTTAAAGGTTTGCTTTCAATAAATTTTAAATTTCTGGGCGCTTGGTATTTTTGGCAAGTTTTGAAAATGATTTTTCGGCCTGTTTTTAAAAAAAATGCTTTATAAAATTTTTCTCATTTTCATGCTTATTTTTAAAGGTTTGCTTTCTATAAATTTTAAATTTCTGGGCACTTGGTATTTTTGGCAAGATTTGAAATGATTTTACGGCTTGTTTTTAAAAAAAATGTTTAATGAAATTTGTCTCATTTTTATGCTAAATTTTTAAAAGTTTGCTTTCTATAAATTTTAAATTTCTGGGCGCTTGGTATTCCTGGCAAGTATTGAAAATGATTTGAAATGATTCTTGCGTTGCTTTTAAAAAAATAATTAATAAAATTTTTTCTTTTCTTTTCTGGGCGCTTGTTATTTTTGGCAAGTTTTGAAAATGATTTGAAATGATTTTTGGGTTTTTTTTAAAAAAATAATTTATAAAATTTTTCTCATTTTCATGCTAAATTTTTAAATGTTTGCTATCTATAAATTTTAAATTTCTGGGTGCTTGGTATCTTTGGCAAGATTTGAAATGATTTTTCGGCTTGTTTTTAAAAAACATGTTTTATAAAATTTTTCTCATTTTCATGCTAAGTTTTTAAAGGTTTGCTATCTATAAATTTTAAATTTCTGGGCGCTTGGTATTTTTGGCAAGTTTTGAAAATGATTTGAAATGATTTTTGGGTTTTTTTTTAAAAAATAATTTATAAAATTTTTCTCATTTTCATGCTAAATTTTTAAATGTTTGCTATCTATAAATTTTAAATTTCTGGGTGCTTGGTATTTTTGGCAAGATTTGAAATGATTTTTCGGCTTGTTTTTAAAAAACATGTTTTATAAAATTTTTCTCATTTTCATGCTAAATTTTTAAATGTTTGCTATCTATAAATTTTAAATTTCTGGGCGCTTGGTATCTTTGGCAAGATTTGAAGTTATTTTTCGGCTTGTTTTTAAAAAAAATGTTTTATGAAATTTGTCTCATTTTCATGCTAAATTTTTAAATGTTTGCTATTTATAAATTTTAAATTTCTGGGCGCTTGGTATTTCTGGCAAGATTTGAAATGATTTTTCGGCTTGTTTTTACAAAAAATGTTTTATAAAATTTTTCTCATTTTCATGATTAATTTTTAAAGATTTTCTTTCTATAAATTTTAAATTTCTGGGCGCTTGGTATTTGTGGCAAGTTTTGAAAATGATTTGAAATGAGTTTTCGGTTTTTTTTTTTACAAATGGTTTATAAAATTTTTCTCATTTTCATGCAAAATTCTTAAAGGTTTGCTTTCTATAAATTTGTAATTTCTGGGCGCTTGGTATTTTTGGCAAGTTTTGAAAATGGTTTGAAATGATTTTTCGGTTTTTTTTTAAAAAAATGTTTTATAAAATTTGTCTCATTTTCATGTTAAATTTTTAAATGTTTGCTATCTATAAATTTTAAATTTCTGGGCGCTTGGTATCTTTGGCAAGATTTGAAATGATTTTTCGGCTTGTTTTTAAAAAACATGTTTTATAAAATTTTTCTCATTTTCATGCTAAGTTTTTAAAGGTTTGCTATCTATAAATTTTAAATTTCTGGGCGCTTGGTATTTTTGGCAAGTTTTGAAAATGATTTTTCTGCCTGTTTTTAAAAAAAATGCTTTATAAAATTTTTCTCATTTTCATGCTTATTTTTAAAGGTTTTGTTTCTATAAATTTTAAATTTCTGGGCACTTGGTATTTTTGGCAAGATTTGAAATGATTTTTCGTTTTTTTTTTTAAAAATGATTTATAAAATTTTTCTCATTTTCATGCAAAATTCTTAAAGGTTTGCTTTCTATAAATTTGTAATTTCTGGGCGCTTGGTATTTTTGGCAAGATTTGAAATGATTTTACGGCTTGTTTTTAAAAAAAATGTTTTATGAAATTTGTCTCATTTTTATGCTAAATTTATAAAAGTTTGCTTTCTATAAATTTTAAATTTCTGGGCGCTTGTAGCACCCAGCACCCAGAAATTTACCAAGCACCCAGAAATTTTAAATTTCTGGGTGCTTGGTATCTTTGGCAAGATTTGAAATGATTTTTCGGCTTGTTTTTAAAAAACATGTTTTATAAAATTTTTCTCATTTTCATGCTAAATTTTTAAATGTTTGCTATCTATAAATTTTGAATTTCTGGGTGCTTGGTATCTTTGGCAAGATTTGAAATGATTTTTCGGCTTAATTTTAAAAAAAATGTTTTATGAAATTTGTTTCATTTTTATGCTAAATTTTGAAAGGTTTGCTTTCTATAAATTTTAAATTTCCGAGCGCTTGGTATTTTTGGCAAGTTTTGAAAATGATTTGAAATGATTTTTTGGTTTTTTTTAAAAAAATAATTTATAAAATTTTTCTCATTGTCATGATTAATTTTTAAAGATTTTCTTTCTATAAATTTTAAATTTCTGGGCGCTTGGTATTTGTGGCAAGTTTTGAAAATGATTTGAAATGAGTTTTCGGTTTTTTTTTTTACAAATGGTTTACAAAATTTTTCTCATTTTCATGCAAAATTCTTAAAGGTTTGCTTTCTATAAATTTGTAATTTCTGGGCGCTTGGTATTTTTGGCAAGTTTTGAAAATGGTTTGAAATGATTTTTCGGTTTTTTTTTAAAAAAATGTTTTATAAAATTTGTCTCATTTTCATGTTAAATTTTTAAATGTTTGCTATCTATAAATTTTAAATTTCTGGGCGCTTGGTATCTTTGGCAAGATTTGAAATGATTTTTCGGCTTGTTTTTAAAAAACATGTTTTATGAAATTTGTTTCATTTTTATGCTAAATTTTTAAAAGTTTGCTTTCAATAAATTTTAAATTTCTGGGCGCTTGGTATTTTTGGCAAGATTTGAAATGATTTTTCGGCTTGTTTTTAAAAAAAATAATTTATAAAATTTTTCTCATTTTCATGCTAAATTTTTAAATGTTTGCTTTCTATAAATTTTAAATTTTTGGGCGCTTGGTATTCCTGGCAAGTATTGAAAATGATTTGAAATGATTCTTGCGTTGCTTTTAAAAAAATAATTAATAAAATTTTTTCTTTTCTTTTCTGGGCGCTTGTTATTTTTGGCAAGTTTAGAAAATGATTTGAAATGATTTTTGGGTTTTTTTTAAAAAAATAATTTATAAAATTTTTCTCATTTTCATGCTAACTTTTTAAATGTTTGCTATCTATAAATTTTAAATTTCTGGGTGCTTGGTATCTTTGGCAAGATTTGAAATGATTTTTCGGCTTGTTTTTAAAAAACATGTTTTATAAAATTTTTCTCATTTTCATGCTAAATTTTTAAAGGTTTGCTATCTATAAATTTTAAATTTCTGGGCGCTTGGTATTTTTGGCAAGTTTTGAAAATGATTTGAACTGATTTTTGGGTTTTTTTTAAAAAAATAATTTATAAAATTTTTCTCATTTTCATGCTAAATTTTTAAATGTTTGCTATCTATAAATTTTAAATTTCTGGGTGCTTGGTATCTTTGACAAGATTTGAAATGATTTTTCGGCTTGTTTTTAAAAAAAATGTTTTATGAAATTTGTTTCATTTTTATGCTAAATTTTTAAAGGTTTGCTTTCTATAAATTTTAAATTTCTGGGCGCTTGGTATTTTTGGCAAGATTTGAAAATGATTTGAAATGATTTTTGGGTTTTTTTTTAAAAAAATAATTTATAAAATTTTTCTCATTGTCATGATTAATTTTTAAAGATTTTCTTTCTATAAATTTTAAATTTCTGGGCGCTTGGTATTTTTGGCAAGTTTTGAAAATGGTTTGAAATGATTTTTCAGTTTTTTTTTAAAAAAATGTTTTATAAAATTTGTCTCATTTTCATGCTAAATTTTTAAATGATCTATAAATTTTAAATTTCTGGGCGCTTGGTATCTTTGGCAAGATTTGAAATGATTTTTCGGCTTGTTTTTAAAAAAAATGTTTTATGAAATTTGTCTCATTTTCATGCTAAATTTTTAAATGTTTGCTATTTATAAATTTTAAATTTCTGGGCGCTTGGTATTTCTGGCAAGATTTGAAATGATTTTTTGGTTTTTTTTAAAAAAATAATTTATAAAATTTTTCTCATTTTCATGCTAAATTTTTAAAGGTTTATCTATAAATTTTAAATTTCTGGGCGCTTGGTATTTTTGGCAAGATTTGAAATGATTTTTCGGCTTGTTTTTAAAAAAATGTTTTATAAAATATTTCTCATTTTCATGTTAAATTTTTAAAGGTTTACTTTCTATAAATTTTAAATTTCTGGGCGCTTGGTATTTTTGGCAAGTTTTGAAAATGATTTGAAATAATTTTTGGTTTTTTTTTTTTTAAAAATGTTTTATAAAATTTTTCTCATTTTCATGCTTAATTTTTAAAGGTTTGCTTTCTATAAATTTTAAAATTCTGGGCGCTTGGTATTTTTGGCAAGATTTGAAATGAATTTTCGGTTTTTTCTTTTAAAAAAATGTTTTATAAAATTCTTCTCCTTTTCATGCGTAATTTTTAAAGGTTTGTTTTCTATAAATTTTAACAAAACGAAAAAATGTGAAAAAAAACTAATTTGATTTAAAACTTTGTACGTGCATTTGTATATATAGTGACTGAAAATTTAAAAAAAAAAAAATAAAATGGTAATAATTTTATTTGTAGTAATTTATTGCAATACAAGTGTACTTTGTGATCCAAAATTATGTTACCGTATTCTAAAATAGATCGAAGAAGGGGATTTTTGCACTAGAGAGAATTTGTCACAGTCTTTAAATGGTTTAGCTTATCTCTTAATGAAATTGAAACCGTTTTGGTTTCTTTCTAATAGATTGAACTATTATCGAAAGAAAAGAAATCGGAATAACAATTATGTAAAATGCATCACCTTGCTATCCCTTCTCTTTTTGGTTCAGTATTTCAGAAGTGTACACCGCTAAGTTAATTGTAATAGAGCAACGC